>JAJEJO010002427.1:25519-93274 GCA_020662805.1 Glaucomys volans
TGGTGATGGTGGTGACGATGGCTAACCCTCATTAACAAATACCATGCTTCAGGCATTCTACTAGTTTATATATGTATTAACTTATTCTTGAAACAATCCTACTGAGCAGAGAGCTGTGATCCTCACTGTGTGGACAGGTTAACTGAGATGGAGAAAGCCAAACATCTCACTTAAGTTCACCTGGCTGCAGGGAATCCAGGATCCCAGCAGGTGCAGCTGCAGGACTCGTGCTTCATGCTCCCCTACCTGCCTCCCAAAGGCAGGATCTAGGGTGAGACAACAGGGGCCCAGTGCACAGGTGAGCCATTTCTGTCACAAAGGCTGACGGGCCCACACAGAGGTGGACCTGGTCCTAACCCACAGAGGGACTGATACTGGAGCGGGAGGAGGATGTGAGGTGTCAGGAGCCCACGCACAGCGCACACACTGCCCATGGACAGAGGGAGACATCATGCATATTTTGATCCTGGACAGATCTGTTCCCTGATCTAGGATGCTGAGAACTTGTGGCACTTGGACATAATTCCCAGAGTCCCCATCTCTCATTTAGGCTCCTGTTACCAATCAGTCATCTGTGATGACTTCCGAACACTTTGGAAACCCATGCTGCATTCACCTGGCCAGCTCTGTGCTTTGTTTGGTTTCTCTTTGATGCCTAAGTAGCTCAATAAACCACTTTGTGCAAACTCTCAAATGAGCTTGCAACTGGAAGGCAGCTCAAAAGACACCACCTCTGAGAGAGGGGCGGTGCGGGGCTGCAGGCTTGGTCCTGCTTTGAGTCCAAGCCAAGAGTGTGCTCAAGGTAAGGGACACATTTTCACAGTGGGCCGCAGCTCTCCCGGCTGTGCAGATCAAAGGGAAGGGGAGGCCCAGCAAGGAGGAACTAGGGTTCTAAACACGCCATGCAGGGGTGCCAATCAATCCCCGAGCCACGGAGGTGCTGCCTGGGGCCTGAGCGCTGAGAACATCTTTACGTAGACCTCGGCGGCCATGCATGCAGGGCAGCCCGGAGAAGATGGCAAGGAAGGCACGGTTACTGGATTGGACAACTGAGGAACAACCACCTGCTAAATCCACCACCGCCAAAGGCAAACGCCAGACTGAAGCTCCTCTGTGGGGCCACACACAAAGCAGGACGCAGAGAGGCCAGAAGTAGCCTTATAAATGCTCAGGATGTGCCAGGCCCTCTGTCAGAACCACCCCACTCCCCGCAACACCAGCACACGTAATCCGCCTGACGACCCTCTCAGGTGAGGAAGCAAGGTCAAGTGACTGAGATAAAGTCCCACAGGACCCCTGTCCCCAAACCGCCCATACTGTCCTGCCCTCCCTGTGCTAGCTGAGGGCCGGGCGGGGGCTCTTCCGGCAGGACAAGGATGCTCCGCATTTCCTCCGGCAGCAGAATGCCGTCTTGGGTATCACAGGGGTTCGATTCCTGAGTATGCGGTGGGACTGTAGAACAGACGCACCGGCAGAAGCAAGCTCTGAGGTCAGGAATCCATCCGCTTCCCAGGGGCCTGTCGGACTGCTCACTTCAATGCGTGGAGATCGTATAGGAGGCCCCAAATGCCTTTGAAATCCCTCTTAGCATAGCATTGTAAGATCTCATATGGCTTACGAGATACATCCGGGTACTTTGGGTATCCTTGGTTTTACAACCTCAGCCACAGGTCATGAAAAGTCACCATGAACAACGCTGCAGTTAAATCATGTGATATGGCTTCAGTTCTGCACCCGGGGGACACGAGTGTGGCTCATTAACGATGCTGATGGCAAGTTGGAGAGGGCCCGGGTCTCCGTCGAGACACAGATCCTGGAGCTCCCGTTATCAGGGGCTATTTGTCTCCATCACTTGCTCGTTCAATCACGTTTCCTCATCTGTCAAAGTGCAATAGCACGTGTAATTACCTCGGGACGGCCATGAGGACGACATCCGTTAACACGGGTGACCTGTGACTTACCGTGGGGTTAGGTCCCCATAAACTCATGCCCAGTGGAGGACACTGGGAGCCAGAAATGCATTGAACACCACCACCCTATGCACATCCCGGCTTAGAACATGGGGTTTGCCCTGCGACAGGGGCTGCCTGGAGTCGCAGTTGGCTGCTTGCTGCCTTCGGTGATGAGAGCAAATCCACTAAGTGTTGATGCCTCAGGAAAGGATCCAAAGTACAGCATCTACTGACTGCAGACCCTAAGTCAAACCCCGCTAGGCGGGGGACCATCTGTATTTCTGAGGTGCTTAGGGTGACGTCTGCACACAGTGCTCACCCCCTCACGGCCGACTCTCACGCTGCATCGTGCAACGCGGCGGCGGAAGGAGCAGAAAGATGCCCGAGTTGTGGTTTTCCCAGGGAGGACTTCTTCAGTCCAAAATCACATTGCTACTGGAGTGGTAAGAAAGCTGCTCATTATGATTGTTAATTAAATCCAAATGCAAACTGAATTAGTGCCAATTAATTGTTAATAGTCATAATTGTGGCCGTCATTCATTCAAGAGCTACAATAGCACCAAGCTCTGCTGTCGGTACGTCGTCAGCCCTTCCCGCCACAGCTCACAGCATCATCCCTGGGTCCTGAACGAAGGCGCCAAGGCCCAAAGTTAGTGGGTGGAAAGTTGAAAAACAGGAGGGAGGGTCTCAGCATGCCGGGGGCCGCTCTCCGGCCCAGGCCTCCCGCGCTCTGCTCCCACAGCCCGGGCACTGCGGTGCATTCAGGAGGGAGGTGCCCCAGAGATGTACTTCCTGGCACCAACTCCAGTTCCTGCAATGCCCAAAGGGACACACTTAGGACTCATAGCTTTACATTTGCATTTCAGCCTAACACTTAAGAACTCTGGGAGAGGAACTTTTTTTTTTTTTTTAAACCAACAAACACTAGCACAACAGTAGTGGTGTTAAATTTTCTGCTTGTCATAGCAGCAGACCGGTGGGAGTTTGGGATCTCAGAATGGCCTCTGCTGCTGGGCTTCTGATGTAGTCCTGGGGAGTCAGTGGATGTTGGCTTATATCTGAATATTCTGCAGATCATTGCTAACACTTGCTTAGGTGCATGCCTCTGCACACGTCCTAACCATAACTCAAAACAGCAGAGCATCAGCAGATGTGCAGAGCACCTCAGTGGGAAGACGCAGACGATTCCAGGGGTTTGGAGCTGTTCCTTGGAGGGTCTCCTGTGCAGTTGTCATGAATGGCTCTTCACCTGCGGCTAAGGAATCACTCGCCCTGCAGCACACTCTACCCAGGCGGCCCTGATACCAGCGCAAGGCACAGCTGGGTCCTCCCCACGCTCGCTGTCACATCAGCGTCCTTCTGAAGGTTCACCATGGAAGGATCCCACCCTGGGAGCCTACTGCCGATACTCTTTTGCAACCCCAAATCAGTACCCAGGGTTCTTCTGAGGTCACTCAGAGACACACATGAGCAGAACACATTCTGAGTCACCCTGAGGCCTGTCCCCAGCTGAGGACACACAGGGCACAAGGCATGGCTTGTCTTCTCATTTCTGCTCATACCGTAAACAAAGGTCCTTTTCGTAGTCTATTTAGGGCCGCACCTTCCACACTTCTGTGCTTTCTGCTGTTGAAACCGCGCCGAAGTGCTGTCCATGCTCCTGGGCACAGCAGGCCATGGCCTGGAGAACCATGTCTTTCAGACCAGGTTCATTCCAGTGTGAGTCGCAGAGCTGATGCTGTGGGTTCAGGTTCAACAAATCAACAGTGAACGTGGGAAAGGCCCATTTCAACAGAAACCGATAGGGGAAGAGGCTTCCCTCTGTTGACAGGGTGCTGTGACCAAGGTCCCAGGGAGCGGCATCTCTGCTGGGAGCAGTGGCTCAGTACCTGCCACCTCCTTGTTCATGGCCACACACAGCTTGACCCTGGAGGGCAGCAGGAATCGACTGTGTCTCCAGGGCTGGCCACACTCCCCTCCTCGCCAGAGGGTGAGCAGTCTTCACCCAGGGGTCAGCAGGGCACTCTTCTTTCCCACCTCAATTCCTGACCTACCAGTGCTACTTCCTGATCGATACTATTCTGGCTGGCACAGGGAATGCTCCTCTTCCTCACTCCTACCTACGCTATCTCTACGTGGCCCTGAGAGCCATTTCATTACTGAGAGGCACATGTGACATCAACATCAGGCAGACCCCAATCTGGATGCAGGATTTGCCTTTTGTCTGGGTGATCCTGGGGAAAGTCAGTGAGCCATTCCAAGTGCACGTTGCCCTGTCCTAGAGGGGCACATTCACCACTTGTGGGCTCCATGCACCTTCCCAGGGTGGCACACAGGAGCCTGGACAGAATAAGCAGGCATTTTGTGCTTCAGTGGAACCATCCTCAGCAGCACCCACCCTTCAGCTCGGAGCTCCTCGGGCTTCTGAAGTGACCGAGCAGTGACCACTGGTCCACCTGGAGCAGGCGGCTCCGAGGATCAGCAATGTCTCACCCTCTCACACTCCAGCTCCTCCCAAGCACAGCCCCATCCCTAAGAGTTTTCAAGCCATGTTTTGAATTTGGAATGGAGAGGGTGGGGTGGGGCAGTGGAACAGGGGAGCGAGCACCTTACCAGCTGGGGTGCCTGTGGACATTCTAACTCTTGCTACCTAGAAGTAAAGGACTCAGTGAGAGCTGTACCAACCCTCCAGGCAAGTGGCTTTGGGAGGTTGCCCTTGCCAATCCTGCCAGGTGCCTTCTGGGGAGAACACCAGGAGGCTGGCTGTGAGTCCCAGGAGGGGCTGCCCTCCGATCCTCCATGTTTGGTTCCTGGTCAGTAAAGCCTGCACCATATTCTCTCCTTTGGTAGGAGGGATCCAGGACTCCTGTTGGCAGATTGAGAGGCTTTCATCCCCCAGGAATCTCAGAGAGCACAGAGCACCCAAGGTAAGGACTGTGGTACGGGTGCCCAGATGTCGGGTGGGTGATCAGGCAGCAGACCTCCCCAGGTGATCAGTACCCTCGTGTGAGTCTGACCAGCGGTAGATCTGGCCTGACGAGATTTTGAAAACCTGCACACAGCTTGCTTTGGTCACCTCAACTTGGAACAAGTGCATCTTTAAACTCAGCTTGGGGAAGGGCGTCCTTAGAGAAGAGGTCATAAGGCCTAGTGGCCAGAGGCCATGACTCGTCAGTGACTCCAGGGCGGCCTCTCACCACTGCGGAGGCCACGCCGTCTGTCTGAGTCTGTGGTGCCGAAAGTGACTGAAGGGCAGCTTCTCATGGAAGTGGCTTTTCAGGACGATTTCCAAGGAAACCCCAAAGAATTGGGGCCAGGAAGGAAGGTGGTCACGCAGGTGGGGCTCCATTTCAGCCCTGCAGAGGACCCTAGGGGCAGCCCTCGGAGCCCCAGCCACACCTGACAGTCTCTGGGCCAGGCTGCCCAGTGGGCACAACCCCAGGCACTTCTAACCACCTGCCCCGCACACAAGGGACCCTTGGCCGTGTGTGGGTCCCCCCAAGGAAGACACACAGGTGTGGCCTTGGGCCTGGAGCACCCCTGGGTCAGGTGTGCAGGGACAGCTGAGGGTGTGGGTGGAGCATGCTCCTGTTGGTGCATCTGGGAGCAACTGAGGAGGGGCCCATCTGCCAGGCACGTTCCCCACTGCGCGGTGCAGAGGGATGGAGGGCTGTAGTTTTGAAATACTCGGTTTTAATTTTTTTTCTAAAAGAGTTACTCCTGACATTTTGCTATGAATACAAGGAAAGCAGTGGCCCCGCAAGGTTTAAAATCATACTCACGCCCTCCCTGACTAGGCCTGGAACCCAGCGAGCGTGTGGGCAGCAAACTGCCTCTCCAAGAAGGCACGTCGCAGACACTTACTGACTTTGGTACCAGTGCCTAAGGGCCAGAAAAAAACCCCGACGGTGCAGGTTTGGACTCGACATACGGAAGAGGTAAACCTCTCAAGGGTAAGGAAGCAACCCGACTGGTAAGTGCTGGAATTCAGGGTGTGACAGTCCAGTTGCCAAGAGGTCGCCTTGTCAGTGTTCTGAATCTGTGGAGGCCGTGGGGACCGTCAGGGTGAGAGCGGCAGCTGACAGCGTAGGGCCAGCGCCTTCCGACGTGGCTCCTGTGTGTTCAGCTACCCAGGAAGTGGCCGCCTGTGTCACCTGTAAAAGTCTCATGCCGTCCAGTGACTTCAGCACAGGTCCTGCCTCGGGAGCCGTGGGGTCCTATGGCAATGTCCATCTGCAATGAGGTTTCCATCGCACCAAGAGAATGCTGGGTAGAGAACGGGACAGGGCAGGACCATGGGACTCTGCAGTTGAAAGGTCTCTGGAGAGCACGACTGTACCCTGCACACCTGCTGCTGGGGGCCCGAGTCCTCGGGACCACCGCTCTCCATGGGTGATGAGGCTCTGCCGCCCCATGTGGACGCTAACTCTTAGGGGACACTCTCATCTGGCCCCGGGATTCCTGAGCAGGGACAGGCGGGCTCTGCCGCCGCCTGCTGTGAATGAGCCTTTTCACCTGCATTTGTCTGAGGCAAATGTGGACAGCATTTACAGTGGGACCCCTAGAACTGTAGGACTTTGTGACTTCCTCCTGCTAACGCCACTGTGCCCAGGAGGCCCATGTTTCTGCGTGTGCCAGTCTGACCACAACGTCCTGGCTAAACTCAAGAAAACCCAAGACTTTTTTTCCCAAACTATACATCAACAGAAGTGCGTACTTCACTTTGAAATTACAGTTTATAACATGCCACTTATTAACAAAACTAGACACGATTGAACAATGTGCAGAACACGAGCTATCTCCCCTCCCTTTCCGCCATCGCATGTAATGAGGTGCACTGAGAAACGGGTCATTGTGCAACAGGACCATCCTTACTTCAGTGTGAAAAGTGCCCTGCCCCAAAATGTGGGTGACTGCCACGTGACAATTCCTAAGCCAATGACCGTCACAATGGCAAGGGTCATGTGCTCTTTGTGCATGGGAGGGGGGCTTGTAGGTTGTGGCCACAGGACACAAACCACGTGCTGCCATTAACTTCCACTGCGCTCAGGGCTGTGTGGCTCTGGCCCTGTCCTCATCTGGAGCTCTTTCCCTGCCTGCACAGCTCTTCCCTCTCTCCTGCCTCCTCCACTGGGCTTCACACAGCTGGTGGAAGAGGAGCTGGGACAAAGCCTGGGGGGCCTGGATTTTGGGGAACTTCGAATGGTCCAGACTCAACTCCAGACAGATCAGAAGATCCTGGGGCATCAGGAGTGAGACAGCAGCAGCCAGCCATTACTGTGCCATGCAGCACTTCTATGTTCTAGAAGACGAGGGTAAGTCCACCTAGCGCCAGCTGGGTACAAGAATCTCTGGTAGAAGAAGGTGAGTTGGGCGAGTTTGCTTTGGAGCGCGGGAATCTCCCTGTGATCCTGGTTTGGGGGCAAGTGGATTTTCTTGGACCTCCATGCAACAGAAACACCCCTCAGCCTGAGGACAGGTGGGGTTCAGGTTGGGCCTGGGAGGAGGCTGGCGAGGAGAGAGGCCTGGCTGTGGCACCCCTTCACTGTCGAGTCAGCATGTGGCCATCCGTCTCTCCAGATGTCTGGGATTTCCCTTGCTGAGGACGTTGGGCTCCCTCACGAACTATGTTGAGCTACCCAACATGACATTCTCTACTGGAGCCATTTGCATTTAGAAACCAGAACGTATTTCTCTGGATTGTCCCCGTGCATGGTAACCAACCCCTCTCCACTGCTGCCCCCAGTCTCTGGCAACCACCCTTCCACTCACACCCCCACCAGGTCCTCTTTTCGAGATTTCACCTGAGTGAGATCCTGGGGCATCTGCCTTCCTCTGCCTGGCTTATTTCACTCAGTGTCCCCAGGTTCATCCATGTTGCCACAAAGGACAGAATTTCACTTTTTATAGTTTTGAAAATAATTTTCCCTAAAATTCTTGATGTCTCCAATTTTTAAAATCAAATTCCAAATGGGAAAAGAAGATCCGCCTGAGCGCTCGGCAGTGCCCCCCGTGGAAGCCGGGCAGCCCCTGAGCAGGGCGGGCTCTACCTCCCGCCGCTCCTCCAGTCTGCACGATGCTTCCCTTTGGATTAATGTCTTTTTCAATTACACTAATAAACTACATGAACCTCAATTCACAGTCGTCCCAAAAGAGCCATAGGAGGTGACAGAGGCGTGTTCCCGTGGTCTGCGGTAATGCGCTAGGTGTGGCTGTGCTTTGCTTGGACGACGATCCATCTAGTTAGGAGCACCAGTCAGCAGGCCGCCTGCCAGAGCAGCGGGTCACGCAGCCCCTTCTGCAGGAGGCCTGGGGGCTGGAGTAGGAGCTGGAGGCTCCAGGCTTGAGGCTGGACTTGAGAGCAGACGTCCATGTCACTGTCTGCGGGTGGCAGCCTGATATCCTGTCTAGCCTTGACTTTCTCACTTCCTCTGTGACTTGCGGGACTGCAGGGGAAGGCATGGGCTCTCTGGAAGACGATCGCAATTTGGGCACGCCGTGCTCCCTGGTCCCCCGAGCTCCCTGGTCCCCTGAGCGAGGGTGCTCCTAGAAAATGGGAAGTCCTCCTGATGTTCCCCACAGCGAGGATGAGAGGAGGCAGTGGTGCCATTGGATGATGATGAGGCTGCTGCCCATTAGGAGTGCCTCCCAGCCTTCCTGATCCTATGCTGACCTCTATATTGGTGGCTGTTCTTTTTTTTTTGGTACTGGGATTGAACCCAGGGGCACTCCACCACTGAGCCACATCCCCAGCCCTATTTTGTATTTTATTTAGAGACAGGGTCTCACTGAATTGCTTAGGGCCTCGCTAAGTTGCTGAGGCTGGCTTTGAACTTGCGATCCTCCTGCCTCAGCCTCCCAAGTGCTGGGATTACAGGCATGTGCCACCACGCCTGGCTTGGTGGCTGTTCGGCATCCGAGTAAGAGCAAACCACACTGACCTCAGTGAACACCAGCCCAGCTCCAGTGGCAGGGTGGGCCTCCCCTGGGGCTGCCTGGGGCAGGATACCTGACTCCTGCCTTCCTAGGAGCAAGCCAGACACGGTCTGCCCGAGCATCACTCCTGGTCTCCCCTTTGGAGGGCCCAGGGCCAGCCTTGTCCCCAAACGCTGGGTCTTGGCTTCTTCTGCTCTCAGGGAACCCCTTGGGGTCCGGCCTGATGGAATTAGACATTATAGCCCGAGCCTGAGTGGCCTCAGGGCACAGGGGCCCCTGGACATGCTGCTTCACACCAGCCGCTGGCAAGGTCGGGGCTGACGATTTCTCAGGCCCTTGACAGGATTCCTGGAGGCCAAGTTGGCACTCCACCTCTGACTTAGATTTTGTTCTATTTTCCTTCGGGAAAGTGATTTTCCCCTTCTATTTACACTCAAAATTGTTTCCCTGTAAGATCTGTTCACAAAGGTCATGAGCAGACTTCCTAGGCTGATGCAAGGCGCTGTGCACCGTGCCCAGGCGCGATCACCCAGGCCTGGAGCGCACACTGTGACACTTGGTCCTCAACACGGTGACAGCAGTATGGAGCAGTTGGTGGCCACGTAACAGTGAGTACAGAAACTCATAGAGAAGAACCAACCCCACCCCCTTCCCACACACTGGGTTTCATCTTCTTCCTTTAATTACAATTTAACATGAGAACTAGCTAATTGTGAAAGGAAGCAGGAAGCGAAGATCTCTATGCTTGGCCTGCAGCTTCAAGATGCCCAGCAAGGGCTGTGGGCCGGCGCTCTTCCTAGTGGCTGATGCGGAACCCACTTCCTGGTAGTGCTTCTCATTATTCAGGCTTGACCCTGGACAGTTAATTAGAGCATCTCTTTCATGCTGATGCCTAAAAACGGCAGCACGACGGTCTCCCGCTTTCCTTACATCACAATTCCCTAATTCCAATGCGGACTCACTGTGTGTACCCTGGGGATCTGGGGAAAGCAGAATTTTACTATCATTCTACTACAATTCAAGTAGTAAAATTCTGTTATTTGGGGGGCTCCTGAGTTTGTAAACTGTTTTTAGCAGCAGTATATCTCCAGGTATAAGATTTAAGAGATCTTAAGGTAACCTTGCCCAAACTTATGGTTTTATAGAAAAGAATATCCAAGACCAGAGAAGTTGAGGAACCTACCCAGGATCACCAGCCCAGGTGTCAGAAAAGCCAGGCAGAGCAGTCCTGTGGTTTTACCTTGCCTGGTCACTCCTTTTAAATACGAGCTTAACTCTCTATACCAGACGTGGGGCTCAGTCACCCCTGGCTCTGGATTAATCCAGAGAGAAGAACTTAGGGCATCTCTCACTTATGGCTGGGATCCCCACTTTTCCACTGTTCGACCGCTCCCATAAACTTAATGTGACCCACGCCGTATGTCCCCATATAGACTGCTAGCTAAAACACAGCCTCTTAGAGCAAGTCTGACATGGTCTGAACATTTGTCCCCCTAACCCTGAACACTCATGTCGAAACCCTAAGCCCAATGTGAAGTCATTGGGCAGGGGCCTTGATGGGCATTAACTCATGAGGGTCTCCTATGAATGGGGGTGGTCCCCTTATAGAAGAGAGGCCAGGACAAGGCCCTCCTCCCTCCCCGCCACATGAGGACCCAGTAAGGAGAGGACCGTCTCTGATCCTGGCAGCCGGCCTCCCCGAGATACCAACCCTGTGGCACCTTGATCTCCAGAACATGGGGATGATTCTGTTCTTCCTGAGCCACCAGCCTTGCAGTACTTTGCTGTTGTGGCTCAAACAAAGCACAAAAGATGATTGGCCATCTTGATGTGGACAGGCCTTGCCGTCAAGATTCTGTGACATGTGCTGAGGACAAGGACGGCCACTCGTTCCTCACAGAACCAGGGAATTTTCTAGCAACCATAAACTTCCAAATCTGAGAGTCCCCAAGATGACCCAGGGGCGTTTAACACTTTGCTCCCAGGAACGCTTCACACTTTCAGAAGTTATTTGGACCCCCAAAGCTTTTGTTTATATGGGGAGCTGGTCTTTAGTAAAAATTAAAATGAAAAAAAAAACACTAAAATATTAATTCATCAAATTATTTTTAAAATCCATGAGACCAACATCATCACCCTGTGTGCATGTGTGATTGCACAAATGGTGTGACTCTACTTCGTGTACAACCAGGGAAATGAAAGTCATACTCCATTTGTGTACAATGAATCAAATAATAAAATAAAAATAAAAACCAGTTTTAATATATTTATGCAAAATAACTATATTTCCCCCCCAAAAAACCGTGAGTGGCATCTCTTTACATTTTTGCAAATCTCATTAACCTCTAGCTTGACAGTAAAGGAAGACAGCTGGATTCCAACAACTGCCTTGGACTTGAGTCCGTTGCAATGTACTCTTTTGATTAAAGGAGATGAAAGAAATCTGGCCTCACTTGTGTATGTTCTTGGAAAGGAAAGGGATGTTTTAATTGCCTTATCAGATAACTGTACACATTCTTCTTTGACACTATATCCAAACTTGACAAGGTTAGTGGCAATGTGAACTCTACAACCAAATTAATTAATGTTTTATACTCATGAGAGAATGAAAGTGTCAAAGGCAGATAACATCTTGGTATTATTGTGCAAATAGCTTCAACTTTCCGCATTTCCTAAGCAGGTCTTGTTTACCAAGGTTCTTCAGACCTACTTCAAAACTTCTGGTTGAATCATTTCATTAAATAGACTTGTCTTCAGGCTCATCCCTGTTGAGTGACTTGTGCAAATTCAGTGTGAGCTACAATTCCAAAGACAAAACCCAGTAAGGCCATGGTTAGCCAGTGAACTTGGAGTCAGACCAGCAGTCCAGAAAGGACGAAGTCTTTCTCAGCCCCTCTTTCAGAGCCCGAGCCATGTCAAGGTGAGTCAGATTCTTCACAGCTCCTTGACAAGACGGACTCAAGCCCAGATCCCAATCTGGGAGCAGGTGGGGCTGTTCCCTTGTTCTGTGTTGGACTGTGTTTTCTCCAGCCTGCCCTGGCATGCTTTTAGGAACTCTGGGTCAGAGACGCTCAGTGAACCACCCACACGTGGGCAGGGAGAAGCAATACGCCACTTCTCTGAAACCTTGCAGGCTCCCAGCTCCCTGGGAGTCTGGGGCAGGAGGCAGGGCACAGGCCACCCTCTCACCATGGTTGGCTGTTATGGGCACGTGCCTCTCACATTGCCATTCTTGTGATCTGTAGACTATGTGTCGTATGTGCTGATTTTCTGGTCTCTGTCTTTGTTTATTCCCTTTATCTTGCTTTATATCTTGTTAGTTTAGAATACAACCAAATAAAAGACAAATAATCAAAGACACTGAAGAGCAAGCATGAAAAATTACAACAAAATTTATTTAATACACTGCAATAGAATTAGACATGTTATTCCTTTCCTGATATACTTCTCCTGATTCGGGAAACTCCTTGGCCAAAACACTTATTTTAAGCTTATTTTTGTCAGTTGTGTTATCACCTAACAGTTTTTGGATACTTGCTGCTACAAACTATGATACAACAATACTTTACTTAATATTATGATTGAACAAATTTAATAAAAATTACAACACAACTGTTTACTACTGTGTTTCCTGACCTTGAATTATGCCAGGGAATACTAAATGAATTTCTATGAAATATTTTCAACTAACTTTCTTTATTAGAATGCATACCAAGGACTTGAGTGGCACAAGCTAGAGCAGAAACGTGTCCTGAGAGGCCTCTTGTGCAGTGAATAGAGAGAGTAGCACCACAGGTCAAATCTGAGACTTTGTTTGGTTTAATGTCATCATCATCATCACCAACACTACCACCATCACCACTGTTATCATCATAACCATCACCATCATAACCACCTTCATCATAACTATCACCATAACCATCACCATCATCATCATCATATCACCATCATAACCTCACCATCATCATCATAACCATAACCATCACCATCATCACCATAACCATCACCATCGTAACCACCTTCATCATAACCATCATCATAACCATCACCATCACCACCATCATCATAACCGTCACCATCATCATCATCACATCACCATCATAACCATCACCATCATCATCATAACCATCACCATCACCATCATCACCATCATAACCACTTTCATCATAACCATCACCATCATCACCATAACCATCACCATCATAACCACCTTCATCATAACCATCACCACCATCACCATCATCATCATAACCATCACCATCATCACCATCACTGTCACTATCACCATCATCATCATAACCATCACCATCATCACCACCATCATCATAATAACCATCACTATCATATCACCATCATCTTCCTCATCATCTTCATCATCACCATGATCATTACTATTATCATTATCATCATCTCCATTGTCATAATCACCATCACCAAACTGAAAGTCACAGATTTGTAGACAGAAATAATGAAGCACCCACTTGTCACAGAAACCTATTAGTCATAATGCCATGGGTCTCACAGCTCAGAGTCTATTTCCTTCCATCCAATACCCTAAACTACAAGCTTGTGGGAGTGGATCTAGCTTCTGCTTTTAAGCAATGATCACTAAGCTCCCCCCAAATAGCTAGGGAATTAAAATTGCTCATACATAAGCAGAATCTAACCTGTTTTAATCAGCTTTCTGTTCTTGATCTTAAAGATGAAAACTGTCCTGACAAGAGGAAAACATCCCCGTCTACCCCTCAGCTGTGCCTCACTCCCTTCAGTAGCTAACCCGGTGCATGCCACAGCTTCTGCCAATTGCCCCCTTGGTTCCTGCCAGGCAGGGCAGGGGCAGGTTTTCTGCTGGCCGTCTTCACTAACAAGTCCGGGTCTTTGTCTGGCTTCTCCCCAAGTGGAAATGGAGGCCTTTTTTAATGAAATATTGTGGCATCAATATGTTGTACTTCCTGTCTACTCCTGCTCAGTGGTGAGCAGATCCTTAGATGACACTAAAGGAAATTCTTCCCCACTGTTGTTGTTACCTGATATAATGGTTAATTTGAATTGTCCACTTGGATTAAAAGATGCCCAAGTTTAAGAGGCATCGATGAGGGTGTGTCTAGGAATGATTGGCATGTGGGATAGCCTACTGAAGTGGAGGCCCTCCCTAAGTGTGGGCAGCACTGTCGAATAGCATGGTGGCTTGGATGGAATAAAAGTTGGAACAATAAGGAAGCAGATGCAGATGCAAGCTCGGCTCTTCTTGAACGGGTTCTTGATCGCTGCTTCGATCATCTGAGGATATTGGACTCTTGCTCCTTCACTCCTCCAAAGCAGACTCTGCCAGTGATTCTCCAGGGAGTTTCCAGAAGCCTTGGTCTCAGCCTAGGGTAGCACTGTTGATCCTTCTTGTTCTGGGGCTTCCGCCTCTTGGACTGCACAGCTGCTGGTTCTTCCAGCTCTCCAGCTGCTGACGGCCATTGTGGACTATCCAGCTTCTGGTCTTGTAAGCCAATCCAATAAATCCCCTTTTTATAATCATATAAATTATACATATGATTATAAAAAGGGGATTTATGATCCCGTTGATTCTGTTCCTCTAGAGAACCCTAATACACCTGATCAAACAGCGACTTGCATAAACCACTTTTTCTCTTTGCTACACTGATTTTAGCAGGTGAAAGTTAAACCTCAGGAATAACTGTCAAGGTCAGCTGGGCTCGAAGAAAATCACCAAAAGATATTTTATCCCAAATCAGAAATGCAGCTTCCCTGCCTACAAATGCCACTCTATCCCCATTTGCTCTCTGACTGGCTCTTTTACTTTCAAGGCCATATTCACAGATAAAATCACATTCTACTATACAGAACCAGGACCTCAGCATCAGAAGTGGAAAGTGTATGCACACTGGACCTCCGTCCACTTGGCTGCTGATCCAGTGGCTTCCCGAGGGACTTAGGCTGGAACCCTGACTCCCTATCATGGACCCAGCACCCTGGACAGCAGGCCACTGCTTGTCAAGTGTCATCTCCCACCACGCCCTTCTCTCCATGCACACAGATCCGTGGGCTGCCTCTGGATGGATCCTTCCTTTGGTCACTGCCTCTGCTTGGGATCCACTTTGTCAGACCTGTTCCCACTCCTGGATGGCCTCTGGTATTCAACAGTGGAACCCTTAGAGAAGACTTCTCTGGCCACTCTCTGAAACAGCCACCTTCCCATCATTCCCCTTCCCCTATTCTGCTTCACTGACCCTGAGCCCTCATTTCTACCTGGAGTTACTCTGCCTTCTCTACAAGGAGGTGGACCCCTGGGGTGGGGTCCGCCCTTCAAGCTCACAGTTGTCTCCTCAGCTGTGGGCTCTACCTGGCACAGTGGGGACCTCAGCAGGTGCTGCTCAGGAGAAGGGAACAGGTTGGCTGCCGGAGGCAGACAAGGGGGGGTTCTGGGGATCCTCTTTCCCTCAGTCCATGCTGCAGAACCTCTCTGAGGGTCTCTGAGACCCTCAGTGCTCACAATGACCACTCTGGCTTCTGCTCACATCTGTTTCTCCTGCATGCTGGGCAGATGTCCCCTCCACCCCGTCTTCTCCTCCTCTTTCCCCATCACATTGATCTCCACTTCTTGGACATCACCTACATCATTTCTTCTAGAATTGCTTCCTTCAAGAAAATGCCTCCTAACTGCCTCTCTGAGTCAAAACTCCTTTTTCAAAACTCCCGAGTGTTCGCCTGGGCATTTAGCCATTCAGGGTTTTGTGTTTGCTGGTGTTTTGCTTTGGACGCACCTGTGAACTCCTCAGAGCGGGAACTGGTTGCCATGGGGCCTGAAGAGCTGGCTTTGTTCCAACCTGATTGATATATTGAGAACAATTTTAGCATAACTTTAATTTGGTGCTACCAATACGTGATTTTGTCTTGGAGTAACAGCAAGTAAATACAGCAAATGGCCTGTGGCTGGGGACTGGGGCCTGCGTGGATGACCCGAGGACACACCACCCTGAAGGTGCTGTCCTGGCTCCCCAGTGGGCTACGCTGTCCGCCTGACTTCAGACACGGGCCCTCCAGCGCACACACTCCCCTGCAGCAGCCTCCAGCGCCTGAGCCCATCAGCAGGCTCCAGGGCTTCTGGAAGGTAGAGTGCCATATATATTCCAGTTTGTGCATCTCTTAGCCGTCTAATGTGTGCAACTACACTAGCATTGTTACCAGGTTCCTGTCTTTTCTTTATGTGTCACTGACAGAGTCACGATTGTCCTTGGCCCCACCTCCCCCACAAACGCAGGAATTTTGTGTGACGGATTTTTCAGGAATGCACGTTTGAGCTCCATGCCCCTGACCTAGGTTCCGAGGGCCCAGCACCATCAGACACATCTCAGGTTACATGGCACGTGAAGGGATCCTTTCCACGTGCAGGGTCCCAGGCCTGCCCTATGCCTCTGCTGTCGCTTGTGGGCGCCGTGGCAGACAACAAGGAGCCCCTGAACCAGCAGGCCCTGCACATTCCTCTAACACCATCCTCCCCCCAGTCCGTTCCCCGGGCTGTCCCTGGCCATTCACGCTCTCTGAGGCGTCTGCTTCATGACTTGGGGTGCGTGGCACTCGCCTGGCTGGAACTCATCTCTCAAATGGGTTTGATGAAAGCAGAAACCGCATTGTGTGGGGATAAATCCAGGTACGCATTCAAGCAAAGGAGCATCCAGCACTGTCGTGATGCATTTCTCTAAAACTCGGTCAGGATGCATCCGAAGCCAAGGGGCCATGTGGACAGTGGAAAGGCAGGCAGCTGCTGCAGATCTCCCCTCCCCCTGACCCTGTCCAGCTCGTCCTTGCTCCAAGTTCCTTCTGCTGCCCTATAATAGATGTCATTTCCAGCGACGCCTTTGGCTCTTCAGCTTTCAAACACTGCATTAGGACATGACAACTGGAAATGAGGTCAAGTGGTTTGCCCTTTGATGTTGGTTCTCAGGAACAAAGGACAGCACAGTGGACCAGGCTGATGTCCAGGATCTCCTCGAACAGCGGGCAGCCGAGCAAGGTCATTACAGCTTTGCTGAGAGCTTTCTCCATTAAATCACACCAGCCACTCGCCCACCCAGGCCCCTCCACTCAAACAGTTGGAGCCACTCCCTGCATCTCACTCAGTGGCCTTCCACTGAGTCCAGGTGTCTGGACATTGAACTTGAGGATTCTAAGTGGGAGGCCTGCCCTCCAGGAACAGAGCAAGGCCACTAAATGTGTGAGACCTCTGGAGGTGGATAGGAAGATGCTCCCTGGAAGGGCTGGGTGGAGTGAAGGGTAGAGAGAGAATTGCTGCAAAAGGTATATTCTGAACCAAGGCACTGGAGTGAACCAAGACGGACACTCCTGCTTCACTCCAGTGCCTGGGATTTTCTAAATGCAAGTGGTCTTTCCACATGAGGCTGAGAAGCAAGTGGCAACTCCTGACTGGAACACACCCAAATGCCTCTTGGGAACCTCAGGCTGACACTGAAGCACAAAACCCTCCATGACTGCTGATGCAGTGGCTGGTGTGGGCTCAGCAAGTGTCAGTCACGAATGAACTCCACATCATGCACAGCCAGAAGGGCAGGATCCTAACAGAATAAGTCATATTCTGTATACATATAATATGCCAAAATACACTCTGTTGTAAAGTATATATTAAAATAAAAATAAATTTTAAGAAGAATGCCCTGCTGATGATCTGGATCCTAATTGCCCTCATTTCCACAAGGAAGACTCTAAAAGGTGCCTCACTACCTCCACTAGCATGGTTTCTCTTTTATTTGTTTGTGGCCCAAGCAGATAGAAAAAGCATGTAAGAGTCAGAGAGGGCACAGACCAAAATTCTGCAATGACTCTCCTTGCAGCGTGGAGGATGTGGATGTGTGGATGAGGTCTCATCGAAAAATTGTTCAAGACCTTGCGAGGAAATGTGTTTTCAAATGCCCGGCTCCCTTTCTGCACAGCAGTCATGCAGAGGGATGGCTTTCCGTTATACCCTGCTCCACCCCTGCGATGAGGGACAGCAGGCAGCCACTGCCCCTGGGCAGCAGGAGGTGCCAGAGCTCCCCAGTGCCCCCTGCACACACTGGTTAAGCAGGTCGATACTTTGTGTGCCATAGTTCACGGACCTTTCTACTAATCGAGATAAATTATAACCACCGCTGGACTTTTAAAAAAGCCAGTCCAATAATTTATTCCATAAATTGGGTCTCATAATTCATCAGGAAGTGATTTTTCTTCTTGTAGTCAGACTTTAATCACACCACGTTGGAGTCTACAGGGAATACATCTTTTCTTCATCAGTTCTTAGATTTCAGACACAATTGCAGTTTTGCCTGATCCTTGCAAAAATAACACTGCAGGTTGGACAGCATTTTACGCTTCTCATCCTGAGAGTCCATAAGTTCATCTTGTGTGTTCCTTGGGAAAACTGGTAAGGAGAGCAGACATGACCACCCCTAGTTAGCAAGACAAGCTTGCCCAGGTCAACGGAAAAGGTTAGCAGGATGAATAAAACAGTAGAGCAAGAATCATCGCACACAGACACAGGTCTTTGAAGTCATCCCCCACTGCTTTCTCACATTATTGTAGCTGTTTACCATGCCGTGTGGTCTTTAAAGCATAAAAGCCCTGCAAAGCCAAAGGGCATTCAAGAGCCACGGCACAAAGATTTTGGAAGCACCTTGTTCCTGCTCTGTGACTGGATAAGGGCCGTGGAGAGCCAGGGAGGGCAGGCTGCAGGCAGCAGGAGGAGGCCAGGGCGGGAGGAGATCGCTGGCCTCCACGTGCAGTGCCTGGCTCCGGCTGGACAGCTGTCCTCCACTGTGCCCAGCCCGTCTACCCCGGGCTCCCGGAGGTGTCAGAGCCGCTCTCCCTCAGCAGATCAAGCTCCGCCAGCTCTTCCCCTCCACGTGGCTGGGGCCTGACTCATCTCGGCCGCTGCAGCTCAGCCTTCAGCAGCTCTGACTGTCCAGCTGTGGGCTCTGGCATAACCAGAAAGCCTCAACGCTTCCCACGCCCCTGGGAAGATGGATTTCCGTTTCCAGGACGTGACCTTCATTCCTCTTGTCCAGCACGGGGTGGTGGCTCTTGGGGCCTCTCCTGCATGGGCCCCTGGGCCCCGCAGGTGAAAGCCTCACTGCCCCAGCAGGGGGCTCCTGGGTGGTCGCTCTGGAGCTGCACTGTCGGGAATGGCTGGAATCTGGTTTCCCTGGCTCAGAGTTCAGCTGCTCTCCCTTTCTGTGGTCTGCAGTCGCTGCTGCTTTCCTCCATGCTGAGCCCCTCTGCTCACTGCCCTCCTTAGCTGACAGCCTGGTTTCCAGACCCCTCCTCCGGGAACCTCCCCTCCCGCCCTTCCCTCTCCCGCTCTCTGAACCCTATGACTTCTGTCCTTCCTTCAAGAGGCTCTGGCTTCTGTCTGAGTTCCCGTGCCCACGACTTCCCTGTCCCCTCAATCCCTCGTCTTCTAACCATGCCTCAGCATGAGCACATGGAGGAAGTCCTGCCTCTGTCCTTACAGGCATCCTGACTGAGTCTCCTATACCGTGCCCAGCACCACGGGCACAGAAGGACCCACAGAAGCAGCAGGTAAGGTAGAGGTCACCACATCCACAGCACTCCCGCCTGCCCCCAGCTTTCTCCTGGAAGCTCAGTTCTGCCAGTTTTTACAGTAAAACTCAGGATGGGCACAGTGCCATCACTACAAGGATTTTCCATCAAAAACAAACAGACAAACCTGCCCTGATCACACTTGCGGTGCAAGCAGTTACGAGATTCTTTAGGTCCGGCGTCCTAGTGGCAGAAGCGAAGGATGCTTTGTAAGACGTCTGCAGGAAGTCAGGGCAGAAAGAGACGGCTTGGGTGGCTCCCGGGGAGGCTGGCGGACCTCAGGGCAAAGCTGCCACTGCAGCCATTTCCTCAGCCTCGGGAGGACCCCAGGTCCTCATCGACAGGGTCACTGCTCTGCACGACTGTAACGAGTAAGCGTGACAACGTATGGAAGCACCTGGAATGCGGTTCCTCCTCTGAGAGCACATCGCCCTCGTCACAGCACTTATCGCCAAGGCTATAGCAGTACATCCGGTCACATACATTCCTACAGAACTGCACACCAGGAAGCCCCTTCTCGGACGGAGGTAAAGACTGTGTAACGCACTGGGGACAGAGGGTCTCCAGCACCATTCCAGTGTCATTCCCGTTGGCCGCTCTGGCAGCACGATTGGCGAAGACCACTCCCTCTTACTGTAGACAAGGAATCTTACCTTTCCAACTACTTTGGACATTCTTCAGACATAAATCTAGATCTTTCATGCAATTTATTAGTTTTTTAATCACTCAAAATCCATAAATGACAATAAATTTCCTGCTTTGGTCAGGGGTAGTTTCAATGAAATTTGCTCAGATGCTTTTGACAGGGGCAGTGGGGAGTAGATGGAGAGTCTCAGGGATGAGTCTGGGGGACAGGAAATACTTTGACAAGGCAGAAACTTGTCTGCAGAGAGTTTCAAACAATAACAGATCTGACTAAGGGCAAAACACTTCATGATGAGGCCAGGCACCCACCCATTCTGAACAGTGGGAGCAATCAGCATTTCCTGGGCCTGGACGAGTCCCCATCTCCATCCCCAGATGGGGTCTACCATTCAACCAGGTGAAGGGATTGTGTAAAGATTAGCCTTGGGTCATTCATGCTTCCTCCATTTCCACTCTGTGTATAGGTGCACACATGCTTACGTACACACCCCCCCACACACACATACACACACACACACACACACACACATACATACACACACGCCAAGTGACACTGGGGCTGTGACTTCCAGTGTAACTAGAGTAGGTAGATGGGCTCTGCTGGTACAGCCTGCAGCCAGGAGGACCCAGTACTGGGCATCTTCATCTTTATCCAAGGGCATATCCCTCCACCGCACTGGCCCACAGCAGGCTGTGCACCCAAGGCTCGGGCGTAGACACTTGTATCTCACAGTGTCCTTGCTCTTGCCTGAACCCGGCCATCTCCATGTGATCTCCCCACGTGACTGCAGCCTCCAAGCTGACTCTGGAAGGTGGCGGCTCTCTAATGGCCTCTTGCCTTTGCTGGTCTCTTGCGTGCCCTTGGTCCAACATCCCCAGAGCATCTTGCTCTCCAAGCTCATAATCCCCAAACCAGAAGTAGCACATACCCTGTAAAGAGCTCTGGCCGCAGCCCTGTGCCAGCTGGGTGGGCACTGGATGACTTCCTCAGCTGCCTTGGGCTCTGCTTCCACCTTGTCCAGATGGACAGGTAACATCTCCCTGGGGGAGCCAGGCTCTGAAACACCTCTGTTACCTGCAACCCACCTGTCCCATTACTCCCATCTGAAAACAGAGCAACAGAGGCCCAGACTGGCCACACAGCCCTGCCCCTCGCCGGCAGGGTCAGGTTGCCCTTGGACTCCCCATCTCTCAGCACCTCCCCATGACTCGCTCCTCCACCTTGTTCTTATGTGTCTACAAGCTGTGGGATGTCTGACGTGCCTCGGGGCACGTCACCCCGCATGGGCTTCGTGTCCTGCCCTCCCCGCCCTTCCTCTTTCACTGGGCCCCTTCCTTTGTCCTGACATGGGCTCCTTAAAGTCAAGAGGCTAGCTTCTTGCCAGATGAAAGCCCCGGGGCAGACTGCGCTGAGAGGCAGGAAGGACACTTTTCCTGATATGTGAGGTCGTCTGGGTTCACCTCTGGGAGAGGCCTTGCTTCCTAACCAGGGAGAATCCTTTTTTTGTAGTTCCCACACAGGATCAGAGAAGGGAGGAAATTCACGGGTCTCCTGGGTGAACTCACAGGCAGTGCCTGAAGCCGGCTGCACCCTTCTGAAGGCACTGACCAAGGCCAGCCTGGGCTCCTGCACCCCGGCTCCCTGGTCCCCAAGTGCAGCCTGCCCCAGGGTCGCCCTGCAGAGCAGCCCGTGCCGTCCTGAAGCAAACTGCAAGAAAAGCTGAGAACTGGGGCTTCCAATTCCCACACGTGGTGCAGGCGCGGAGGAGCTGGGACACACCCAGGGGTCCTGAGCCTAGCGGTTGCATGCAGGACTGTGTTCTAGTGTGGTCCCAAACGTGCCAGGGACCGGCTCTCAGGCAGTGAACTGTGTCAAGGCACCAAGACCCAACAGGCTGTGGGCTGCAGGCCGACACTAGAATCCTGAAGTCCCCGCTGCCCCCCACTGCCAACGCAGATCCCAGGTCTGGGAAACATGGGAGCCTGGTCTTCAGGAAAGCTGGGGCACACTCTTGAAAGAGCCGATCCTCTGGGATTTAAATTGCCCTCCTTACCTTAGCGGGAAAGCAAGAGCACCAGTGTCTGCAGGGGTAAGTGTGCGGCTCCTCTGCTGCCAAGGAATCCTTCAAAAAGCGATTTGACTGTCTCCCGCTCGGCTCACACTTTCTTCTGGGCTAATTAATAGGTTAATTGATATGTCTCATTCTCTGCTGAATTAAAGCTCCTTTTCTAAAGAAAGTTGGATTTGGTTTCTGAAAGTGAGTGAGTTGTGTGCTTGCGTTTGATGCCCAGAGCCAGTGAACGGCCTCCTGCTAGCACGTTCGGGGAGAGGAAGCTGCTGCTGCCCCTGCTCCACCTCCCCGCACCTCTGCCTCCATCCCACCTCAGCCTCTTCCCCACCTCTGCCTCCACCTGCACCTTGGCCGCCACCCCACTTCTGCCTCCACCCCCTCCACTTCCCCCCCACTCCGCCTTCTCCCACCTCTTTACTACTTACTCCTGGTTTTCCTGATGAACACCAAAAAAATTTTGTCACCATCTGAGATGCGACAACACTGGTTTATCATCATGCCTTCACTGTGGGGCCCCACACTCAGGTCCCCAGAGTCCTACCTCCTGGCTTGGGCACCCCTCCACGGCTGCACTGTAGGCTCCAGGTCCCCAGTTTCAGCACTAACAGGGTTAACACAGGCCAGGACACGACCTTTCCTCCACCGAGGTGAACTCAGTGCGGTGAAAGGCGGCCACCTCACGGGCACCTCAGAGACCCTGACAGGTACACACGGTCATCAAACATAGGTGCTCCGACAGAAACACAAGGCCTCTCCTCAGCCCCCGAAGCTCCTCAGGCTCCTTTCACAGGGCACAAGCACCCCACCTTCCCTAGCGAACACCTCTTGATCCTCTCACTGCTCTAGGACTTTGCTTCTGGTTCATTCCTGACATGCATGTGTTGCGTGGTTGGAGTCCACCCATACTGCCTCCAGTGCTAGCAGGGCAGTCCTTCTTATGCTCACCCCGATGGTCTGAAGGTCTGGGTCCACCATTCACCCTTAATGGGACAGTGAGGAGGTGGTTAGGTCACAAGGATGGAGCCCTCAGGAGCAGAACTAGTGTCCTTATAAGGGGACCCCAGAGGGCTCTCTCACCCTCCTCATGCTACGTGAGGACACAGAAGAGGCTGCTTGCACCTGGGAGGAGAGCCCTCGCCTGACCCCATGCTGGCCAGAGATCTGGAACTCCCAGGGAGGATGAGTGGCAGTGTCCACCAGTCGCAGCGCTGACACCAGGAAGCTCCCTAGTAGACAGCTGTGTGGACGCCCCTCCAGTGCGCATCCAGCACCTTGTGGAAAGGTGCTCGGGTGTGTGGGCTTGGGGCGTGATGGGCAGACGGCTGGGACCGTCTTGTACAGGTCTCCCCCAGGCAGGCTGTGACTGCTGTCGCAGTCACCCGGGCAGCACAGCGCAGCGCAACAGGGAGCCTGCGAGCAGTTCATGGCCCTCGCACCCCCTGGGCCCGCCCACCATGTGCAGACCTCCTGTGCTTCCTGTTCCCGCCGAGCCCTGCTCTCCTCACCCTCTTTATTATTGCCATTCTACTAGGTTGTGAAATGCCATCTCAGTATACTTATTTTTTAACTTAAAATACATTTATTTACTCCGATACATAAAACATAAAAGTTCTACATATTTATGGGATCCAATATGGTTTTATCTGCGTTCACTACTAATAAAATCCAGTACCATCTCACATGCGTGCTGACCATTGAAGTATCTCTCTCCTCTTACGGGCGGTAAGCCTTTGATCCATTTTAAAGTACGGATCTGCAGGAGTGTGCACCTATTGTGGATACGAGTTCTTTGTCAGACATTTGGAATACATATAATTTTTTCCATCTGGTGACTCGGCAACTCATTTTCTCAACAATATCCTTTGATGAGCATGGATTTTTATTCTGATAAAGCATAATTGATCATTTATTTTTTATGGGGGGAACTTTCTGGATGCTACCTAAGAAATCTGCACCAACCACAAGGTTGCAGCTTCTCCCACTGTTTTCTTCTAGATGCTTCTTAGCTTTAGCTTTTATGTTTAGGTATATGATCCATCAAAAACTATTATTGATGATCAGAGGTAGGACTTAAAGTGCCTCTTATTTTCATCCGGGCCTTCTCCTCTTACAAATCAACCATTTGTATATGTGAGTGTCTAATTCCGGATTCTCCAGCTGTGGTAGAGCAAAATGGGAACTTTGTCGGCTTAGAGCCCACGGGCTGTGGCTCTGCAGGGTCACACTCAGCAGCTCGGGGACTGACATTTAACCCTGAGGCCTGCAGCAGCTGTAGGTACTTGTAACAAGATGACCCAGGGAGCAAAAGCAGGAAACAAGGTAGCTGGGACACAAGAATCCCCCTTAGGCTCAGTGCAATAAAAGTCCCCAAGCTATATAAGAGTCCCTAGGCAGGTGACAAACTTGTACCCCTATAAGGAATGTAGAATATACCCTCCAATAGAATTGCACCAACTCCCTTACCTCCATGTATCCAAAACTCACTTAGGTATAAAAGTAAAACCCTGTTAAAGGGCACCTTTGACGGATGAATGGATACAAAATATGTGATATATATACACACATGCACACACACACACAATAGAATATTACTCAGCCCTAAAGAAGAAGGAAATTATGGCAGTTACCAGTGAATGGATGGAGCGGGAGATTATCATGCTAAGCAAAATAAGTCAATCCCCAAAAACAAAATCCAAATGTTTTCTCTGATATGCAAATGCTAATCACCATGGGGGAGCACTAGGGAAGAATAGTTAGTTTAGAGTAGGCAGAGGGGAGTGAAGGAAGGGGAGTGGATACGGGGTAGGAAGGATAGCAGAATGAGTAGGACATTATTACCCTGTGTGCATATATGATTACATGACTGATGTGATCCCATATCATGTACAACCAGAAGAATGAGAAATTATACTCCATTTATGGATGATGTGTCAAAATGCATTCTGCATCATGTGTAACTAATTAGAACAAATGAAAAAATGTTTTTCAAAAAGACAAAGCCCTGCTGTGCTGGGGGCTCAGACTTTGGGAATTATCCCTCGGGCTGTGGCACAGTAATAAGGTGTTGCTTCCAGATCTCAGCGTCCTACCCTCATTCCTGATACAGAGTAACAGATTCCAAGGACGGCTCGCCCCCTCGGGCGGACTCCGCGCTATATTGCAGCAACTTCATCTTGAGAAGAGGCTGTGGAAGTCCTTAAAATTTGCACTTCTCTGCCAAGCCGGTTTCAGCTGTTAACAGGACCACTGAACTCCTGTGCGTATTTTAGAATCTGCTTGTCAGTTTCCATTGCTGATGGAATTTTCATGGGGCTTGTACTAAACCTGTCCATCAATTTCGGGAGAACTGGTGTCTTGGCAATCTTGATTCTTCTCATTTGTTGTCAGTTTTAGATCTTACTTTTTCTTCACTTCTTCTTCTTTCTGCTTATTCAGGGTTAATTTTGCATTTATTTTTCTGACTTCTCAAAGAGGAAATTTAGATCATTGGTTTTACCCTGTTTTCCTCCTTATGTGAACATTGAAAATTGAAGACTTCTCACCAAGCACTATGCCAGCTGCCTCCTCAAGCTCAGGTTCTTCAGGTTGCACCCTATGCATGACAGTATGCACATATATTTAGTATTTTATGTATTTCTAATAAATTAGCCACCTTTTTATAATCACATATCTCTCTTTGTCTTTGAAGCACTCCTTGCCTTGAAATCTACCCTGTGTGATGCTAATTCAGCCAAAGATGCTCTCTCCTGCTTCCTGACTCCACGATGTACCTCCAGCCACTCTTTCCTTTCCCACCTGTGTCTGGATTTAGCATGAGTCCTTTGTGGACAGTGTGCAGAGTCAGGTCTTGAGTTTTCTAAAACTCAATCTGCTCCTCCTATGCTTTTTGTGTACTCAATCCATCTCACTTGTGTGATTGTTGACAGGTTCAGCCTTGGTTTTGCATTTTGGTATAATCCTGGGTCCTGGCACCTGCCATGGCTCTCTAGTCCTCCTTTCTACTTTCTGTGGGGCTAGTCAAATATTTTTAGAATTCCATTTTCAGTTCCTTTATGGGTTTTTTAGGTATATTTTGTCGGTTTTTTATTTGGTCATGTAAAACTGCACTGGGCGCCCACAGTCTCCCAGGTGATAAAAAGTCAATGTTATGCTAATTCACAGGAATGCAAGAAATTTATAACAATCTGATTCCATTCAGCTCCACACTGCCTACATCATTATCATGCATTGTATAGTCAGGTCAATGAAATTAAGAGATGAAGGCACATGGCACCTTTTATAGTCACATATTCACAGTTACTGATGTCCTTCCTTTTGTCCTGCAAACACAATTTTCTGGTCTTTCTCTTCCACCTGAAAACTTTCCTAATAGGTCTGGTAGTGTACGCCCGCTGGCTCTTGATTCTGTCAGTTTTCACT
Organism: Glaucomys volans; assembly: GCA_020662805.1. Taxonomy (NCBI): domain Eukaryota; kingdom Metazoa; phylum Chordata; class Mammalia; order Rodentia; family Sciuridae; genus Glaucomys; species Glaucomys volans. The sequence goes on from JAJEJO010002427.1 coordinate 52,146, forward strand.
CATTTGAAATAGTTTTCATTTTATTCCCATTTAAGAAGGGTCTTTTTGCTCGTATGGTCCCTATTGTCAGCAGTCTGAAAAAGTGTTCTATCATTTTCTTGCAAGAAATCAAGTGAGAACTGGAGCCTGTTTCCTTGTCTGTAAAGCGCCTTTCTCTCCATCTCCTGGGAAGGTTTGATATTCAGTAATGTGGATGTCATATGCGTAGGTTTCTCCCTGTCTGTTTACCACCTGGGATTTCAACTTCTTAAACCAATGTTTTAACTACTCACCAAACACTGGAACGTTTCACCTATTTATTAGTATTGCAGTTGTTGCTGCGATTCATTCTCCCTGCTGTCCTTTGGGACTCAGTGTTTTCATCACTTGGATACGACCCTGCAATTCCCTGAAATTCAGTCTCTTCCATCTTTCCATTTTCTATCTTTACTCTTCAGACTGGGTGCCTCTGTCCATCTTCCTTCAGTTTGACTGGCATTTCTTTTGCACTCTTGGTCCATTAAGTCATCTGCTGCATTTTTATTTAAAATATTTTCAGTACTAGAATTTTTAATAGTTTTAATTTTTTGCTACAATGTCCATCATTATGACCATGTTTGGCCATAATTCCTTGGAGATATTTATGATAACTGCTTTTAAATCCTTGTCTGAAAAGCACAACACCAAAGCCATCTTCATCTCAGGGTCTGTTCCTATTAACTGCTTTTCTCCTTGATCCTGGGTCACATATTTGTGTTTATTTGCAACTTTAGTAATTGTAAAATGTATGCTGAATGCTGCAGATGAAATGTTTTAGACATTCTGGAAAATGTCCTTTTAACTTAAAAGTCTGTGCAGTTTGGGGCTGGGGCTGTAGCTCAGTGGTGGAGCTAGCCTAGCACATGTGAGCAACTGCACCACATGAAAATAATAAATTAATAAAATAGAGGAATCAAGTCCATCTACAACTAAAGTATATTTTTTAAAAAGTATGTTCAGTTTTATTCTGTAATCAGGTAAATTTCAAATGGATCTTTTAGTCATATCAAGATTTGATTTTTTTCTTTGTTAGACGTGAACTCTGGCTGTGGTCTAAGGCAAGGCCCTTATTCTGCATTGGGGCTTTCACCCCTAGGGTGTGGGCTTCCCAAGGTTTCAGCTGCCTGTCTCCCCATCCAGCCTCTCCAGCAGTGCATGGCCAGTGGCTCGCCCACTCCCAGCCCTGCAGCAGGTGAGCACTTCCAGCTCTGGTGTCCTCCTGCCTCAGGAGCGGGCAGCCTTCAGCCAGAGCCTGCGGTGGGTCCTCATCAGGACTCCTGGCAGCCCCTCTGCATCTGCTTCTTCTCTGGTCCCCTGCTCTGCAAATTCCAGCTGCTTCTGACTTGGGAACTCAATCACCTTTCAGCTCAGGGAGGCAGGTCTGCAGGACAGTGCCCCCGCAGAGCACGGGGGCAACCTGAGCTCGCCTCCTGTGCTTCCCTTCTCCCAAGGAGACAGCTCTGTGCTGCCCGTTCAATGTCTTGACACTGCTGTGTTATGGTGTGGGTGCGAGGAGTCCCCCAAAGCTCACGTGTGAGACAGTGCAAGAAGGTTCAGAGGAGAAATGACTGGGTTTAAAGGGCCTTAAGCCAATCCGTGAATTAATCCCCTGATGGGATTAGCTGAGTGGTAACTGAAGGCAGGTGGGGTGTGGCTGGAGGAGGTGGGCACTGGGGGCCTGCCTTTGGGGTAGATATTTTGTTTCTGGCTAGTGGAGTCTCTCTGCTTCCTGATCGTGTGAGCTGCTTCCCTCTGCAACACCCTTCCACCATGATGTTCTGCCTCACTTGTAGCTCCAGGGAGTGGAGTCGGCCTTCTGCAGACTGAGACCTCTGGAACGCTGAGCCCTCAGAGAACCTTCTCTCCTGTGCAGTTAGTTGTTCTTCCCAGGTCTTTTATTCACAGCAGGGAAAGCGCAGACTAACCCTGTGGTCTCACCACACCTGCCAGCTGTGGAGTCCTGCCACAGTCTGCGTCTAGAATGTCCTGCAGGGCCCATGGGTCGTGGGCTTGGTCCCCACCTGGTGCTGTGGGGAGAGCTGGAATCTTCAAGTGGAGGCACCCGGCGGCCTCCAGATTACTGGCAGTGTGTCCGTGAGGGAGCTGTTGGGCCTGGGCTCTTCCTCTTCTCCTTCACTTCCTGGCAGGAAGGGAAGCAGTTTGCTCCACCACATCTCCCATCAGGATGTGCTCCCTAGTCACAGGCCCAAAAGCATCAGGGCAGCTGAAGATGGACTGAAACCCCGAACCTCCTTTGTCATTATAAGTTGACGATGTCAGGTATTTGTTACGGTGACAGAAAGCTGAAGAGCACATGCTGTTTGTGCCCGGAGGGAGTACACAGTGCTCAGCTGGCCGGGAAGTTCCTGGGCTTCCATACACTCCCAGTGCTGTGGCTTGGATGTGAGGGGTTCCCCTCAAAGTCCTGTCAATGCAGGAATTTTCAGAGGTGAAGTGACTGGGCTGTCAGCGCTGTGACCTAATCGGCCCATTCCAGTTTGAAAGAACTGACTGGTGGTAACTCCAGGCAATGGGCATGGCTGGAGGGGGTGGTCACTGGGCACTTCCCACAGCCCCTTCCTGCTCTCTGCTTCCTGTCCGTCATGCCCTGAACTGCTTCCCTCAGCCACACTCCTGCGCCATGCTCTGCCTCGCAGCAGGCCAACCATGCACTAAAGCCTCTGAAACTGCAAGCAGCGTCCCCTCCTCTAAGTTTTTCTCGTCCACCAGGTGTTTTGGTCACAGTGTCCACAAGTCGACTGACACAGCCAGCCTAAGTGCGTGTGTGCATGCATGCCTTGCCTCCTAGAGTCAGCATCACCAGTCAGAGCTGCGGAGTCAGTGGTGACCTGGCCCCGGCGTTGCACTCCTGTTTGCCCACGGAGCGTATGAACTTGCGGCTCTTCGCAGGCCCAGTGAGGCTGGGCTCCCTCCCCAGGTTGTGCACACCTCAGGTACAGCAGGAGGAGGCAAGGCTGGAGGAGATTCTAGAGGCGCCAGTCTGGGGGATGCAGAAATAGCTGGCCCCTCCATCCTCTCTGGGGGCTTGTCAGTGAGGGACACAGTGGCCCTTCCCAAAGCTGGACACAAGTGCGGGAAATGCAGAGTGAGTGCTGAGCCTCCACGTGGCTTCTGGTCCCCCTCACCCTGCACGTGTGAGATCAGGTCAGCGCACAGAGAGATTTAACTGACACCCACCAGGAACTCGGCTCCTCCAACGGGCAGAGCACGGTGTGAGGGGGACAGGGAGGAGCCAGGCCACCGTTGCAGACCTGGGCTTCTCAGAGAAGGGACAGAGGCCCCTCTTTGGTTTTGACACAGATATTTCCAGTCAGCAGATAATTTTTTTTTAAACTTATAGTCTATTTTATGATATGCATTCTGTTTTGGGGAAAATAAAATATGTGGAAACTAAATGCTGGGTAGCATAGTACCTAGTGAATAAGCGGATGATTTTGAGGAAGAATGAGTGAGTTAATCAAAGGATGCCTTGAGATGCTTTCTGGAGCAGACAGGAATGGAGCATCCAGAGAGATGGCGATTTGGAGCAAACAGGGAGACAGGAAGGCACGCTTCTATCTGGCACTTGTAAAGGAAAAGTAAGTCTGGACAGTGTCCCAAGTGCACAAAAGCCAACTCACATTTTCCCAGGACTACTGAGTCACCTGCTGCTTTGTATTATGTTCATCTTTGTGCCCCACAATTGGTGCACAGAACCATGTGTTTCCACTACAAGAAAGAAGGTGTCATGGTCCACAGCAGATGATGGAGAGTGAACTGACCTGTGGCTCCTGGGCTGAAGTCCTTACAACCACAGCCTTCAGCCCACACTTCATGGAAATTCTAAATGTGACCACTTTGGGACTTGAGTATTGCTCTTTTCAAATGCATGGGGTGGTCAGACCCCACTGTTCATCATGCATACAATACACTGAATGAAATTAAGGAACTGTCATTGCTCATTTCCTACTGAGAGCCTACTAGAATAATCACCATGCAAACTAGCAAGGCTTTGTGCCCGGGCTCTGTCTTTCAAGGAGGAGCTGGGCAGCACGCACTGGAAACCCCGTCTGCCAGTGGTGATCAGTGGCCACCATGTGCAGCGATGTTTGTGGTTGTTTCTAACAACATAGCAATTATCCTGCCTCCGCCACCTCACCTGGGTGAGGCACAGCGTGGAAGCTGTAGATCCTGGTGGCCATTTTCTAGTCATACACTCAGTGTAGAAAGAAAGGCAAAAGCCTGTGGACTCTGGCCAGAGGAAGACAGCACGCTGGAGCAGGCAGGGTGGCCATGAGGGAAGGAGCAGGTGATCTCATCTCACCCAGGACGTGTGGGACAAACGCCTTCTCGACAGTGGCAGCCAGCGCTGACCCTGAGCGTCCTGCAGGCAGCATCTTAAAAAACAGCTAAAACTACCCTGCTCAGTACAAACAGCCAAGTGAGAAGAGGGAAGCCTTCCTTTCTTAACATCTCTAGCAGGTAAGGGGTGGATGGGACTCTGGGGTATCGTGCATCACAGCACCAAGGCGCTTACAGAGGGAATGTGGTGCTGGGACACTGGCAGCCATGGGGTGGCCTTGTGGTCTCTCTCAGAAGTACCTGGCCTCATCCCAGACAGAAGGGAGATGTTCTGACAACCAGTTGACAGGAGATGTTCAGCCTCAAGTTCAGTCCCATGCAAGGACAAGCTCCCACCAGCACAGCAAGAACCACCTGCAACCTTCTTCCAGAGCCTTCCAGCAAAAAGCTGCTCAATTCCTGCAGGCACTCTCTGCAGCAGCCCCACCACCCGAGACTCGCATCGGTCAGCCTGTCTTCCAATGTGACCATACCGGCTTCCAATAAGGACAATAATGGTAACAATATTCTGTGGCTCCAATCCAAGAGATTAATCTGAATGAGCACCAATATTGGGCTCCAGTCTGCTATGAATCACCCAAGTGGCACTGGAGAAATCCCAGGCTCAATCAGCCTGCTCCTGCCCAGCCACACCTTGGTAGCCACCTCGTTCGGCAATGACTGGTGTTTCCTGATTGCGCTGATGTAAGGCCCAGTGCAGACACTCCAGCCCGACTCTCAGGGCTTAGGGAATGTTTGCCAATGATGCCAACTTCTGTGCTCTATTTCATTTTAAAGGAAAAAGATTTTTTTATAATGCTTCTGAATTCTTAAGGTTTCACAGCAAATCTTTCTTTAATATGTGTCAATATTATTTCCAAATCCTGAGTTCTGGCCTCAAGAAAAGCATACATCTTCATGTTTGATAAGAAAATGACATTCTTGGGCTCCCCCCTCAAGCACAGCTTGAACATGGTAACAGGGCAAGTGAAAACGCTATTTATAATCCCAAATATCAAACGTTCCCCAAAGTGACAAGATCAATATTGCAACTCAGAGCTTCTCCCTCACTAGCAGATGGTCCTGTGAAAAATACCAAGTAACACATCTCTTGGGTGAGGGAGAGGGTCGCTCAGACATCAGCACAGTCCCCGTGAAATCTGAAGTCCTCCTGCTCAGGGGGGGTCAGGAGAAGTGTTCCTGGGATTCTTTCTCCGACAGGAGCTTCCAGCAAGTGGACGTCCAGTTGCCCCCCCCCACTCCCTTCAATGGCTGCCCCTGGTCAGTGTCCCTGCTCTGAAGCCACCCCAGGAGCTGGGTTCTCCTAACTTGGTGTGGCATTTCCTCTCACTGAGGTGTTACTTCAGTACACATTAAGGGAGCCCCTGCCACGGACCCACCCCTGGCTACCACTCTGGTGATGACATCCCTGGGCATTAGAGCTGGAGCACTTAGGGTGGAGTGGACCCTGGAATGCGGTTGGGGGCAGACCTACGTGGGCAGGCCTTCAGGACTATAAGGAGGAAAAAAAGAAAGGCAGGAGAAGAGACAACAATGAAGATGAGGTTTCAGGCCATGAGGGCCCAGTCACAGGCGGATCCCAGGTGACCCTGTGGGCGGGTCCCTGGCTGCGCGTCTGCCCATCAGCAGCTCAGCCCTTTGCAAGCCCCGCGGAGTGGAGACTCACCTCGATGTAAGCCTGACGCTAGGCAAGATGAGCCTTTGGGCTGACACAAGGTACCTGCATCCTGGAACCTGAGTGTCTTCTGTCAGGAGCTGGCTGACCATGGAAAGCTGACGGTGGCTGCCCTGAAGCAGCGGGGTCATCCCCTTTGCTTCCCCACGAGGCGATGCTTCCGTGTGCACCTCAAGCACAGCAAGACGCGGGGAGAACTCAAGACGGCCTAGAAAACCCTCCAACCTCAGGTCTCGGGGCCAACAGCACATGGTGGGCTGCGTAAGGGTGGTGGGAGCAAACTGACCCTAAATTCTCCCCCGCCACATTCCTGCTGCCACCTGAAATTCTGTAACCAGCTTGGGACTGGATTCATGTCGGGGTGTCGGCCCTGCTGTTCCTCCCTCACGCTCAAATGCAACATTTTAAATTCCCTTGGGTCACTGAGACCTCCCGGGAAGGAACTGGAGAGCTTCCATGTGCAGGTGTGGAGGGAGAGCAGAGGAGACCGCACAGGTGTGGGGTTCAGGTGGGGACAGAGACACCCAGACGGGGCTGGGGAGGGACCCTCCAGGGTACCCACCTCCTCTTCCCTCACCTCCTCTCTGGCCTTTCCCCCTTCTCTGCCACGGGGCTCTCTGTGGGTGCAGGAAAGTGATAACTGAGTAGAAACCAGGGTCTCCACGTGGGAACCCTTGCCTACCGCCCCGCAGCGGAGATGCCAGGGCAAGGTCTGCCTCAAGCTGAGGCTTTCCATCATCCACACACGGGAGAGACCAGTCAAACACAAGAGCAAATGGCGAGCCCCACCATGTTCAGAGGTTCCTGGGAATGAAGGGTGGCGGCCGTGGACACCACTGAGCGTCCAGAAGGAAGAAGACTTTCATTAAGGACAGAGACAGCATCCTCAGATTTAAACTGGGATCACTGCTTAGATCTCAATTATTTCCTGCAAAAAATTATAAGGAAACTATTTACTTTTTTCTGGTCACTTGGATCATAATACATTGAAGTCTTAAATATCCTGAACCTTCTGAAATATCTGTAATGTGACACATTCATACTGAAAAACAGGATACACGTACAACGTTTAACTTGTAAGGTTATTTGCAATGTGCCAGACGTAGTCTCATGTGATCTGGATAATTCAATTTAACAACATCCCTATGAGGTTGGGTACTATTAATCGCCTTTAAAACCCAGAGATTTGAAATGAGGAGCTGGTGGCTGCCCAGGTCACACACCTAGGCAGTGGCTGGGGAAAATGCCAACTCAGGCAGTTTGACTTCAAAGACTGAACTCACCACTCAGGCTAGTCTCCCATCCAGGAGGTCAGTGGTCTCTAAGGACTTCAGACTTCTCATCTAGAATACGAGATGGACTAGATATTCCCAAGTGCTCTGTGGGTCCAAACTGTGGACTCTCTAGACTCGATAGGTACTTTGGTTTGACTCTACCGTCTTCTGAAATGATCCTTTCAATAAATCGTTTTTAACTTCATCACCTAGGAAGTGACAAGAGAGAAGCGGGCAGGTGTCCACCCGGGACAGATCATGCAGGGAACTGGCTTTGTCCTGTGTGCAAGCAGCAGGGCACATGTGAAGTTCTGTCCATTTAAGTGGGAAATGGACAAATGCCTCAAGGCCAAGGGTGGGCTCCAGACCCAGAAGCAGAAGCTTGGAGGAAAACAGACCAAGGAGAAGCCTGACTGGGAATCCAGAAGGAAATGCTATTTCTGGGACTAACGTCTGGCAAGTTAAAAATGGAGATGTTAAAGGTCGGCAGTTGCATCTGGAGCTTCTCCCACTCAGAGGAGCAGCTTCAGCATCAGTGCAGCCCCACCACCTCCCACGGCCACCACAGCAAAGGTGCAGTAGGCCTCCCCAGGCCCCCTCCAGCCGGCAGCAGGACACCACGCTCCCTGGCTCTAGACCACCAGAGGAGGCATCTTCACACTGCCACCTCCGCCCCACAGCTCACACTGTCTGAAACCTGCTTCCTGCTGAAAGGTCACACTGTCACACTGTCCAACAGAACCAACACCTGTCACCTGGCAGGGTACCTGGCACACCCTACCACCCACCAAGATATGCTATGAATGGCTGACTAAATGTGATTAAAAAAAATCATTCCCCTTCTTCTCCCTCCTTCTAGACCATTCTGACACGCCCTCAAACTTTAGTTCATTGTTTTCCCTATGAGAAATTTCCGGAGTAGTCCAGCCCCAAATCTTTCTTTAAAAACCATCAGTGTACAATATTTACTTATTCTGTGTGCATTGCTGGGATGGAACCTGGGCCGTGCACACACTAGGCGAGTGCTCTGCACTGAGCCACATCCCAGGGCCTGTAGAGTTGTGATCAGCTTGACCCCTGCTCTGTGGACAAGCTGCTGCTGGATTGGTTTCTGTTTTCCCAAAGTACGCATTTCCAGGGCTGCTGTAGCTCAGCCCCGTGACCAGGCAGCCTAACCTCAGGAGGCCCTCGTCTCAGAGTCCAGAAGGCCACAAGTTTCAGGGCCAAGTGCTGCAGGGCTGACCCCTGCAGAGGGTGAGGTGCTGGCTGGGTTGCAGGCGCTGCCCCATCCTGACCGTGGCCTTTCTCTTCACATCGTGTCATTCCTGTCCAAGTTCCCTACTTCTATAGGACACTGTCCTGGGTGGGAGGGCCAGGCTATGTGAGCACGACCTCAGCAGAGCTGATGGTGTCTGCAGGGACCCCACCCCAATCAGGCCGCACACTGAGGTCTCCAGGGTCAGGACGTTTCCCTATGACGAGTCCTTCGACAAGTCCTCTCTTCACGAGGATGTTCAACCCTTAATTCACTGGGGTGAGCCCCTGGGCCTCCAGCGCTCTGGCTTGTGACTATAGTGTCAGTGCAGGGATAGACACACAGACAAGGAAATCCGGCAGGAGCCCTTCCCCCTCAGCCACGTGAGCTTCTACCCACACCTGCTGCCCGGCTCCCCGCCAGGCCTCCGCCTCTCACGCTAGCTTCCCTCAAAAAATCATCTCTGAACTCAACTCTTGCAGGCCTCTGGGTTCGTGGCTGGTCAGACCCACTCTCTGCAGACTCCCTCTCACTCAGCAGCTTCACACCTGGACTCCTGAGTGGGACCATGTGAACCACGCTTCTCTCTTCACAACAGAGCAACCGCCACGGCTGATTTTTGCCACCAGCAGCACATGGAGTGATGGGTGACATAAACGCGGTGAGCCGAGCACCTCCTCACAGACTCAAGCTCTCGCAGCCCTTGTGGCTGGAACCCTTCCGCATCCGCATCCCTCTGCCTTGTTGAGAACCCGCCTCTGGGCGTCCCACTGACTGCTGGCTTCTGTCTGCCTCCCCGTGTGCCTGGCAGGTCCAGCTGGAGAAACAGGGTCAGCAGCCAACTGAAGTCACCTCTTTGGGGGTCCGTCACACAGCAACCCTGCCATTGTGTGATGCTGGGCAGCACCACGGACAGTTCCCACCCCTGCGTTCTCTTCAGGGATGTCAGTGGACCTCCAAGGCCAGGAATCCTCTCAGGTGTGGGAGTCATAAATACGGGGCTGACCAGCTTTACAGTGAGGGACAGAGCTCCAGGTAGACTGCTCTGGCACTTCCAGGCTGTGAGCAGTCCCTGGCTGACCCTCATCTGTGATGACCAGTGCTCTAGAGGAAGGTGGACCAGGAGGTCCTGGGTGAAGGTGAGACGTAGAGAGATGAAGATGAAATGCAGGTGGGTGGTGAAGAGGGAGCAGTCAGATGGCCCCAGAGTAGGGGCCAGCCAGATGGGCATGCGATGCCTCAGCTTTCCACACGTGGACATTCCCCTGCCTCACCTCACCCTGTGGAGGCCCCCTACTCACTACAGCTCCCCATTTCTCATCCCTTCTTCCCAGGAGATCTCAGATAGTTTCTGCCTACATTCAACATCTGGGCATCAGACCTGGCTTCCTGGACCCAAGTCCCTGGGTTGACATTGAGTCCAACTCGGCCTCTGGAGCCCAGGGCTGTGTTTCATCATGTCCCTCGCATCCTATCCCCAAGCTCTCAGGTGCTGCCACTTGCCTGATTTGAGTGCCACTGGCTCCGACTCCCCAGGAAGGACTCATGCCTGTCTCCAGCACCATGCCATTAGGTCATGTTGATGTCCCAGTGTTTACAGGGCCTGAGCCCTCCTCCGGCCTGGGGTACCAAACTGGAGAGGGACTTCTGGGCCCAACTCTGTCCTGACACATGCCTTAGTGCTACCCATCCCATCTGCTACCAGGGAAGGAGCATGTGTCCCCCTAGGGACACTGCTGATGCGCTGGCACACCACTCTGAGTGCCCCAAACTGTGAGGCTCAGCAGGTCTTCAACCTGATCTTGTGAGACCCTCCTTTCCAAGCCCAGTGTTTGTTTCTGGGCCAAGAAACATGCCATGTGAAGGGCAGAGACAAGGCAGGATCCTGGCAGCCATTTCTGTGTGTGTTCTGATTTGGATACGATGTGCTCACAAAAGTTCATGTGTGAGGCAATGCAAGGACTTCAGAGGGGAAATGACTAATTTAGGAGAGCTGTAACCCAGTCCGTGCAGTAATCCACTGCTGAGGATTAACTGGGTAGTAGCTATGGCAGGCAGGGTGTGGCTGGGGAAACAGGTCCCTGGGGCGTGCCTTTGGGGTTTGTCTTTTGTCCCTGGTGAGCAGAGCTCTCTGCTTTCAGACTGTCATGGCTGAGCTGCTTTCCTCCAACATGCCCTTCTGCCATGATGTTCTGCTTCACTCCAGACCCAGAGCTGGAGTCAGCTGGCTCTGAACTGAACTTATGAAACCCTGAGCCAAAATAAACTTTTCCTTCTCTACACTGTTCTTGTCAGGTCTTTTGGTCACAGTGACACAAAGCTGACTAAAACACTGTGCCCGCAATGCTCTTCCCAAGATAGGATTCCGTGTGGTCCACACTAAACCTGAGATACTAAGATTCTGAGGACGAAGACCCTGTCCAGAACCTGTGGGATTCCTATCCACATTCAAGTTTAAAGCAGAGTAGAAAAGAAGGAAGGAAACCGCCCCATGTACAAGAAGAGTCTACGATGACTGGATGTAGTATTCAAACTCCGTCCTTCAAGGCATCTTACAAATGTCAAAAATAAGTAATTGCCCATTATCATGCTCCGAACTGAGTGGGTAAGATGAAGTATCTTTTACACTAATGTGAAAATACATGGTATTATTTAATACACACACAGAGCAGGTGGGTTTCGTTGCAGCCAGCCGTTTCCAGGCTTTGCTCTTCAGGTTGGCACAGTGTGTGGCACTTACAGCTCAGTGAATGTTCTTATGTGACGAAATGACATAAGCCCAGACATGTATAGGCCCTTTTAGATATGCCTTGGGCTCTGACCTTTAGAGAGGAGTTTAGAGATGCACCTGAGACTAAGGAGAGAGGCCTGAGGGTCAGGTTCCCGCTGTCCCTGTCCCTGCATCCAGCTCAGGAGGAGGTGGTGCCCTGGGCAGTGTGAGCCTGCAGCCCCCCTAGGCGAAGCGGGCGGTGGGAGCAGGATGCGTTCTGGTCCACTTGCTCTGAAGGCCAGGGAGGAGCCTTTGGCCAGCATCTCAAGGCCCTGGCCTCAGGTACGATTCCCGCTGCATTGGCCCCCTTCAGGGGGTCACAGTCATGGAGAGGAGGCACAGGAAACCCCCTTGGCCACATCATTCTTTGCATCCAGGAAGGTCCATTTTCCCCGCTCTGCCTGGGCAGGGAGTGAGAGAAGCTCCCTGACAGGCATCGTCATGCAGGGCGGGTCCGTAGCTGCTGCTAGGGAAAGGTGGGGACCCTGCCCTGTTCCTCCTGCTTTCCCTCAGGGCTCCTTCTGTCTTGGTGGGGTCATCAGCCCAGAACCTGTGGCTGGGATGGGAGTGAGGGAGAGGGCAGAGGCAGGAAGGTCAGCAGCTGGGCTTCTGGGTCCCAGTTCAGACCGGTAGCTCCCCGACTTCCTTGTGACCTAAACCAGAAGTATTTTTCTTCTCATCTCTTTACAAGACAAGCTTAGAAAACACAAGGCATGCACACTCGTCTGTTACGTTACTACCGTGGCTCATTTTCAGTGCTAATTCAGCACCCAGGACTAAAGCAAGTGCAGTGTCTCAAGGGTCTCACTAAGAGGAGGGAGATGGACGCCCCCGAACCCTCATCCCTACCAGGCTGTCTCCCCTCTGCCTCTCCATACCAGGAGGCTTCTCTGATATTTAAGTACCAAAGCAAAATAATGTCTTACTTGAAACAGAATCTGTGCCAACTGCTAGTGTTCCTGCCTTCAAATCAAGGACCAGCACTGTTCTCCTTTGTGGTGGAGGCGAAACAACGTATAAAAACTTGAATTAACTAAATCCTGAAGGGAGGGGAAGAGGTGTGGGGGAAGGAATGAGAGTAGAGTGAAACAGGCATTGTCACCTCGTGTGCATGTGTGACTGCTTGACCGATGTGATCCTGCACTATGTACCATCGGGAAAATGAGAGATCACACTCCATTTATGTGTGACCTATCAGAGTGTGTAAATGCATTCTATGGTTATGCACAACTAGATAGAACAAATAAAAAAATTTTAAAAAGGCACTAAGGTGGTTTGATGAGCCCAGGTCTGGTGACTGGCAGAGGGAAGGGCTGGCTGTAGCTGCTCGTCCCTCTCTGGCATGACTTTAAGCTCTCAGCTTTACACTACCAACTTGGCATCCTTCATAGGCACAAGAGTCACTCCAAATTGTTTTAAAAATGAAGTGTGAGATTCAGTCTGGAATAGGCACTGGGAATTACTGGACCACAAAGTCAATTTGAGAATTATTGATCTGAATATCTCATTTGATGATTAATTCTATTAAGCTTGGGCCAAGGAGTTTATTAAGGTACTTTTAAATCTCCTGTTACTAGGGGAATAAGGAAAATAACCGCTATGATAATTCCGAAAGGGAGATTGTTCATTAGTATTGATTTCGCATCCACTTATTTTGCTCCTGAAATTTCTAAGCAGCTTAAATAAATTGTAACTATAGAGAGCGAGAGCACTGCCGCCCCCAGAAGCCCCAAATGCCTCTCGTTCTGTCCCAGGTTTCCTCCACCACAAAGCAGGGCCCTCACTAGGGGATCCCAGGGAGGAGAACCAGGCAGAAGGGCTCTCCCCCTTGCATGGACGCCCCTCCCCCACGCCGCCCCCCTCCGCAGCCCCGAACCCCCCCCCCATGTGCGGCAGTGGAGCAGAGTGCAGGAGGGTGCAGAGGAGCTGGCCGGGGAAGAACAGCCCGAGTACCCCGCCATGGGCTTTGCGCTCCTTTTACTATCAGCATGGTGAGATCAGATGGCAGAGACGTAACCCCTGCCCACACACTTTAAGGTGTACAGCACGACACTCTTAACAGGCACAATGTTTGTACAGGTCTCTGGAATTTTCCTCTTGTATAACTGAAAGCTCATGCCCACTGCACAGCAGGTCTAAGGTTTCAGCTATGCAAAACAAAGAACTTCTCCCAGCCCCCAGCAACCACCATGCCACCCACTTCTCTGAGGTTGACTATTCCAGTGCCTCAGAGATAAGAAATCACGGTGAATTCATGAAGGGCACGGTGTGTGTGGATGTCTCTCCATCTCCGTCTATGGATCTATATGTACCTATTATGTCCTCTAAAAAGAAACATTTGCTTTTCTCTGTGCTTGCAGACCATTACCACAAACTGCACACTGTCTGAACACATTTTTCTAAAACTCAAAAGGGACTAAAGGTATAGGGCGACTTCTTGTCCATGACATGCTTACTCTAAAATCATTGCTTTTTAAAATGCTCACGATGAAGGAACTGAACACAGCTGCAGGAGGCCCCTTCCCTCCGCCACCAGGCTGCTGATGTCCCTTTCCCCTGGATATCACAAGCACCCGCCCTGTGGTTGCTTAATTTGGGTAGATTTTGAAGTCTAACTCTGTGCACTGGACACAGTGGTGATTTCCATTTTGAAAACAACTCTTAAAGCCGCCACAGGCAAACAATGACTTTGGAAGTGTCCACTTTCTGATTACTCCTTAGATTGATCAAGGCACGCAGCACATTGGAAAAGTCAGGTCCTGGTCAAGGTCATGCTTCATGAAAGGCAAAGCTCTGCACATTTGACAGCAGGGATCTGGGGACAAATCCACAAGTCCTCAAAGTGTGCAGCTCCCTCCAAGTTGAGTTCTGTTCCCACCTGGAGCCCAGGATGGTGCTCCACCCACTGTCATAAGAAGATGCTACCCAGCAGGTCACGCTGTTACCCAGGTTCTACCTCACAATATTTAGCATGGCGTCTCTATTCCCTTCACCGTCACCACCCCAGCCGTCACTTGTGGCCTGAGGGTCAGGTTGCCCACATCCTCAGCTCTGTGCCCACTGCCCTTCCAGACTCTCTCCACCCTGAGACAGTGGGGTTCTCTGTGTGCAAATGGGGTCTCATGCCCATCCTGCTCTGAGCCCTCCAAGCTTTCCCATGGCTTGCCATCACTCGGAGGACAACAGCCCTACTTCCCTGTGCAGGCCACCGGCCTCACTGGGCTGCACATACCTACCCTCTCCGTTCTGCTCCGCCAGGAGCAACGTGCCCCAGGCCCACCCCTCAGGACTGCCTCTGCTTTCTGTCTTCTTGTCGCTCTCACCCAGCTCCTGCTCATCCCGCAGATTCCAGCTCTGGCCAGATCCTCAGGATGCCTCGCTTGGCCCTGCTGGCCTCATCTCCCATCTTGGGTCACTTCCAGCACCTCTGTCCTCTCTTGTGGTTTCAGAACATCTGGCCTGGTTACATGTGTGTATGTGGAGTTATCTGATTTTTACCTGTCTCCTTGACTAGGTATCATTAGTTCTTCGTCTGCTCACTTTTGAATCCCTGGTGCCTAGCAGGTAGTGGATTCATAAGACATACTGGCAAAATGTGTTTATGGATGATGAATTAAGAAATGAAGGAGTAGCAAGCACAGATGTCTGTCATCTGCAGTTTGTGAGCCGTGTCCTGCTGACCTGAGACTCTGCTGTCCTTGGTCGGATCTTCTTGGCTAACAGAAGCATCATTTTAATGGTTAGCTTGGGCCAGGAGTCTGCATGGGATGGAGCAGACTTTGCATATGCTGATACCTCTAAGGCCTACAGAAAGGGAAGCCACGCCCCTCTTCCTACTGGTGATCTATTCTAGCTCAGGAATCCTCAGCCTGGGCTCCATGGTCCTGGGCAGTTGCTTTTGACTTTCTCGAGGACTATCATGTTACAAATAATGATCTAGAATAGTATTTACAGACAGGGTGCCCAGGTGAGATGATGGGAAACAACAGCAACCAGCACCACAGCTCCTGCAGAGCCAGGGCATCCCTGCCTCGCCAACCCACCCGGAGATGGCCAGCTGGTAGGTGCGGTTCTCAGCGCAGACCCTGACGCCTGTCAGAACAGAGGCAGAGCTAAGGGAGGTGATCGACTACAGGCAGGTGAAGAAATGCGGGAATGATGACCCTGATCTGGAGACTTACTGAGAGACTCATCCCTATTGCAAGGCCTTTTGTTTTATTTTAAATTTCTCGTTTCTTCTATCCCCATCTCAGCTAAGGGCTGCCCGTTGGCCGGAGCAGGTAGAGAAGGTGTGGAAATGCTGGGACTGGAGGGGTGCTCTGGAAGGTGCACTCCATCGGGTTTGCTGGAAGAATGAAGGGCGGCAGGTGGGGAGCAAAGGCTGGGATGAAACCTGGGCATGTGGGTCTGGCAGTCTGAAGGCTGTGGCCCAGCAGAAGAGCGAGCGGGAGACAGAGCTGGACATCCAAGGTCACAGGCAGAGGGCAAGGGGCTTGTCTCAGACTCTCCTGCAAAGCTCTGCTGTCCCTGTGGTCACCCAATTAAGCAGAGTAAAAATTCTTCATTTTTTCCCCTAACTAATCTAGGAGAAATTAAATTAAATTCTCAGTTTACCATGAATTAATATGCCTTTTTAATAATGCAGAAATGTTATATTTAAGCTGGGGATGCTGTGATGCAGCCATTATCTCTGAGAAGGGTTTGGCCCCCTTCCAACATTATCTTCCACCCTGTCTCTGATGCAGCGGAGGTTAATAGCAACTCTCAGATGCCCGGCTTCCCTGGAACACACAGAAGATCTGGAAGCCTCAGGGAGCAATGAAGTCATTACCATCACCATTTTAATAAAAATTTCAGTAGTTAAGCCACCTTCTTGTGATTTATTATAAAAAAAACTAAGCCACTGAGTCATAGAACTGTAAAGGTCGTCGAACAGGCTGCGTGTTCACAGAGGCAATAAAGGAAGAAAGAGGCTGGGTGGGGAAGGGGAGCCTTGTGGCCGGCAGCTCTGTGGCCTGTTTCCCAGAATCCATGCTGAAACTTAATTGTCACTGTGATGGTACTAAGAGGTAAGGCATTTAAAAAGTGCTTAATGACCTCATAAAAGTTCTGGATTGAACTAGTTATAGACCCTGTCTTCCCCATCTGCTGTCCACCATGTGAAGACATAGCTTCCTGTCTACCGAGGATGCAGCAACAGGGCGCCATCTTGGAAGGAGAGAGTGGCCCTCACCAGACGCTGACCTGCTGGTGCCTTTACCTTGTACTTCCAGAATTGTGAGAAATGAATTCCTACTCTCTGACCAGTGTCAGTTGTTTTATTATAGCAGCTAAAATGGACTAAGACAAGCAGGACCCTGTTTTCATGATGGGCACCTGTCAAATGCTTTTTAAACTTCAGCTCCATTTGAAATCTCTACATGTTCTCCTCACATCTAAGTAAAACCCTGTTTATCTGGAGATCATCCGTTCAAAACCAAACATGAGATAATAAGAGATCAGAGCACCCAAACTTGCCCCCCCACGAGAAGAGCCCTGGCATCTCTAAAAGAGCTACTGCAAACTTTGTTTGTGCTTTTAACTCTGTAGGAAGGGTACACAGGGAATTCGGCAGGACTCACCAACCCTAAATTTATAATATAAGCTCTCTTCGTCTATTGTGCTGCAATAACAAAATACCTGACACTGGGAAATTCATCAAGAACAGAAATTTATTTTCTTACTCTTCTGGAGGCTGGAAGCCCAGGGTCAAGGCCCCTGACCTTGACTTGGTGTCTGGTGAGAGCTGCTCTCTGCTTACAGCTGGAGCTTTCTCGCTGTACCCTCCCCAGGTGGGAGGTGGACTGGTAGCCAGGAGCAGGGCAGCTCTCTGCAACCTCTCTTGTAAACACTGTCACCCTACAGGGGCTGAGCTCTCGTGACTTCATGGCTTCCTCAAAGGCCCTGCCTCTCAATACTCTCACATTGGGGTTTAAGTTTCAATCTATGAATTTTGGAGGGACATACCCATCAAACTATCACACACTATCACAGTTCTTGAAATGTGATAGAAGCCACAGGTGGAAGACTGGGACCAGGCACCCAACTGTCTATGTGACACCCAGGCAGTCATAGCCCAGAGAATCAAGGAATGATACAAACTGTTAGGGACCCTTCTTAAGAAAGCAGGGGAGCAAGCACTCTAGCTTGCAGGGATTAAGCAGAAAGCCCCAGGACGGGCAAGCTTCTGGTGCCTGGAAGTCCTCCCCTCCTCAAGAACGCAGGTAAGTGGAATGATCCTGTGCACATGTGAGCACGTCCCGTTGTGCACACATGTGTGTGGGAGTCTGTCCACGGCTCAGTTAAGTCAGGTTCAGGGAGTGGAAAAGTGGGTGGCATTTGTTTCCCAGGCAAAGAAATGGTCACCCCCGGAAATCTGTCTGCAGAGTCTGAATCCCACCGCTGCCTTTGCAGAGGTTGGTGAGGGAGCTTTATCTCTGGAGATCAGGAGCACTGCAGAGTCTGGGGTCCCTCATTCTGAGCAAGTGGTTCTGTCCACAGTGCTGGCCGGGGTTGAAGGTCAGGGAGGCAGCGGACAATGGCTTCCCTTTATACAAAAGTGAGAATTCAAAGCCAGCCCTTTTATCTCTCCTTGGTAAAGTCTGTCTTATTACTCTGCATGAAGGAATGATTTTATAAAGCAAATCTTTGTAGTTATCAAAGCTCAGTGTACCAAGAATTCTGCAAAACACACTGTTCCCAGTGAGTCCACCGTGGGAAATCTATACACACACATCGCCTCAGTGTGGGCCAAGACGCAAATTTCTGATGCCTTAAGTCAAATAATTCATTCATTAAATTCTCAAACTTGCTTTTCTGACATTTCTTTAATTTTGGCTGAACTGCTGGAAATTAGAAATGGCTACATGTATTTAAAGTTCATATGTTTGCATTTTTAACCCCGCTGTTTAATAGAAAAGTGATTTACAATTCTGGACTGGCAGAGAGAGATTTTGTGGTGGTGCATGGAGCACTTCCAGATGAGCTGCAAGGCGGATTCTGAGCATGAATTATATGTCCGCACGTGAACAGGAAGACGAGGGAAATGATGAATCACCTGCCATCTCCTAGTGCAGAACTGCAGACTATATAATTTAAAATTTACTGCCACTCATACCATACAGTGTGATCATTCGCAAAGAGCTCGTCAGACACTCTAGGAAACAAAAGCTATATTAAGGTTTCCTGCAACCCAAAGAAAGCCCAGCAATAGTACACATTTCCAGGCATCAGGCTGTCTAAAGGTGAGTCCACATGCCGTGTGCTTAATTCTGAAGAGAGCTGAAAAGTCAACTGAATAATGTGATTTAGCATCGATATGATGTTTCAGTTACCTTGAAAGATACAGCTGTGCTCCTGCATCTCTTTGAAGGTAATCTGTACATCTACACAATTTGGGGTGACAGTAATTGTTATAAGACTCTGGGGGCACCCCATGTGGGAACAGGAAGCAAGGGGTCCCTCCTGCTGTCTCTGCCAGACGGGGCTGTTCCCTAGCACCAAGCTGCCCTCTGCGGTGTGGAATCCGCCTCCGTGTGGGGACTGCTGGGGCATCCGAGGAAACCATGGATGGATCTTAAACACGAGGTGCCTCACTCTCCCTTGATTTATTTGGATTTGTTTTCATATTAATCACATTGAGGATGCCAACAGAAACAAACTCCACCATCCAGTGGGCTCAGGACAGTGGAACACAGTGAGTTCCCGTCCCGCTGTGCGTTCTGTCCATCAGTTGTCACCCACCCATGGCCCCTCAGGGTACTATGTGCAGGCTGGGCCTCCTTTTCCTTCTTCCCCCAGGGCACAGCCTGTCTGCCCTGCACTGAGCAGGGGAATGGAAAGGAGGGGGCTTCGCTGGCACCCTGTGGGGACGAGGAGGGAGGAGGTGGGCCTCCTTAAGAGCGCCCTTGCCCTCCTATGTACCTGAGTCCAGGTGAGAGAGCGGGAACGGATGCACATTTAAAAAGGAAAAAGGAATGAGTCTGTTTATGCTAGTAGCTCCTACTCTTTGACAACATGACTCTGTAAGAAAAGGCTGACGCCGTTTCCCCAGGAACTGAGTGTGATCTGACGCTCGGCCCTGAAGCTCGCTGTCCAGCGCACACAGAAACATCTCGGAGACACGCTACCTGCAGTTGATAGATTTTCTAGATTCAAATCTGAGATTCTGTTCCCTCCCATTCCACCGTGTGTGTGTGTGTGTGTGTGTGTGTGTGTGTTTAGTACAAAATAGCCAGTAATTCCATGCAAACCAGCATTTGGAAGTCCCAAAGCTCACACTGCTATTCCTCAGGAGGTGGACACGGCTGGGGTGCTGGGTGCTGGATGCCACCCGGCCAGTGTCACAGGCGATGACAGACACACTCCTGCTTACCTTTGTGCCTGTGCCAACAGGCATCTAAGTGGACTGTTGAATCCAGACCTGGCTGGGTCAGTTCTGCTCCCCTCTCAGCCTTCCTTCAGACGCCGAGCTAACCAAGGGTCCCTGCCTTTTGGACCGTCAGTAGCTGCCCTGGGAGTCTGACTGCTCTGTCTTGCTAAGCACCCTGCACAGGCCTTCGAGGCTTGGGATTCAACAGATGCCTGTGGAAAGAGCCTCCCCCGCTCTGCTGCTGCTGTAAGCTGCGTGTTAGGGACCACCCCAGGACCACCCCAGGACCACCACAGGACCACCACAGGACTTCCACCCAGCTGCATACATTAGGAATTTTTTTTTTTAAGAGGAAAAAAGCCCCAGTGACAGGATGGGTCTAAGATGATGTCAAATGACCTGTAAATGCTGTGAGAAACTGAGGCTCAGGGCTCAGAGTCTGGAGCTTTTTCTCCTCTGGGTCCGAGTGCTGGTCGCCACTTCCCAGCTAGTCTGTTTCCTGCAACAAGGTCGCCAGCTCACAGGTGAGGCCCGAGCCCACCTGTGATTTGGAAACAACAACTACACAAAACTCTGCAAACTGCAAACGAAGCTGCGAAGCCCGCCTCACTCACAGTCACAACCATGCCCGGGACAGCCCCCGAGACCCTGGACAAGCCTCCCTCTCCTGGTCGTGGCCCCCGAGGTGAGCTCCTACCCACTCTGGGAAACAGAAGAATTTCTGCTACTCTAGAATGTGAGCGTGTGACGGGGACTCTCTTCCTGCCCCTTTTAAAGGGGGAGCCATCAACGTACTTCCTCCTTCTGACCATTCCAGGCTCTTCCCTGGGCCCTCTCCTCATCCCTCCCCAGAGCAGCAAGACTCCGAAGGCTCTGCCCTGTCCTCAGGACGAGGCGAGGTGGGACCTGGCCTTCTGAGCCTTCTCTCCCTCCTCCACACGGCAGCAGCCTTGCTCCAGCATGCCCACATGACGATCTCTGTCCACTGCCCGTCCAGAAGGGGACCTTGTGGGAACGGCGCAGAAGGGTCTGCAGCTGTAGAAGGCTGTGGGCAGCCAGGCGAGCGCCATCCACGGAGGACCAGTCCCAAAGGCTTGTCCTCCCCTCACTTCCCAGAGCTCTTCTCCTTTCTGAGTTGGCTGAATGTCCGATGGCTCCCACGGGTCCCTGGTGCCAGGCTGCTCTGAGTCTTTTCTGCTGGACAGACACTCAGAGCAGAACTGGCTGCCAACTGGGCTTGTCCTTACAGAACCTCAAAACTGTGGTTCCTGGCAGAGGAAGGGAACAAGAGGGCCAGGAAGCACCTGTGCTGACCCAGTCCAGAACTGTTCTCTTGGTGAACCCTTGGAAAGCAGCAGGTATCTGTCCTAGGACAGCCCTGAGTCATGTGCTGGCTGGCTGAGGAACGCAGCCTGGTATTCGGAGAGCCCCACCAGCGCCCTCACCTGCTGTTGTTCAGCTGGGCAGCTTGGACAGTGAATTCCTTGACCCAGAGATAAGCAGGTGCTCCTGGCCAGGATTTCTTCTCCAAGTACAAATGAACCCCTGGGGATCTCCTTAGAATGTGGATTCTGAGGCTGAGCACTTGGGGTGGGCAGAGGGCGCCTGGGTGGCTCCAGGGCTGGTCCACACACCAAGCTCCCGAGTAGCAAGGCCGTGGGTTAACAGGGAGGGCATCTCTCCACAGCCATTAGTAGGAGGAAGTCTGTTTCTTCTTTGGCCATGAAAACCTTCAGGTGTCTCCCTTCAAATGCCAGGGCCTGGCTGGGTGGGGGACTAACACTTACCAGCTGCTCTGTACACCAGGCGACGTCACTGAGCCTCACAGCACTGGGGCACACTGACACACATCCCAGTTTACAGATATGGAAACAGGGACTCAGAGTTGAAGGAATTTGTTGACAATGTCAATCAGAAGCAGACGGGTGGCATCTGAACCTAGGTGTGTCTGGCTCTTTCTTCTACACATCCAAGTGGCCATCTGTCCATTCTATCACCTTGGCATTCCAGGTGGCACCTCCAGCCATTAGCTGTGGTGTGCCAGGCTCTGGGCGAGGGCTGGAAAGTCCTCAGAAGTCATGGAACCCACAAGCACGTGAAATCCTTTCTGGAGGCCACTTGCCACTGAGTCCATTTCTCACATGTCCATTCAAACACTCCGATGTGAAGTAGATACTGGTTAATGCTTCGGGATAGATGAGTTGCTGGAATTCTCAGAAAGACTTTGGTCTCCAAATCCCTGCCATTTTGCACCTAAGCACATATTGAAATGTGTTATGTGTGCAGAGAGCACCCGAGGGCTGTGTCACCACCTCAAGTCAACAGTGACTTTGTTCCTCATTAGTGGCTGTGCCTGCCCAGCTAAGTGTTTCCAGCCACCTGTCCTTGGGGGCTCCGTGTTTCCTAAGAACTGCCACTAAAGGCACAGTTCGGTTGCTGTGTTCCTGTGGGGGGAAGAGGACCGTCTGGGTCTGGAACTGCAGCCCAGGCTGGACAGTGGCAGCCTCCGGGGCTTCTGCCTTTGCTGTCCTGAGTGCATCCCCTCCCCCAGCCTGCATCCTTGTCCTCTTGGATTAACCCGCTCGCATGGTCTCCTCAGAGTGCGTGAGGGGCTCGTCAGCTGATGCCCAGGATTTCCACTGACTCCATCAGATCAGAGGAGGGGTGTGGACCTCAGTCATTAGGGGTGTCAAGTTTCCTACCTGAGGGGTCACACCGCACGCCCAGCTGGAAGGAACCCGGGTTTATCCTCAGGTGGGTAGATCCTTCAGGTATTGCCGCTGGTCTAACCTGGAGTCTTGGTGACAGATCCTTGAGGGGGTTGGTGGACATGCCTTGTTCCTCTGCTCTCTAGCCTCACAGTCAGAGAAAGGGATAAGAAGGCTTCCGAGTGGGAAGGTGACACCCTTTCACGCTTGAGCACAGGTACTCAGGTCAGAAGACCAGACCTCAGATGACCCTTCCGGCTCTCCAGTGGTATCAATCACATGGTCCATGGGCATGTTTGAAGCCCAGCTCCGACTCCACGTGTCTTCACTGTGCTCAGGACACTTTGTTCCTGCAGCAATGCCCATGTGACAGAATGGAAAGCAGAGGCAGGGACGCGGGAGCTCTGATCCCAGGGCCGGGGGAGAGCAGTCATGGCCTTCGTGACCTGCAGGACCTACGGGAACTCCGTGCACAGTGTACGTTCATGTAGATGCCAGACAACTCCCACTCGCTTGTGCTGGGGTAAAGGCATTGAATGTCCACTTGCACAGTCTTCTCTCCTGACTCAACACCACCAATCCTCGCCAGTCCTTTTCCCCAGCTGTGAATCTGGATCACACTTCATCTGGATCCCGCACCCTGGAGCCAGCTCACAGGCTGGACCTGAACTGCCGTGCATCACAACAGCCTTCCTCCTCTCACCCACGGCAGAAGCAGCTCTCAGAGAGCTGTGGGATTCTCAGTAGGTCCCGATGCCTGGCTCTGCCTGGATGACCTTCAGCGTGGTGCATTTTTGTAGAATGCTCCTGGAATCACCTTATTCTGGGCTGAACATTCCCTGGGAGTCAGTTCGGATGTCCCCTGAATGAGGTCCCCCTGCACTGTGCTTTGGGCCTGCAGCCTCCCTTCCTCATGCTCAGCTCCATCTGTCCCTGGGTCCCAGCACTTGCCATTCTGCTCTGTAGTAACTGGGTCCTCTTCTGATTGGCTGGATATTCTAGGACGAGGATTTTATCCTACCTGCATGTGATTACAGAGTAAGTTCTCCATAATTAATCTTTCCAATAAATGGGGGACTAGAACATTCATTTCTATTCTCACAACAGGTATTGATTGACTGATAGCCCAGCTCTGGGACCTTGCCCATTCCCCAGCTCCCTACCTAACCAGGCCGTGGTCCTACAGCATCACGTGCCTGTGTGTCTAGGGCTGAGGGTTCCTGGGCACTAGAATCATCCGCTGGTTCCCTGATGGCTTTCCTGATGGAGGGAATGTTGGTCAGGTGGGAATTCTCAAGAGTTGCTGAAGGCAGATGGAGTCCTCGTTCTGTGTGCGTCCTGAAGCCCTGGTTGTTTTCCATGGATTTCCCCAGAATTCCCGCAAGCTATGTGCCTTTATTTTCTGAAGGACTGTTGCAGTGATGTAGGTTGAGCATCTGGCATTTCTTCGAAGGCACAAGTGCAAAAAGAGGGCAAGGAATGAAGATGAGGCCTCGGGAGACCATCCTGAAATTGGAAAATCAGTGCTTCTGAACCTGTGGCTGCAGGAGGCCACGGGACTTGTGAGGTTTTCTTACAGTGAAGTTATCTCTGTGCAGAAAAGGCTGTTGCTGAAGCCGTCAATGTCATGTTCAGATGTCCACCAGCTCCAGTTCCCAGCCTGGCTGTGCTTTGCTTCTTCATGGCTAAGGTGCAGAGCAACCCCTGCCAGACACCCCTTGAGGAGGAGTTGAGAGGAGCCAGGCCTCGCAGGAGCTCAGGAGGCAGCGCTCCCTCCTGCTAACACTGGCCGCCTGTTCACAGCTGGGGGAGCTGAGCATCTGCCGTCACTCAGCCTGGCTCCTAGGGGAGCAGGGTGGGGCATCTCAGGTTCCCTTGGCACCAGGGAGTGTGCAGAACGTCACAACCTCCTGAAAGGTCACCGCAGCTCAGCTCTCCCTTTTGCTTACAAAGATAGGAAGAAGATAAAACAGCCCTGGGGCTGTCTGTGACGGAGCCTCACAGAGCCTGGGCGCGTTTCCTGTAGATACTGGGAAGAATTTGCAGAAGCCCCCATGGGTCAGAGAGGAGGGAGTGGACAGCGGGTCCACTCTGGCGGCTGCTAACATTCTGTAAACTACCTCAGGGGATGAACCACCGAGAGGGACACACGGAGAGGGACATGAGGGACCCTTAGCAGGAAAGCCCAATGAGGCCCTGCTCCAACCTGAAATGCAAGAGCAGCTTTTCCTCCTCACCTACCTGTGCCCAGGTAGGACCTGTTTACTGGTGCATTCCCTCCCCCAGACATCCCCCACTAGCCCTTGGTCGCTGAGGCTGGTTCTGCACTGGGAGGCAGGGAAGAGCCAAGCTTCTCTGGGGTCCTGCTTTCCCAGGACAACCTGGTTCAAATGAGAAGAGGCACCAACAGGAACACTTGGGGACATCAGGAGTGTCGGATCCCCATGGCTCAATGAATCCCTTCCTTCCAAGAAACACCTCCTCTTCATTGATGTTTGGTTCATGATTGAAAATAATATTTCTTGCTATGATCTCTTCTTGAAGTCAGAGAGAGCAAGGTCTGAAGTTGAAAGTGTGTTTCAGACAGTGTCCCACTCCTTCCCGGAAGCCCCGAAGCTGGGGTCTGGATGCAGCTCTGCTGTTGTTCTCAGTAATGGGACCAGAGTCAACACCATTTGACGTCTCACTCCTCCTTTGGCAGGAGGGAGTGGCGAGTGGCAGTCTCGGTGCTCCTCCTCTAGGAGCATTGCAGCACTGCAGGGGTGCCCGTGCTCGCTGACCCCTGACCTTGCTTTATGACAGCGGCTGAGAAGCAGAGGCCCCCTCCGAACTCACTGCAGGAATGAGGAGCACAACTCATGGCGGCTGGCCACTGGGCTGCTCCATTCTTCAGGGATTGTTTAAGGAGGATGTGAGACTAAGTACAGGTTACGTCACTGTGTCCTTCCAATCAGCTCCGAAGAAGGGGTGCCTTCTCTCACCTTTGACTTGTTCTCCATACCTGAGAGTTACTAGGGGGTTTCATCTTCTACCAGAGAGACCACCAACCACTTGATAAACTCTCAGACGACAGACAGAGGCAGAAAGGAAAGCCTCAGAGAGACACACCCAGACACACTGAGTCTCGTGGCTCAACATGGCTCTGATCCGGAACCCCCAGACAGCCTCCTGTCTATGCAGCATCGAAGAGGAAAGCGGAGGAGCATGCATGTTCCAGGAGGCCTGGAGACCACTGGACTCTCAAGGAGGACAGCCTTTTCCACCATGGAGATAACATCTGCACCGAGGGGAGCATGCCTTTGCAGTCCGGGGCTTCCCCTTGGGGACCACATGTATCTCCAACCTCTTTCCATCGCCAGAAGTAAGACATCCACCTCTTCTCCAGGTCCTCACTGAAGCAAAGGCAGGACCTTCACTGAGTTTGCATTGGAGGAGACCTGACAACCTTGACTTCCTGTGAGGCACGTTCTTAAGTATTTTTGGAAATCACTGTTGTAAAATGCTCTTATTCAGTCGAAACTAATCTCATTAGACTGCTGGATTCCCACATCCTTCACCTTAAATGGTAAATACCCCAAATATCCTCAACTGTGCATGTGCGTGTGCTTCTCTGATATTTAACATTCTGCTAGATTTGGATAAATTATTTAGGCAAGGAACGAATCTTTAAAGTCTGCATATTTAATATGTTCTAAAATCTGAGTTAGGAGGTAGAGTGTAGGAGGAAGAAAATTACATTCTGGTGAGACAGAAATCCAGACCGAGGCTGCCCCACTTCAATTTCTTCACTTCAATTTCAGGACTGACTTTTAATGGCCAAAGATGAAAACTTATTTCCCTGATTGTGCTATCGGGAGCGTCCCCTCAAACTGTGATCATTTCACAATAGGCTCCTAATGCACAATTGCCAATTAAACTGTGCATTTAACCTTTGCACAAGGCACTGCATTTTCTTTTGTTGGAGAATCAGGCTTTTAAGTCAGCCGATCAATTCTGCAAATTATGTAAGTACATAGCACTCGTTTAATATTTATTATGTTGGGCAGAGAGAAAGATGACAAGGTTAGTGATAAATGGCACATCGCACATTCCAGATGGGATGAATCAGTGGGCTGGCTGGATGTTGGAAGCTCTGGGTACCTTGGGTCATCCAGGACTCTTCAAAGGGGAGTGGGGATGAATATGCACAGGAAGGTTAGAGACTACAAGGAGCAGAGGTCAGCTCTATTTTTGACCCAGGAAATGTCTAATTTCTCTAGCCAACTCTTACCAAAGAGTAATTGCTACACCTTTGTTCCTGGACCCTGCAAAAGCCATGAGGAGTCTCATTAGTACAGGTGTTGACAGACGTCACTGGTTCTAAGTGCCTGGGCCTCTTGTCCCCTTCCGTGACTGTCGGAACTGGGGCTGGCTTCAGCATGTTGGTAAGCACCTAGGAGGTGGACAGACTCTTTTTCTTTTCTTTCTTAAAATAACAAGACACCATGAACCAATGCCTATTTTCTGGGTCATGCCACTGGAACAAAACATAAAAATGATTTGAAACTGGAAGTTGTACATTTTAAGAAAATAAATGGTCTTAAAAATAGATGCCACTTTAAAAAGAGTATTTTTCCTTTAAATTCCTATTTTTAAAAAATAACATTCTCTGGGTTCTGTGTCTTCAATTTTAAACTGAAAGTATGAATTTGAAGACCTCTTCTGGGTCTAACTGTGTGCACTGCTCTGGGTTTGTCTGGAAACGGGTTGTTGGTGGTTGGTTTGAATGTCGTCTTAATGCCAAGCATCACTGATTTATTGCAAGCTATAAATCACAGCCATGCTGAGTGCGGAGGTTTGGTCTTTGGGGAAGGAAACCAACCCTGTGCAGTGATGGGCTGACCTCACCCTCAGGTGCCTGTGACAGCACCCTATGGTGTGACAGGCCAGCAGATGCCGAGGTCTGACTTAGTAGCCCCGATATTACATTCAGCGTCCGCATACTGCTATGTGGGGTTAATGTGAGACGTTGTTTTCTAAACCGTGCAACTGATAAGTAGACGACATAAAACCTATAAATAAAATGCACATCCTCCGAATAGTGCACCCTTTTACCACCTAGGAACAAACGACAGGACAACTGCAAATTGTAAGTGTCCGGAGATGCAAGTGAGGTGTCCTCACGCCTGCTGATGACTTGAGGAGCTGGGGTCAAGCCCGGGGCTGAAGCAGCTGGTGAGTGCCAGGAACTCCACAGGGCGCCATGGGGACCGCTGCCCACTGGACCATGCTCTCCTCACTCCGCCCTTAACAGCTCCCACACCTGAACACGCAGCTTCCTGGAGTCCTGAGGTGCCAGTTCAGGGAGCAGGAGGAGGACAGGTGCCTCCCTGTGCTTGTCTCTCCTCCGTGACCCGTCTAAGCCCTGCTTGAAAACATTCCAGCACGTCTGTCTACACCCCTTTTCTGGAGCAATCTGGGTACTTCACCTTGAAGTGACACCAAATGCATTAAAAAATAATAAATCTGGGTGAGTCATGGGCCATGACCCTGAGCAGTGTGAAGGGCACAGTCCATGCCATTTGTCCACTCACAAGGATGTGCAGCCACTCACTGCCTCTCCCTAGTTCTAGAACATGTCCATCATCTAAAGTACAACCCATGGGGAAAATGGAGCTGGTGTGTCTAAAAATCTCCCACCCGTGGGCTTCCTTGGGTTAGCGTCTTGCTCACATGGGAGGGGGAGGCTAATATTCCTGACACGGAAGCACCTTGGTGTCATGTGAGCAAGGGTGGATTGCTCCCTTCACATGTCACACGCTGGAAGGTAAGTGGGGACTCTGAGTGCTTGCCCTGGGCTTCAAGGAGAAGGAGATGAGGCCCCATGTCTCCATCCTGCTCCCCCAAGGCGACTCAGGAGCTGGAGGCAGAGCAGTCCCAGGAGATGACACCACTCCCCAAAGCAGTCTGCTTGCAGCCTACCCACGGGTCAGATGATGGAGCCGTGCTGCCAACCCTCCAGACTTGACGCTGATCATACGGCGCTGCTCCTGAATGTCACACACAACTGCCCCGTGAACCTGCAGGGTGGTCGGGCAGGCAGATGCATGCAGAGGAAGCAGAGCTGTGCTGAGTGGGGACAAGATGGCTTAGGAAAACGGGTACCTTCCAGGGCTCGTTTCCTGGGATCCCAGCTCAGGAGGGAAGCTGCCCCGGAACACACTGGCATCTCTACTGACCTCAGCTGGCTCACAACGGCACCTGCTCACGAGCACGTCTAGATAAAGGGCACCTTCTGAACCCGGTGTCATTTTTATAAATCGAGCTCCTTGAACCTCTATTTTCCTACAATATGGGAAACTGAGGCAAAGCACATCCGCATGAGTTGGCCACCTGGTCACCGGGGTGGGGCAGGCCAGTCAGTCCACATGTGTGCCCAAAGCAGGTGCTGTTCCCTCTGCAGGTGCCCTGGGGGCAGAGGAAGCTGGTCCCCTCGAGGTCTCGTTCTGTGGCCTTGGACCCCAGCTTCTCCCCTGCCCCCTGTGGGCACTCAAGCACACGGGCACTGTGCGACTCACTTGGAACTGCTGACTGCTCCCTCAGCTGGGTGTCTGTCCTGCATGCCACCTCGACCCTCCTGCAGACTTTGACCACAAACCAGGAGGGCAGTGGTGCTCATGACAGCAGCACTGACCTGCCCTGAGCAGGGTCAGGGAGCCTGAGAATGAACCGTGGTGACAAAGTTGCTGCCCACAAACCTCCTTCGGCCTCAGGTCTGGCTGAGATCCTGCTCCCAACAGGGAGAGAATCCAGACCACTCCCTCAGCAATGGGGCTTCTGGCCCAGGGTATCTGGTAATGACCTCTGTGTCCCACCATCTGCTTGGATTCTGCATTTTCAGCACCCACGGCAGTAGTACCATGCACACACCCATTGCTGGCTGCAGACTTTTCTTTTGTCTTTTTGGAACCAGGGATTAAACCCAAGGGTGATTAATCACTGAGCCACATCCCCAGTCCTTTTTATATATTTTATTTTGAGACTATCCCTAAGTTGCTTAGGGCCTCCCTAAGTTACTTAAGGCCTTGCTAAGTTGCTGAAGCTGGCCTTGAACTTGCGATCCTCCTTCCTCAGCCTCCCTAAGCACTGGGATCACAGCACATTGGCTAAGTTGCAGATTTGATATACTGAGAATGAGCTCACTTTAACTCATTTCCATATTAATACTTTCAAAAATGCATTATGTGATAATGGTTCTTTTTCCCGAGAGAGAGGAAATCTTGATTTAACTAATTTATCAAAGGCCACCACCTAGTGAGGAGCAAAATCACAACTTGAACCCAAATGAACCTGACTTTAGTCTCCTTACCTCCAAACCCTGGCCTTTGGTCACAGCAGGCAGGAAGTGGCCGTGCCTGTGCACTCAGCCCCTGCAGGTCAGCTGGAATTCAGGGACAAATCAAAGGTCCGAGAGAGTCTGGCTCTGTGCCCAGCTGGCACATGCCGCAGGACCTTGTCCTGCCCCTGCAGGAGGAGCGCTGGAGCAGAGGAAGCTTCCAGAGCATAGAGGGCATTCGGCGACGGGACTTGGCCCACATGGCTGGAGCCACCTGAGATGTGGCAGTGGTGCTGAACTTGTGTGTGGTTCCCTAGAGGGACTGGCACAGAAAAGCCCAGGAGTGTAGGGGGACCTGCATCCAGTGTGCAGAACCTCGGGCACGTCAGGGACGTGCAGTGTGGGTGGCAGGGAGTCGGGAGGGAAGGCTGGCAAAACACAGGACTGCCAGCAGCCATCGTAACCCGAAGTGCTCACATCCCCAGACCGTGAAGGTGCGCAGCGACGTCCCCGCCGTTCCGGTGAGACTCAGGTCCCCTACCAATGCTGCATTTCCACCTCTCCCTCCATGCTACCTCAATAAACCCACTTGGGCAGAGCTGCTCTTGACTGAGTGCAGACACTCTGGGGACAGGGACCACACCCACTGACCTCTCATTCCAGAACACGTTGGGGCATCGACCGCACAGGACTTGCCCATGGGCCTCTGAGGAACACGTGCTCTTTGCGTGCAGTGCCCTATCATCCCATCATCCCGCACTCCACCCAACTACCCGCTCACTTCAACACCTCCAAACTCACTCCAAGAAAACTCCGGCTTCACTTTAGATAACGTTAACAATAATGAACAAAAGTGCTTATTTAGAAAAAAAAAAAATTGGCATTTACGGAGTTTGCTAGGCATCTCCTTTTTCATCGCCTGGCAAGGCTGGGACACAGAGCTGTGGACACGATTTAACAGAAAGCACATCCGGGAAGCTTAACGAGATGAAGATATTCAGAGGTGCTCAGTGCTGACCCTGGGACACGAGTCTGGATTTTCCTGATTTTAAAGCTCTTTCAACGGAGTGCTGTCCTGCCTAGGTCACTTCCGCTTCCCTTTCAAGGCCACCGTGACGCCTGGACTGCTATTGCCATTCCTGCAGCAGACATTCCCTAGGGATCCCCCGCCAGTCACATCCTGTGCTTCACCTCCAGCAAAGGGAATGCCGGCCACTGCTGCCCGGAGCCAGCTCAGCACGCACTACACACCCTGTCCCAACACCTCCCTAGGGATCCGAGTGGCCCAGAGTGGGATGTGAAGAGAGTCCCACATCTGCAACCCAGCTGTGGATTGGCCCCACCTGCGTGGACATTTTAGGTGCAGGAGCCTGGACCAGCCTTCAGCAACCTTCAGCCACCTGTGACATTAACCCCAGGAGGGAATTGTTTCCCCCACCCAACACTGCAATTAACATTTGTCTTTTCACTGCTGATCCTGAAATCCGGCCATGCCAGGGGATGTGCTGGAGACGCTGGGCCACATCCAGGGCTTGCTGTCTTATTCTCGAAAGCCTGCCATTTGTCAGGGGAAGGAAGCTCACAGCACAGATTTAAAACTGGAAGCCAGGTCTAAGAGGACAGCTGCATTCCCCTCTCCCTGGACACCTGGGAGCGGTCGAGGTCCTTCCTCCCCCCACACCTGCTCAGGTGAGACAGAGCTTCACAGCTGGCCCCAAAGCAGACCTGATGCTCCAGGTGCAAGATACTGTCACTGAGCATCTTTCAGGCACTGAAATGATGGACACTTTGGTTTTCTTTTAATCACTCACTATTCTTCCAAAGAAAATCAGGAGGGAAAAAAACCAGGTTATTACAACCTAATTCAGGAGAGCAAGCAGTGCACTGGGAGAGCTTCCACAGCGGGCAGCGCTCCTGAGCCCCACCAGTTTGAAATTTGTGGGGACAAAAATGCCCTAGAATGGCCTGGGTAGTTTTTGGTACTGACCCTTAGCATCTGTCACAGCAAAGACCTCTCAGCCCTTTGATGCCCAGGCTCCAGGGTTACCAGTGCCCAGGTGAGTGGGTGTGCGCAAACCCCTAGTGATGAGCTGTGGAAGCCGAGGCCGGGTTAAATGCCCCAATGCCTTGGAAAGCCAGAGAAGTGGTTCAGAAGGACAGGAAAATGCACCCCTGGCCAGGTCACTCGCTGACCTACGCTCATCAGGCCCTGTCCACTCCAAGACTTCTCCCGAGCACAGAGACTAAGGACAAGTGACAAGACGGAGGAGAAGGGCCCTGGGGAGCCTCTGATGTGCCTAAGGTCTGCCACCTTTTAGGCATGTCACGTCTGCTATTCCACCGGTTCCTGGTCACTTAAGAAGGAAACAGGGCGAGGCACACGTGTGAAGCACCACTGGGGCACAAAGGCCCAGGCCGGGCCCTGCAGCTGCCTAGTTCCTAGGCCAAGCCCTGGGTTTCAGAAAAACCCGATGGATTTGCTACCTGGCCAGAGAGCCAGTGACATGGTCAGAGAGTGTCCTGGTGGCCACCCAAGGATGGAGCCAGGGCTGGCATGCTGCCATGGTGGCCGCAGATCCCTGGCTCTGTCCTGATGGAGTGGTGTCCAGTCGTGGGTGCTGAGACTCACTCAGGTCAAGGCATGAACGGCAGAGCAGTGGCATTCTAGATCAACTGCTCCGTGACATGATCTATGTTAATCAAACAGCATCGATTTTATTCAGAACAAACGGGCATCTTGGCATGGAAATATTGATAAGTCAAAGGCGCTCATTGCCAATAGATACAGCTGACTGGATTGGGTCAGGTCCCCTATGACCGTGCCTTGTTATGAC
The DNA here is from genome assembly GCA_020662805.1 of Glaucomys volans. Classification (NCBI taxonomy): domain Eukaryota; kingdom Metazoa; phylum Chordata; class Mammalia; order Rodentia; family Sciuridae; genus Glaucomys; species Glaucomys volans. Next base: position 84,767 of record JAJEJO010002427.1, read on the forward strand.
ATCCTAGAGCTGAACATGGGGCACTGGCCTATTTCAGGGGACACTTCCTTTCCCTCCACGCTGTGCTGCCTCTTTCTTGCCAAGGCACACGTCAGGAATGCTCTCCCAGGAGCAGTCTTATGAAGGAGGCCCTTCCACTGGGCAAGGCGGGACAGCAGCGTTTCTTCAGCTGTTCCCAGGGAGGAGCAGGGAGCACGGAGAGGAAGCTATGGCTGCTTACTTCCTGTGGCTTCTCTTACTTTGAATAAATGCTCGCTCTCTGTACTTACAGCCCTATGTACTCTGTGCTTGACCTTCAATGGACTCCCCTCAGGCTTAGGTTCGCTGCACCTCACCATCAGGGAACAGATCCCGCAGTGCAGGAGGCCTTTCCAGGGGTCACAGGAGAGCCCTGAGTTTGGACACAGGAAGCAGCATCTGCTAGATGCTGAATGGGCAGGGAGGCTGTCCAGGCAGAGAGGGAGACACTGGAGAGGCTGGCCCCAGGGGCCTCAGTCTGCTTTCTGCCACTATAACACAGTTCCTGAGAGACAGTAGGTAATTTACAAAGGAAAGAGGGTTAATTCATCTCAGGTTCTGGGAGTCCACTGGCATCTGCTCAGCTTTTGGGGACGCCGGTAGTGGAAGTAGAAGAGAAGCAGAGGGAGGCAGAGCTGAAGGGACGACCTTACTTTCCAACCACATGCTGCCTGGGCGACTAACCCAGGCCCCAGAGGCAGAGAACTGCTCCCTCTAGCAGAGGGACCTCCCACTCACCAGGCTCCACCCTCCACCCAAGCACCTGCCAGGCCTCCTCCCAGCACCACCTTAACCTGAGTCCTGCTGGGGACAGAGGCTATGCAAACCAAGGAAGGGCCCAGCAGAGAACCTTGGGGATGGAAGAGGGGATTTTACTTGCATGGGAGGGAACTTCAGGCACAGAGTCATGGAGGTGGGAACACAGGGTCATCCATGAGGACAGCTAAGTTTCCATCCAGGGAGTATTCCATGGAGATGGCAGGGGATCCTGAAGCCTGCAGGGTTTGGGCCTCTGTCCTGAAAAAGTGATGGTGTCCTACAGCCCCTGAGCAGGGCAGAGGCGCGATGGGGCAAAGGTGCAGATTAAGCTAGTCCAAGGCCTCTGGGAGCCCTGGCCCTTGGCCATGCACCAGGTGATATTCCTTGAAAGGAGGCAGGGTGGCACCCACACTGAAAGGCAGTCGTCCTCATGTCAATGCTCAGTGTGGAATCAGGGAGCCTCTGAGACATTAGGACAAGCATGAGTGAGAGTCCACCCTGGTGAGCACACTCGGTACTGAGTACCCGTGAGTTCCTGTTCCCAGCGGGAGGATCTGGGCAGGCAGATCTGGGAAGGAGCAGGTCTCTCTCACTGCCATCTGGGGATGGAGCCCGGCTGACCTACTGGGTGATGAACAGACTCAGATGTAGGCAGGGATCAGGGAGCACATGGTGGGGGGACCATGCTAGTGGGACACTTGAGCTGCCTCCACAAAGGGTCTTGAAAGTGACAGCTGTTTGCCCAGCAGAGGGGGAGTGGCACCAGGAGAGCTGCACCCCGGCACAAAGTGAGAAGGACCTGGACATGCCGGGAATGATGGGAGACGGGAGCACAGGTCCAGTGGAACAGGGCAGGGGACTCAGGGGTGGGTGGTGTTCTCTGACTTCTCGAGGAGCAGGGCCTGCTGCAGGATGCTAGTACATAAGAGGAGCCAGAGAGGAGGGTTTTGTTTTCAGAAATCTCCCCCAGCACGGGCGATTAGCTGTGGTGACCAGCGCTGGGAGGTCTTTCGAATTGTAGTGCCCCTGGGTGAAGGTCCTGAGGTCACTTCCCTGGGATCCACACTTAGGGGTGGTTTCACTCCCCCAGGCGCGCCCGTTCCAAGCCTCCTGTTCCAAGCCTGAGAGCAGAGCTTGGCGAGGGAGCAGGAGGCATCCTGGGGACAGCTGCTGGCCCCACAGTCCGTCTGCGGACGGCAGCTGTCTGCACTCCTGCAGTTTCGCTCAGAAAGCTGCACGATCGCAATCCACACTGGAAGTGTGATTTGGAGGCTGTTCGCATCAAGCGTGTTATCACTGGAGCCATATTTCATGGAGAAAGAGTAGGGTTTTTCCTCCAAGAAATCGTTCCAGAACAATTGCTACACACACACACACACACACACACACACAGAACTTTGATGCCTACTTCATGAAATATACAAAAACAATTCAGTAAGACTCATAGGCCTAGATATAAATGCCAAAATTGTGAAACTTCTAGAAGACTTGGTAGACGAAAAGGTTTGTGATCTTATTTTAGGCAAAGATTTCTTAAATATGTAACCAAAAGCATGGCCTCTAAGACAACCAGCTGGTAAATTAGACATTGTCGAAAGGAAAGACTTTCATTTGTCAAGAGACATTTTCAAGGGAATGATAAGAAAAGAAAAGCTGCCGTCTGGGAGGAGTATTTGCCAATCATGTTTGTCAAAGGGCTTGTACCAGAACATATAGGGAACTTCCCAAATTCAATCACAATAAAACCACACCAAACCTCAGTTATAAAATGAACAAAAGATTTAACCAGACATTTTAGCAAAGAAGACAAAGAAGACAGGTGAGCCCATGAAAGGACGTTCAACAAAGTTCTCATTAAGGAGTGCGGACCAAACCGTCATGAAATACGGCTGCACACCTCCTAGAAGGACTGAAGCAGGAAGCCTGCTGGAAAAGGCACACTACATAGGATTCCATGTGAGGAACCTTCTAGGAGGTGCTGACGGGCAGGGGCAGAAGGACCCCAGTTGTCTGGGGCGAGTCTGGAGTAAGACCCCAGAGTGGCAGGAGAGAGCCCTTGGGGACACCCTGTGCGGCCCTGCCTGTGGGCTGCTCTCTGGACAGGCTGAATCGGAGCCAGTTCCCGATGCCATCTATCTCTCAGTGAAGCACTTCTGAAAGGTGAGAAGAATCATGTGAACACGATCTGTGACGCTTTACTCTCCGTACTTATGATAACGCCCCCATCTCGCCCTCTGGTTGTATCTTCTGACATCTAGAATTTTCCTCCTCTTACAGCTACAAACAGCCTTGTGCTTTCCGTGTCATCAGAAAATGATTTTCCATGCGACACTAACGCGATAGTTTCTGGGAGCGGGTGGGCTTCTCCGTTTCGTAGTGACCAGCATTTAAGGAAAAGACTCTCAGAGGTATTGGGGCTCCTGACCCTTTTCCTCTGCAGTTCAGCAGCTCCTCTGCTGGGTGGCCCTTTTGCTCTTTCCTAGACTCCATCCAAATTGGGCTGGATGTCTCCTTCATAGAAAGAGGGGCTGTTTCACACACATGGCAACAGTCACACTTCAGGAGCCAGGGCTTATCTTGCCCTGGGGCCCACCCACACCTCTGAGGTGGACACAGGGCAGGGGCCTTGGAGGACACTCGGATTCTCATAATCTACTTGGCAGGGAGGCAGAAATCACTGTTTCCTCTTATTTTCATCTTGCTGTTTGAACCTGAGAATGTTACTCAGTGAGGAACCCATCCCCTTCCTTCAGAGGCCTGAGTACACCTGTCACCGGGGAGATGCCGAACGCATGAGACCCCAGGGAGCAGACCCCAGTCTTGAGGACATCCATATTCACAGGCCTCCACGCCGTGACCATGCTTTGCCGACACGTAGCAGGCCTCTCTGCGTGAACCCCACCCCTCTGGGGTGTCGCTCTCTGGTCTGGGCACCTCCTGCCATCTGCTGCTGATGTCCTCTCAGTCGATGGCAAAGGAGCTCAGTGATGACTGTGAGCTGGAGACTGTTTCATCTTTAAAATCTTTGCCAAGACAAGGCATCCTGGGCTAGGAGGACCCCTAACTCCATCTACCCAGTGTGGGACTCCGCAGACGAAGACAGCCAGGAGTCACTCAAATATAGACAGAGGGCTGGGGACATAGCTCGGTTGATAGAGTGCTTGCCTAGCAATCACAGGCCCTGGGTTCAATCCCCAGTACTGCAAAACAAACAAACAAACAACAACAACAAACACAGACAGAAACCCAGCACAGGGGTCACGTAAAGGGCTTAGGCTAAATGCTTGTTTTTAATGCCTCCTTTCCTAGTCGATCAACTGGAGAGTAGAGATGCTGAACTTCCTAAGTCAGAGCGATCGTGGATTCGAAGGTGAACCACGAAGTGCACATCCTGCCTACCTGGTGGCCAACAGCCAGGACAACCCAGTGCTGGTGTTCAAAGGAGGCTGGGCAAGAACAGAGAATAGGGAAGAGCAGGGACGAGGGGCTCTCCTTCTGGGGCTTCTGCTGCTTCCAGCTCACAGGATGGTGTTCCCACCAGCCGCGAGGTGGACTTGCTAACATCAGACTTCAAATGTTCCTGAGTGATTCAGACTCAGTCGTAATGGGATGCAGACATGAGGTAGACCTAAGCCACTTCCTTCATTCCCCCCACCCAGCCATCCACCCTTCATCCTCAGCAGCCTTCCCGAGCCACAGGCTTCCTCTGTCCACAGGCAGAGGCTGAAGCCGGTGCCCACGGAGGGGAGAGGGGACACTGATATTCCTGGAGGAGCGACAGGCTGTGTGCTGGCGCATCACGCGTGTGCTCTCGCCGATTCCTCGGGAAACCTCACCGACCAAGCCGCCTTGCCACTGCTACACAGGTGAGGCAGGTGAGAGGGCGACTGGGGAGCTCTCCAGGCACCATAATAGTCTGCCTGCCGACAAGAAGCCCTCCGCATACCCGCTGTCCAGGGCAGCTCTCAGCCTTCCTCACCATGATCCCAGTCACCATGGGATTCAAGTAAACATTGTAATCAAATTGAGATATTAAAACAATCTCACAAGTGTGTCTTATTTCTCTCTCTCTCTCTCACACACACACCTTTCTAATTAGAGACTCGGCTCAGGCAACACTTAGAGAAAGTGGCTCAGCAATCAACCACAGGTCTCGACCTAGGAAATTCTCCCCTGACGACGAAACACCCACACACCCTGATTCTCAAATCCGTTCACAGAGCTTCTCTGAGATCAATAGCTCTTTGGTTATTAGGTTCCAAGCAAATCATCTGAGAATTTATATTTCACGTATTAATTTCCCCTTTATAAAATATTTAGTGTGTTTTCTTGTAAAATGTGTGAAAACAGAAACTTTCTAGATTCTCCCAGGAGCTCAGCAGAGCAGGTGTCTGGGAGACCTGGCTGGCCGGGAAGAGCTGCTGAAGGGCTCCGGGAAGAGTCTGCGGCGCGGCGAGGCCTTCTCTGGAGGAAACAGCCCTTGCCAGGGTGCGGGGTGAGCTCATGTGCTTTCAGACTTCTGGATACAATAGCCTCTCCTCATCCGACCCTGGCTTCTCTGAGAGCCCCGCCGTGGGTGTGAGCCATAGCAACCATGAACTCTTCCAGTTCACTAGGAGGAAAGGCAGAGAAATCCTCGTGGAGCATGGCGCTCACCTGAGCTCCCGAGCACATTTGCAGGAGAAATTAGAGTGTCAACCAAACCTGTGCTCTTGTCCTCTCCACCTGGCCAGGGGACTTGCCTGCTTATTATGCCGAAGCCAACTTTTGATTTTCAAACATACTTTCAGGAGCTACTATGTACATTTCTCGGAAGTCTTTCCTTGGCCAAATGGGCCGGGGGTGTCACTTGACTCACCATCTCCCTCCCCTGCCAGCGTGGGAAGAGGGTCGGGCTCTGACCCTGGAGCCTCCTGGAGCAGCCTTGGGATTTCCCATGGCCCGGCTCCCTCAGAGGCCACCTGCTCTGTCAGTCATGCACCCGGAGGTCAGCAAGATTCACTCACTGCACATTGATGTTGCGAATTATGGAAAGAGGAGGGCTTTTCTCTTCCCTCGTTTCTTCAACCCTCAGGATCAATCAGATATGCACTGGAGCTTTAGAATCATAAAATATTTATCAACCTCCAGCTTTTAATGTTCATGAGTAAAGAGGTAAATTAATAATTTTTGAGCGTTGGTTAAAAAGAAACTAGAAACTTTCTCCAAAGCGATGGTATTTAAGGCCAAATAAAGAACCGATTACCAGACCTCAAAACGACTGGCTGCAAAGTCTCATTGGCGGCTCAACCCCCAGAGGTTTGAGAAACAAAACCATTTGAATGTGCTGCTTTTTGTTTCTTTGTTTTCCTCCCAGAGCTGAAAGCAGTTGGTCTGTTTAAGGTGGAAAGCTATGCACTAAAGCAAAAGCCAAACCATGAGGAGAGATGCTACAAAGACAGCCCAGCTGGGCTGAGCCCCAGAGACCCAGGCAGGGGCTGTGGTCCATGTGCACCTGGGGCATGGCCTCCTTTGCCCTGCTGTCCCAGAAGGCTGAGGGACAGTGCTCTCCTTCTTTGAAGGCACTGCTGCACCTCAGAACCCGCCAGCATCAGGCAGAGGCTCAGCAAAGACTAGGCTAAGCCTGTCCCCGTGGGCCACCGCCTCTCACTCAGGAGCCCTGCTGTGTGCTGAGGAGAGCAGTCACAGACACCATCAGAGCCAAGCCACCCCAGGCACCCCCTGGCAGCATCGCCAGTCTCGCCTTACACAGGAGGGAACATGGGTTCACACAGGCTGAAACCTGCTCAAGATCCAAGTTCAAATCTGACTTGTGGCAGTACCAACCCCCAGGCTGCTGGCTGGAGAGGACCCCACACCCACCTCACTCCATCTTTGGATTAAAGTTTTAAGATGGGCTTCCCTCCCTCCTGCCTATCTGAAGGAGGTGGCTTCAGCAGGATCAGAGAACCTGAGGAGGAGACAGAGAACCCCAGGGTAACCTGTCACTTCACAGGAAGAGTCAAAGGTTCCCAGATGGGGGACTTGCCCTCTCCCGCCCAGTTCTGAGAACCCGCGTGTCCGACTGTTTCCCTCCCTCCTGGACGGCGTCTGGACTGGGTGTGTGGGCCACTGAGGCGGGCCTGGGCAGGGAGATTCAACACCTGGGGACTGGCTTCCACCTCCGTGTCGCTACTTACGAAATGTCCAACTGCACCTCATGCTTTCACCAATGTGTCAATGTAGGATTGCGTATTTAAAGGCACAGAGACTTGCTGGGTGTGGATATAAACGCTCTGCACTCTCGGGGTGCCGTGTGTGCAGGTTCAGGGGTGCTTTGCTCACTGGACATCTTCATGTCTCACAGAACAAGGATCACCACACAACTGAGGGTCTGTGAGTGGGCAGATGGTGGGCTGGGGTCTCCTCCAGCTGGGAATTCATCAGCCACATCCTTAAGACGAGACAATTGCCCAGCAAAGCAAATCAGAGGTCGACGTCCCCAAATCACATGAATCTTGTTTGACTCTCACCCCACCAGACGTTAAATTCATCAAACCTAGGGACGGTGTCCCGTCAGCCTCTGCACACTTAGCATCTGATTAGATCTCAGTGCAAAAGACAAACGTGTACATGGGGAAGAATTGTTCTCACATGCTTTCTCCTTGGAATCAGAGTGCACTGCCCCTGAGAACAGAAGAATCCCACAAGGGACCAACACTTAGGTGACCACGAGCTCTGTGCTCACCAAACATTCAAGCCTCTGGCCTGAGAAGTTGCTTTGGGGTGAAAGTCCTTCATATCTTCTGCTGTTACTTTCCTCTCGTCCTCTTCTGAGGTGACTGGAATAGGCAGGGGAACAGCCCAACCACAGCACACTGCAGTGTGCTTAGACAGCACTGCATCCTCAGCACGCTGGAGCCGAGGGGACCTTCAGATGGCCTGCTCCCCACCAGGTGCCCATCAGAATGACTGGGGGCTTGAAATGGCATCAGGGCTGCTCCCACTGGGACTCGGACTTACATAAAGCTGGGAAGAGCCCGGGCACCAAAAATGAGGGGGAAGAGCCTTCTTAGAAGTCACCACAGTCCAGCTGCACAGCCACACCCTGACCTGCACCCTCCTCCCTGCTGTACAGACGAGAAAGCTGAAGCCCGGGGAGGCGACCCTGGGAAAGCCGGGCTGAGCAGGGTCCTGCACCCTGCCCAGGGCTGTTACCTCGTGCTGCCTTCTGGGACAGCACCCACACAAAATCCCAAGCGTGGGTTGTCACCCTCCTCATAAACCAAAACAGGAAGAAGACTGCTATGCCTTCTTGGAACTCTGGACCTGCTTTTCCAGCACATAGATTTGTGTTGTCAAATGTGTGCTCGATCAAATGACCTCATCTCATCTAGTGGCTGGAATTACAGATTTGCTGGTGAAAGCTGAAATTCAGACTTGGCTATTGCCTACAAGCATCTGAACAGTAAAGCCATTGAAGACCGTGATCCCAAAGCTTCCCTGTTTCCAATTAGTGCCGGCAGAGGGTTCTGGGTTTGCTTAGAAAACACCTCTCTGTTCCTACTTGCTACCAACAAAAAAATAATGTCAACAGACAGAAGCTACCAAAATCACAGGAAGACTGGCACTGTTTACAAGAACAAATTATATTATAATAAAATTCCATTTCATGTCAGTGCCCAAAGACAACTTGAGAAAATTCCACCCCACCATCTTGATGGGACCCTGGCTGCTGACCCCCAGACACCT
>JAJEJO010002427.1:93674-204238 GCA_020662805.1 Glaucomys volans
AGACTAATCTGTTTTCCATGTTGTCCAGATTAAATCTCAGAGCTAGGGGGAGCTGCCCACTTTAGACGGGTGGGAAATGAAGGGAGAGAAGCAATGGCCACCATCAGGAGGACAATCCCAGGACCCACACACAATAGCAGTCCCACCTCCGTCAGTCTGTGAGCTGCGCGATGCGTCTACTGCAGGGCATCTTCATTTAAATGCTCTTAATGTCCTGTTTGCTCAGAAGAAATGAGAATAGCGTCCACATACACTGTGGCCTGGGAAGAACTCATCTCGCTTCTGAATGCACACCCCGCTTACCAAGTCATTTCAGGATTACTGGCAAACTCACACTATTAGCATCAGGCATAGAAATGAAGAGATGTTACGGTCAATAAGCAATTGACAAAGCACCTCCATCACTACAGGCCCTTCTTTGAACTTCAGAGAGAAAGCCATTCACCTCTTGTCAGACACATCAAATGCACTAACTGCTTGTTATTTATTCATCCAATAAAGTGATTTCTAATGAGCAGGGTGCCATTACTGCCATTAAAAAAATCATAGAGTCCCATGACCTTAGTGTGAGATGACAATCACCCATTATTTCCTTCCAGCTCTGCCTCACACATGAAGGGGACCCCGAGAGCCAGTCTCAGAACCGTCCTTTCCTTCCCAGGTCCTTGACCATGCATGCAATCTGACTCTGAGACCGACATGTGGCAGGGACACTCACCGTCACCCTGAGCCCCACGTAACTAACTACTCAGGAAAGCACCCTTTACTTGTTGCTTGGAATCCAGCTTCTGACAACGGAAAGCACGCCCTCGCTTGCACCGTTCCACAGTCTGTGAGGAGAGGCGAACGCAGAGACACAGAAGCTGCCACCGTCAGACCAGCTTCGTGCTCATCGCCCCGACACACAGTGCGTCCACATTTGAGTGGCCTGTGATGACCACTGCCCCAGTACTCTCCAAAGCTTTAAAGGTGCGATGCAAGGCTTCCGATTTCCTTAGCTTTCCTCCTCCCAGTCGGATAGGGCATCTGAGAGAGACCAGCCAACCCAAAAGACAACGCCTTTCCCCTTTACTTTCAGGATTATTAGTCAACATGTTCAGCACTTAAATCTGTCCCCAAGGCTGCGCTCAGGTAGGCGGCTTGACACCTGGGTGGCAGTGAATATGACGAGCTCTTCTACCGCGGCTTGTGTGCTAATTGCCTTTTCCAGAAAACTTTGCTCCGAGTAAACACCAGGCTGAACTGGCTGCTGATTGCATCTGTTGCAGATTAGTTAAAATTAAATTCTAACCCTTGGCAAGGCAGCAAGCACGCCCGCCGAAGCTCCCGGGAAGATCATTCAAGCATCTCCAGTGCATCTCTCCCTGCAGGTTAGCTAATTTTTTTTTCCAGAAATTAAACTTTGTCCCCCCAGCAAATTGATTTGTGTCCTTTCACTCACCCTCCAAAACTGCTTGAGCCTGTTCACTCCAGGCAGCCTGGAAGTGCTCATCCCGAGTCGCAGGTGGAGGTGTGCCTTCCCACTGCAAGCTCTCCCTGGTGAGGCACAGGACGCCCGGATCCTCCGAGCAGGACACTCCCTGGCTTCAATGCTGCTTACCCACAACCACAGAGTGGGCTGTGCAGCAGGGAGCAGCCAATAGCCACGCAGGACGGCCTCCGCCTCCGGAGATCAGAGGGGAGCCGAGCTGCCCACGGCAAGGCTGGCCTCTGACCGGCTCAGGGAAAGGCGGTGTCTCTCAATGGCCCTGTCTTCCTGTTCTTATTTCGGATGGTCTTTTCCATCCTAGAGTGAGAATCGCATTCTCCTCTGAGTCAGACACACACAGATGCTCGACTCAGCTCAAAACCAGCAGCCTGATGCCCAGGGTCCCCAGGGCACTAGGGCTAGTCCCTTCCACCGGCCGGCGAGTGCCTGGCTTGCCAGGGACAGGACTTTCTCTGTTATTCCTGGTAAAGACTAAAAGCTAACTGTCGAGTTCAGCTGCCCAGAGAAGGGGATTTGCCACGGTCCCCTAACCTTACGCTGGGTGAACCCAGAGGGGAGCTAAGGGCCCCCAGGATAGGGAGGGCTCAGGCCACACGCCCTCCTCCCACAGCTCTGGGTCCCATTAGGCAACAGCCATGTGCGAAGCACTGACCGCTGCTCTTCACGCCCCTCCGTGACAGCCCCAGGGTCTGGTGGTCCATCCAACACACAGACCTTGACCCCTGACTCTGTGCCAGGCCCTGCGGCAGGATCTGGGTAGAAACAGAGATGACAATTCTGCACGCAAGGGGTCCACGGTACTGGTCGTGGCGGGCTACGTATCTCCTGTTCTTCCCAGGAGGCCCTCGAGCGTGGAGGCCAGGCTGTGACCTTAGGCCCTGACACAGCACCGGGCACAGTACGGAAACCACACAGGCACCCGGTAATGAGGGCGGCAGGAGGGAGGAGGGGACAGAAACCACCTGAGCCCATCTGGGTACAGGGTCCACATCGCCCACTGAAGGACAACTCCCAAGGGCCTGTGCCCCACAGGACTTCAGCAGGCGGGATGGGCTTGCTTAGACGACTGCGCTCACCTCCCTGCAGGGCCAGGAGCCTCTGTGAGCAAGGCCTTGGGCTCACCGCACACCGCCTGCCCCTCTTCGTAATGAGCCATAGCAGCGTGGTGGCAAGGAGAGGGTTCCGATGGACACACGGAAGACAGGACATCCACCTCTCTGGACCCTTCTTGCTATGGTCACAGTAGTCACTGGCGGTCACACACCCTGACAGTGGTGCACAACGAGCCAGCCACAGGGCTTGAGAGAAACTGGCTAAGTGAATCCCAACAGGCAAGGAAGGAAAGGTGGAGGAAGAGAAGAGGCAAGTAGTGAGTGCCCAGAGGCCAGGGGGTGGGGGACTTGGGGACGAAGGGCAACAACTTCACACATCTATTAAGAATCTGTGCTTGGGACACACAGCCAGAAGAGGGCAGGGTCCCTCTCCACTGGTCTCATCTCAATTCAGGAAGAGAAATCGCCAGGAGGACACGGTCTCTGAATCAAAGGAAGGTGCACTGAGGCCAGAGGAAGGGGACAGGAGGAAGGGGATCCTGACAGAGGATGAGAACCAATACTCCATCCCTGAGGGAAGCTGAGCTGGGTGGAGAGCCTCGCTTCCCCTGACCCCTGCTGACCTGGCCCACCCCCAGCACTAAGCTGAGCGTTTTCTCTATGGGGAAGTGATTCGGTTGAGCTTGCTGGTGATACGCTGGTCATGGAGCTGCCCGGACACCCCCACACCTCTTGGCAGTCCTGGAGTGTGGAGATGGCCCCTCCGGAAGGGGCTGCTGGCTTCACTTGCCACAGAAATCACATCCTGCCCTCCGTGTGTAAGCCACACTGGCTGCCGAACACGCTTGGCCCACCTCCTCAGGCACACGTGGCTGATGGTCCTGGCCTCTGACAGCTGGAAGGACCCACATGACCGTTCTGGTCCAGGAGCCGAGGGAGGAAGCGGCGTGCCACTCAGCATTAGCACCTGGAATTGCACCTGGTCCTCTCTGCCAGGCTGCCTGGGGGAGGCGTAGAGCCGCAGTGGACGTGTGGCCAGGGGGACAGAAGAGCCGTTCTCCTACCCTGGAGGTTACGATTTGTAACGTGTGTCCTTAGTTTTCCGTCTCCATAAGCAATCAATCACTAGGCCCCCAAAAGGTTGTCAGAGGCAATGGCGTTTTGAGATTTCCTGAGTGAGAAGACCATCTTGTTCACCCTCCTGAATCCAGGCAGAGGACAGGTCACCAGCCCCGATCAATCTAAGCCCATGGAGACACGGGGATCCGGAGAGTGCTTAGGAACCAGTCCTCCCCGACTTTCCATAGTGGAGATCCCCACAGAACAGCTACTCATTCTCTGCCAATGGTGTAAGTGAACAGCCTGAGCTCAGTGGACTCGGCTCCTCCTCAGCTGAATGAAAACAGGGGACTCAGGGTCTTTATTGCAGGCCACCATTGACAGGCATTCACCCTGGACAGTGACGTAGGGCACAAGTCCAGAGAACCCTGGGACATTCTGGCTCCAGAGCAGGCAGCTGGAAGAAGATACAGGGGTGGGTGGGTTGTGCCCCTCAAATGATGTCCTGTCCCCACTGTCTGGACAGTAGCCTTCCCTTCTCACCCGAAAGACAGCTTACGAGTGGAAAATCAAGACGGAGGAGAGGCGGTGATCTCAGGAGGCTGCAGGCTTACTGGAATGTGGAGCCATTCACAGCAGCTCCCAGGCTGTGCCCCGTGTGGGAATCGAGTTGCATAAGACATGTATGTGGCCTATCGATCACGTCAATACGGAAACAGAGCAAGCTGACACTCCCAGCGCTCTTCAGCCGTCCACTTCAGAGAATCGCAAGTTAAGCAGCATGGAGTGCCTCAGGGTCGGTACCGTGCAGAACTGCCCCAGGCCGCGGGGTCTAACTGGCCAGCTTCCTATTGGCTCCCCTGTAAAGAGTCTCGTAAGCAAGGCCTACGGGCCAAAGACCAGAGGCTGATAAATATTTAATCAATGGCTGATAAAAATAATGTGAACTTGAATGTATGTGATGTGGGGAAGGCAGGCACCCCAGATTCATAACCCTGGAAAGAGAACATGAAGCAACGGCCTTGGAGAGAACTTCTAATCACCAAACGTAAGAAAATGCAGGTTTCTGACACTTGACTACGCGAGACTCTTCTTCAAACAACTCTGCTGTTGATATGACACCTTTGTTCCAAGTGTTCGTGGCCCCGTCAGCCTTGTCACCTAGAAAATGGCAAATTCATGGACCTCAGTGTTTAAGGGGAAGCTTTTGACATTTTAAAAGCATAAACATGCTCAGATGTTTTGTGATGTAGCCATATTTTCGCATATCCTGTACCTCCTCATATGTCAAAGCAAAAGTCCCTTTTCAACCTCTTAAACCAAAACCCTGCTGTGAGGTTCCACATCTCTTCAAGGGGTTATTGACAAACCAAGGACTATAACATCATTTTTAGCTTAGATTATTTCTAAAATATCAATGGTTTGTAAATAAGTGGTGGAGGCTGCTTTGGCCTTTGTTGGACTGGATCAAGTGCATGTGCTCAGGGCCATCCCAGGGAGGTGAGGACTCCTAGGACCAAGCTCCCCTGCACGCTGGCAGCTGTGGAGGCCGCCGTGTACCTTAGAGACAAAAATGCCCACGGCAAGTCCACGGCTCTGGGGGTAATGAGATTCACCGCAAGCCTAAGGGAACTGGGGCTGCAACCTAGGGGCAAGGGAGTGACCACCATTCCTGCTGCCAGGCTGGTGGCCAGGGAGAGAGGAGGTCGGGAATAAGGTTTGCATTTCAGGGACAACACTAATGAAATGATGGTCACTTGGTATGCACAAGGGCTTTGTGTTAGGCTGCCAGGAGTCTAGGTCTAGAGTCCAGTGGGCACCCCCAGGCCTCCAGTGTAAATCACCTCTCAGACCCAGGCTTTCCAACCCGACTCCACTCAGGTGCGCTCGCTCCATTCACTCCAACATCACACGAGCTGCCATCACGGACCCCATTTCTCCTCCCTTGGTTCTCTCTGTATGTACTTCAGGGGTGCAAGAAAAATCACACTCCCTTATTTCATTGAACACTGGAATTTGAATTCAATGCTCTGTTCTAACAGGCTGGCAGGAAACTCGACTTCACCTCCACTGGGGCATCCATGCCAGGCCTGCCCGAGGGCCTGTGGGTCTGGGGAGGAGGACTTCTGTGCCTGCCTGATACCCACAACCCTTTGAAGGGGCTGGCCCAGAACTCGGGCACTATCTGGCTCTTCCCGGTTTCCTCCCACTTGCTGGGGTTCTGTCTCCCAGTGGCCCATGGATCCCTGTGGACGAGCCACTCCTCTCTTCCCTGTCTATCCCTCTTGAGGCTTCCAAAGGGTCTCCACCTCCACCTCCCACACCTGCACCCCTAACTCAGTGCGAAGAGCTGTCCCAGGATGAGGCAGAGAGTCCTTGAGCAGGGGTCTCTTCGAACTGAGACCCTGTGTTCATGAAGGCCGTGATGCCAGGACACAGCCTGAGCTGGGACTTCCCTCAGACAGACCCCTGTCTGCAGTCCTGGGCCCCACGAACTCCATCTCCCTCCCCAGCCTCTCCTGAGGAGCATTGGACCGAGATCCTCCACCAGAACTGCGTTCTGAAGCTCCTCCTTTTGCATGACTTATGAAAATGAGGCTGTGATTGCTGGGCGTGGGCAGGGAGAGCCCATTTGTTGTACTTTTCTGCCTTCCTGTGGTTTTTGGCTTTGCAGTCAGGGACTGAAGACAGGAGCCAAAATAAATAAATAAATGCAAGGTGGTCAGCACGGCAGCACTTTAACAGAGGTGTGGTGGTCCTTGAGGCCTCGGCTTCTTCAGAGTCTGGTCAACGACTTCTCTGCTTCCTGACAAATGGAGGATGCTGAGCTCTAGGTAATAATTGCAGGATGTTATCTATATAAAGGGTTCACCTTCAAGGTAGCAATGACCTTGAACAGAGTCAGGGACTAAGTGTTACAGAGACTTAAAACTTACTCTCGGGATCTGGCCCTGGGTTGTTTAACCCTCTGTGCTTTCTGAAGCGCTGGGGCTGGTGAAAGGGAGTGGACACTCCAGGCAGGAAAGGGCCTGGCCTGGGACTCGGCCACACAGTCCCCTCAGCTCTGACAGTGAACCTCAGGGTGTGCCTGCCTTGCCTCTCTGACCTCACCTTTCCCCCGTCAGATGGCCATGGTGATGGTATTTCCAGACTGGCTGTGGGGTTTGCCAGCATGGGGTTGTGTCCACCTGGAGCGTCCATCACTGCTGCCCACGATGGTGATCGAAGCAGGGTGTCATTCTCCCACCACAGCTGTCTGCTGTTGCAACCGTGGCGGCTCATCTCAAAGACGGCAAGAGGAGGGCTCCTTCCTTAAACACCCACCTGAACTGTTCTCATCAGGTGCCCAGAGGAGCAGATGTCCTCCTTCTGGGGGACGCTGCTGGCACTGCGTCTCCCCGTGAGCCCCACCAGGCCTGCCTGCTGCTGGGGTCCTGGGCGGCAGAGCCAGGCCACAGCCCAAGCCTGGAGACAGCCGGCCCTCCTCACCCCCTCTGCTCTCCTCTGCTTCCTGCTGCCTCACCACCCAGGCCACGTTTTACAACTGCCTTTACGACTGTGCTCTGATCACTTCCTGCCTCTAAGTCTTCCTCCAGCTAACGTCATGAATTTTTTTAATTTCCACCATTTACACTTCCTTTTCACCATATTGTTTTGGCAAAGCTAATTTCAAAGGGGATTCGTTATCTAGGTGTCATTATTGCTCCATGTCCAAGGAAGAAGAGGTCCACGTCCAGCCACCCAGCCACCAGCCACCCAGCCACTATCCTGAGCTGCACATGCACATCTCTCTGGGAAATGCTCAGAGCAACTTTGTTCCCCATAGAATAGAAAATGGTTTCCACTGAGATATTTCGCAGGTCCCCAGATGGAAGGAAGCATATCCCTGGACCCCCAGTCCGGGCCTGTCTGTAGATCCTTACAGGGTAGTCCTGTGTTGCCATTTTGATATGAGGTGAAGTGCAAAAGCTCCTCTGTTAAGGCAGGAAGAGTCAGAGGTGAAACGACTGGGCTGTGGGAGCCCTGACCCATCCGTCCATCCTAGTTGGAATGCACTGACTGGGTGGGAGCCGTAGGCAGCGGAGGCCTGGCTGCGGTGAGTCACTGGGAGTGTGCCCTGGAAGGGCCCACCTTCCCTGTGGCTCCTTCCACCCCTGCAACTTCCTGCCCACCATGAGGTGAGTGGCTTCCCTCCTCCACACCCTTCTACCATGATGTGCTGCCTCACTTGGGCTCAGAGCAAAGGAGTCAGCTGTTGATGGACTGAGACTTTGGTCATCCTGAGCAAAATTAAACTTTCCTCCTCTGAATTGCTCTTGTCTGGTATTTTGGTTACAGTGATGCAAAAGCCGACCAACTCACCCTGTAACAAGGCAGCCAGGGAGGCTGACATGGGAGTGTGGATAGGAAAGCCTACCCTTTGGGAAGTCCCAGACAAAGGCCTGGGGTTGGGGATCCAAGACAGCAGTATTTCTGAAGTGTTCCTGATCAGTTCACATGGTGACTTGGACACACACCCCCACACACACAGACACACACACATACCCACAGAGAGACACACACACACACACACACGGAAATATCGTTTCTGCACTCCAGTCCTCACCACCCTGCAACGCATTCTGACAATATTTTCCTTCCTATTCATTTCATTTTTAAAAGCTGCCCAGCCAGGTGCGCTGGCACACGCCTGTAATCCAAGCGACTTGGGAGGCTGAGTCAGGAGGATCGAGAGTTCAAAGCCAGCCTCAGCAACTCAGCAAGGCCCTAAGCAACTCAGTGAGACCCTGTCTCTAAATAAAATACAAAATAGGGCTGGGGATGTGGCTCAGTGGCCGAGTGTCCCTGGGTTCAATCCCCGGTTCCAAAAAAAAAAAGCTGCCCACATTGGTTCCAGGCTCCACTGGGTCTCACCCACTGTATAGAAAATGCTGGAATACAGCCGGAGCTTTCACGTGCTGGCACACGGGGGAGCTGCCTGGGGCCGCAGAACGTGCAGACCCCCGGCCTGTACCCCTTAGGTTCTGCTGCAGTGAACCCAGGAGGATGCATGGAACTCGGCATTTCCCTTGCTTCAGAGGATGTAGCTCGTTTTCAGATAGTCCTGCCAAGAGTGCTGGGTTGGGACCTGCCAGGTCACCCGGCCGAGCAGAGTTCTGGTTGTGTGTCTGGAGGGTCAATTCACTTCATCCTGGCACATGGACACAGGATCCCTGCTTACTGGCTGGGGACCCTGCACGTGTACCTGATGGTCGGAAGGTATTTGAGGCAAAGAGGGTGGTGAGTTCGGTAGATCCGTCCTCCTGCAGAGAAAGTCGGCCTCATCTGAGTCAGTCATCCATCTGCCAGTGAACGGCCAGTGGGTTAGCTCCCTGTTGCCATGATAAATGGCCACGGTTCAGTGGATGGACAATGCTCATTTGCCTGGTGCAATTCTGTAGTCAGCGGTCCAGCGTAGCATGGCTGCATTGCCTGTCCAGAGTCTGGGGAGAGCAGCGTGTGTCTGCATTTCCTTCTGCTCACTACTCACTACGCTGGGTCCAGAACCTTCTCAAGCCTTCTCCTTTCAGAGAGGTCTTCTCTGCTTCAGTTTGCCTTGACCTCCTCCTTGCCTTTAAGGTTTCCTTTAATTACATTGGATCCACCATATAATTCAAGGTTATTTTCCAGCCTTGACTCTGTCTGCAGAGCCCCCGGGGGACAGTCTTATTTATGGGCATATCACCGAGGACAAAGAGCACAAGATTCAAAACTCTGCCTGCGACCATGGCCGCTGACGTGGCTTCTGTGTGCTGGGCTGTATTGAGCACTTAGAATAATTCAACCATAAGGCATTTTAGCTGGGAATGACTCCATGTTATGTCATATTAAAAATAAACAGAAATTAAATTAATGAGGTTTTGCCCTATTGAACATCAATTCATCCAAGGGTCTTTCCATAGGCAAATGAAAGACCCAAACACAGTGTTGAGCTAAAATTTGAGCAATTGGGAGCCAGGAAGAATCCTCCAGAACTTTTGTGAATAATTGATTCCCATAGTTGTTTTTGCCCACAGGAAGTGCAGCGATGTCATTATGTGAACAAAAGCGCCCCTTAGCCACAGATGTCAACTCCCTTCACTCCTCAGCCTCTCTGCCGCACTGCCCCGGGCGCCTTCCTGGCTCAGTCCTGAGTCCTGTGGCTCAGTTGCCACCAGTCTCAAACCACTGAATTACACACGGAGGCAGTGGATTGAAGAATGGACTCTGGAGGGAAGGGGAGGGGAGGGGAGAAAAGGAAAAGCAAGAGAAGTGGGGAGAAGAACTTAGGGCTTAAGAAGGAGGGTCGGAACACGAGCAGCAGGAAGGGAGCAACCGGCCGCATTACAGGGACCCAAAGTCTCCAGTGAGATAGACAAAAATAAGCAGCCTCACCTTGGGAATATTGATCCCTCTGCAAAGAGCCAGGCTTGCAGCAATAAGGAATGACGTTCAGAAGAAGATTCTAAATAATACAAAAGATGAGTGCGCAGGCCCGTGGGCTCCTCAGCCTCGCTCCTAGGGGCAGCAGGCCTTGGCCTTCCAGGTCATGAGCAGAGGCTTCTGAGCAGGTGGACATTCCACGGCTTACCTTCCCACCCAGGTCCTTCCGTTATAAAGCCTGCCAGGAGCTGCGGCCTGCCTCTCCAGGATGGGGACGAGCCTCACCCTGCAGAAGGGATGCCTGAAGGCAGGCAAGATGGCACAGCTCACGTTACCTGTCCTTCGGCATGGTAAAGATAAGACCAGCACGTTCTGTAAACGACCTGTGCGTTCCCCTCTCCTGACCACCTCGGGTGGTGCCCACCGCTCCTGGTGTCCTTGGGAAAATGAAACCTCCAGACAGTGGGGAACCTGTCTAGAGCCAACACCGAGTTTGGCATCCACCCCAAACAAAGCAACCGAAGTCCAGTGGTCACTCTTATCCACCCTCCTCTCTCCCAGAGAAACCTGGAATCAGACAAGGAAACCAAAGCAGACATAAGTGGTCAGAGGGACTGCTGAGGGGCAGGAGTGGGAAACCAGGCGCCTGAAGCACCAAGCCCAGGTCCCTAGAAAACAAGCCAGAGGGCCATCACGGGAAGCTTCAGGACTAGACGTGCCAGGCCTATGGGACACCTGTTGACAGCTCATGTGGGCGGCAGGGCCCTGAGCTCCACCACGGCCCGCCTGGAGGGCCAACATTTCGCTTGAGGGCCCCAGGCCACTCCCCATTCCTGGGCCAGCCCGGGGAAGGCAAAGCCTGCATCCCCTGGCACGTGAATTCCCTCCCGGTCCCTCCATGACAGCACAACTGGAAAGATCAGCAGCCGAACTTGGGAGAGGTCAGTCCTTTGCTGAGTGGCTTGTCTGTGCCAGAGGAGAAGGGGGAGGGCGTGGAACACAGAGGAGGAGGAAAGAAGGCAGGGGCGATGGGCCAGGGCAGGGACAGAGCAGAGGGCAGAGGGAGGAGCTCAGGCTGGAGGCCAAGGGTGAACCCGGCCTAAGACCAGGCGCCTCCTGCCAGGAGAGTCACCAGCACCAGCCCGTGGCTCAGGGGCCTCAGTCGCCATGAGCCAGCGCTTACACCACACTGCTTCCTTTATTTTGCTTCTCACAAAAGAACTGAAAAGAAAACTGCTGTCCACATATTTCCTTTAGCATTTCCCAACTGTCCATTCAGTGTTGGTGATTTCTGCCCCATCTACCCAACACCACAGGATCTATTCGAGTTCCTTGTGCCATTCCTGTTATTGGAATAAAATAACTAGGACTTCAATTAAGTCAAGATACACATTCTATTTGACAAAACTCCTCCAAAAGAACTTAAAATAGTCGCAATCAGAGATTCACTTTAACATACCCCACCCGGAAATCCAGTCACTCCTCACAGTGATTTTAAATGTAAAATGGTCTACTCTTTGCTATAAGTTCCTTTTAGGTTCAGATTTTTAACAAACAAAACAGATTCCTTGGTGAGGATACACTCATAGACGACATTTCCCGTAAAGCCACCACAGTGGACACAGAATCTGGGGGCCTGTCACTGACGCCCTGGGCCATGGCCCAGGACCTCCTCTGGCTCAGGAGCTCACAATGAGGGTCGGGTTCCTGTTTTGACAAGCAGATGTACAGAGTGGATAACAGCCGAGGACAGCAGCAGGATGACGCCCTCCTCGCTGGCCCCTGCCCTTCCTGCCCTCAGTGGGGGCTCACGGACAGTCCTTCCTGCCATTTGCCATCTCACTATTCAAAAAATTCCAGCAGGGCCCACTTCACTCCTCATGCTTTCCTGTTCACGTATTCACCTGCCCTCTCCCTCCTTCCAAACACAACTCCGTGCGATCTCAGTGGCACACACCTGTCCTACCTCAGGGTGCTCAACGTGGGTCCTGGCTCCCGGAGGGAGCTCAGTGATGCTGACCATTGCTCTTGTCACTGTTATTTGAGAAATGCATCTCCCACCCCTTGGTGAGTGCCATTAACCCTTGACCTCGCCAGTCCTGAGGTCACACGGAACATGGGTTCAGTCAGATTCGGTGAGAAGAGACCCCTGAATTTAGGCCCCCACAGATGCTCATGGTGAGCACCTTGCAGGACGGTCCTTGCCCACCTGCTCTGTGCTGGTGATGCACCTGCCTTGCTACCCACACTGCCTCCCCTGTTTTGAAAGACCATGCAGCAACTGCCCCTCTGCAGAGGACAGAGGTGGCCTGTGGCCAGAACCGAATCTAGTGCGCTTTCTTTGCCTTCTGTCCACCTGCATTTTCCAGGAGGCTGGGCCAGCAGACTCCATGGGGTGATCAATGTGTTTATGTGTCTGTCTGTCTCCACATCCCTGGATTAGTCCGGCCAGCCTGGATGAAACAGCTCATTTACTTTATTGATTCTGAGCATCTGCCTGGAGCAGGAATAATAAGGCCTTCTGGGCTCTTCTCGCTCCTCCGTCTGGGTTTCCAGAAGCTCAGTTGTGTGCCCCTGACTGGTTTTGTGTTGATTCTGTGACCTCTGGAGAGAGGGACAGTTTTAATTGTAGTGGCTGCTCTGTGCTGGGCGTCATCTGCAGCCCCCGGCCTGTCTCCAGCACCTGCCTCTGTCTCGGCTGACGCTAACAGACAGAAACAGAACTGCTCACCGCCAGATGCTCCAAATGAGGCTGGCTGTGGCCCAGCAAACAGCCTCGGGAGGAGGGGTGCCTGGCAGGTGTGAGAGGCCACTCTGTCCCTGGTGAGGCACAATGGCCTTGCCCCAGGTGGACATGCACAGAACCTGGGGAGACCCAAGGCAGCTGGTGGGCATGTCTGTGTGCAACTAGCCACAGACCCTCCCATGTTAAATCCCACACTTCAACCCCACCTGGGTTCCAGCTTCCTCTCCTAACAGGAAGAATGATAACGCTCTTGCAGGCATTGTGCGGGGATCAAAGGAAATCGTTTATGTAGAGCAGTTTATAGGGTTTAGCAAATGACAGAGTCATTCCATTAACGAGAAGTTAACTAAAATTAACAAAATCATGAAGTTACTGGAAAATATAGGTTCTTCTTACCAAGCCCCAGGAAGCTAATGCTTTAGGGCCTGCACAGAAGTCCCTTGGAAACAGCCACCAAGCCCTTGCAGGTCACAGGTCCTGAAAGGGTCTGCATTGACTGGACTGAGTAAATTGCAATCAGAAAAGAGACCTCCCGGGAAGCACCAGGCTGAGGAGGGGGTGAGAGCGCCCAGGAGGAAGTGCCATTTGGAGCTGTCAAATGCCTATGCAAAGAGTTTAGCTGACTCTCAGAGCTGGCTTAGAGTGGGAAAGCATATTCAAGCACTCACTTGCCTAGGGCAAAACGCACTGTCTCAGCAAACAAGCTGTCCTCAAGAAAGGAGCCAGGGCCTTAACACATTCTGAACATGGCTTTGCTCAAGACTCGCAGGACGCCCATAGCTTGGTATTTATGCAGAAGCTTGGCATTAAATTCAGTAGCTTCCCAGCAAACACCACTGCTAAGCCAGTTGCTAGATTTCTATGCAGCTCAGTGCCAAGTCTGGGAGGGTTCCTTTAGGACAGTTAATTGTCATCTGCCTGCCCAGCCTCTCCTCAGTGACCTCCATGCCACTCCTGTCCCTCTGAGCCACGTATAGCTCGCCCAGTTGTGGGCTTGGGGTGCATGGGCAGAAACACTCCTCCCCTCTCTGCAAAGGAGCTGTAAACTCTTGGATGGAAAAGGGCTTCTCCTTTGCACCTGGGCTCCACGTGCCTGGAACAGGGCTGGATCTTAAACAGAGACGTAACAGATCCTGGCTGACTGGTGTGGGGTGGGCAAGCCTTCCTGCCCTCGAAGACAAGTCCCTTACTCTCAATTATTTGATAAAGAGATATTTGGATCTAATGCAAGTTTGGGGGTTGAGTGCACTCAGGCTGCTGGCCCCCGGGGAGAGGGTTCTGAGAAACAGGCAGGCTCTTGAGGAAGCCAGCTTCTTCCATGAGCCCCAGCTTCCTCCCTGTAGGCCACTGGATTAGAAGCTCTGGCTCAACAATCCAGGGGTGCCCAGGTCAGGGGTCAGGAGGGAGATGGGCTCTCAGCTGTCCTTGGCTGGTGGCAGGGGAAGAAGTGCCCTTGTGGAGACATGGCAGGCCATCCCCCTTTCAGGAGACCAGAAACCATCTCACCATCCTTGGTGACCAGAGTTCAGCGTGCAGGGGTGGATGTGCAGAAAGAACTAGAGCTGTGGACAGAGCAGGCAGAAGCATGACAGGAAGGAACGCCACAGAAAAGGATAAAGAGAAAAGTCAGAAAGGTGAGGTGAGGCCCATTGCCGAGATGGGCACCCAAGCAGCAAAGCCTCCCGGAGCAGCCAGGGGCACCTGGACCAAGTAAACCAGGACAGGGGGCACCTTCCCACTGCTCTCCTCACACTGGGAGCCTTCGAGCGCAAGCATGGCTGGCACCTGGGACAGCGCCAGCCAAGGACTCAGGGCTCTGCATTTGCGTGCTTACTGGGCACATGGATGAATGACATGCACAGGAAGGAAGATGTGAAGGAAACAGTGGGGTATGCGGGGTCTTCATTAGAGAGAATAACTCTCCAGGGCCAGCTCGGAGCCTAGGACTTCTGGGCCCCTGAGCCCAGGCACCCTGTCCTTGGAGTCACGTGCAGACGAAGTCTAGGCTTTGCTTGGCCACCTTTCTCAAACAGCCTGCTTCTGCACCGGGTGTGTGCCCCACCCCTCAGCATGACCACCTGCTATATGAGGACAGGTAGGGGACAGGTGGGAGGGCAGGTACTCACTACCCAAACACTTGCCCTCTTGCAGGTAAATATCCTTGACCTCTAGCCTGGGGGACATACCAAGGCTGGGAACTAGGGGCAGATGCCCAACCTTCAAGGTCATGAGCCTAAGAGATCCCTATGCCCACGACGAGAGGCTCCCACTTGTAGCTGGAGGCCTGTTGAGTCTTGATAAGCTGGACCTGGAGCTGTGGAGCAGTAGCTCAGGAAGCGAGCTGGTCCACATCCTCCACAGCTCTTCAGGGGGGACTGGCTCTGTGGTCCAGGCCCCGGTGGCAGAGCTCCCTGCCACGTGCCTTCTCTGCTGTTTCCCTTCCTGTCCTGGGATGCCTGAGAGCCCCCCTCAGCTCCTAAGTTCCAGTTCCACTCTGGCTGCCCACTCTGGTTATGACTAGCCCTCTGACAGGACCCAACATGGGGTGGGATCCAGGGTGGCTCCCCAAGGTGAGCCCTCACACAGCCCTCCCTCCAAGCACAGGTGGCCCCCCGGGGTTTCCCTCAGCACCTAGCAGGGGGCTTCGCACAGAGTTGCTGCTTTGGGGAGCTCCTTCGATTGACAAATCTAAAACCTGGACTGAAAGGCAGTGTCAGTCTGGAGGAGTTTAATAATGCTCTAGACTTGAAGGGGAAGCAGAAGCTAAACCTGTTAGGAAATAAAGCTCCTTGAAAATATTGCCCAACAAGTTGATCTGGGGAGACCAAGCACAGAAGAAATTCTAATAAACAACAACAATAACAGAGATGACCAAGGAAAACTACAGGAGAAGTATCACTTGGAGCAAAACCAAATTTTGACATTGCTTATCTTAAACTAAGTCTTTTATGTCAAGATGAATTTATGTTTAGAAGTTCAAGAGTCCCCTTTCTGAGAAAGAAAACATCCAGTTTCAGTAAAAAGCACAAAAATGGCTGATTAAAACCATCATAAATCTACTGGTTCTAGAAACTTGTGCATGGCAGTTCATAGCAGCTGAATTCACAGCAGCCCCAAAGTGGAAACCACCAAGGGGCCCAAACGAAGGGACACGGTTAGCTATAGAAAGGAATGACACAGATACACGCAGCAACATGGACGAACCTTACGCACACTGTTCAAAGTGACAAAGGCCGTTGACAAAGGCCATGCGGTGTGTGGTCCCCTCTACGTGACCAGCCATAGCAGCCAAGTCCAGAGACAGAAAGCAGAGCAGAGGCTGCCCTAGGCGGAGGGCCAGTGGGGGTGGCTGTTAAGGGACAGAGGGTTTCTCTTGTTGGGTGATGAAAACATTCTAAAATTAGACTGAGGTGATGGTTGCTCGCGTCTGTGAGCTGGTCCCCTGAAGGGCTGGATTCGCAGTACGGAAACCACACCCTACCAAGGCTGTAGGACTGTAGATGGACGGGTCGCGAAGCAGAAGCACGCCAAGTCTCACGATCGGGATGTTCTACACGGACTGTGCAGATGGGTGCTGGGCCATGCGCCAGCTTTTCTGGCACTTTCTGAAGAATCACAGGTATGAGAGAATGTCCAGGGCTCAACTCCTGAAGGACATGGGAATGAGCTCCTGGAGGCCATGGTCAGAAGGCAGAATGACCTGGGCCCCTGCACTGAGGAGGGAGCACATGGATGGTCCAGCCTGGGGCCCAGGCAGGCACCCGAGCCAGGTGCCAGGATGAGGCCCAGCTGGGCCCCAGCACAGATGCCGGGGTTGGGGCTGTGATGAGGCGCTGTGGAGCGATTCCACTTGGAAGTCCAAGAGCAGGGTCTCCGCAAGCACCACAGGCAGCCTTTGGCAGGTGGAGGGCCTGAGCTGGAACCAAGTGAGACCCCTTCCTCTGAGGATCAGTGGAAAGAAGAAGGCGGCCCTAGTGCCACAGGGGCTAGCCGGGCTGGAGGAGGCAGGAAGAAGAGGCCAAGCCCTACCTCCTTGCAACTCCTGCAGCCTACCTGTACCCTGACAGCACCTTTGGAGTCCACAGGTCTGCTGACCTCTGCTGTGCTCAGCCAAAGAACCTCGACACGCCCCCACCTGCCATTCCCATTGGAAGGTGATTCCTGGTACAAGGAAGCGTCACTGCACCAGTGGACCTGCCTCAGGCTAGCTCCACCTTGGCCGTCACTGCACCAGTGGACCTGCCTCAGGCTAGCTCCACCTTGGCCGTCACTGCACCAGTGGACCTGCCTCAGGCTAGCTCCACCTTGGCCATCGGGACACTTAGGGTTCCTGTGTCAAGTCAATGCAAACAAATCTCACAAATTAGCTTTGGGGGATTTGAGGTGCAAAAATATTTTGGAACAGATGCGCATCTCTAACACCTAACTGTAGGCTATCTGGTTAGGCCAGTGCTCAACACCGAACAAGCCAAAGGGTAACTTTCAATTGAAAAGAAGCAAAAGCAAAACCAAAAAGTAATTGCAATTGAAAACCCTGACCACCTCAAAACGTGGAAGGACCTGCTTGGAACGCTGGCCACGCGTGATCTCAGTGGTCCTGTGCAGACTGCTGCTGCCCAGGGAAGCAGGATCTCCGTGCCTTGCCACGCAGGTGGGAGGCAGACTCGGTGATCAGAGTGGATCCTGGATGAACTGGCAGCAGCCAGCGTGCCCATTTTGGTTTATACATTCAAGAGTTAAATGACTCCCTCAGCCGCCCCGTAGATGAAACGTGTCTCTGGAGCTGTGGGCACCTATTTCTGAAGGACCTAGGAGCTGAGCTTCCTCCTTGGATTCACTAGCTGCCCGCGGACAAGACATCTCAGCTACAAGCAGATGGCGGGCATCTGTGGTGATTCTCAGCTCCAGACCACAGCCTCCCCCGGCAGGTGGGGCTGCAGGCCCAGGCCGAGGGTAGAGCTTCCTGCAGCCCACCACACTCCCTCTGGGCTTTGAGATTGACCCCCTGCAATGTCCCCGCTCATTCCACCGACTTGGAAGGGGTGGGAATTTACATATAGGCAGTTCTCTGTATCCCTGGTTCCCCATCCATGAACCCAGTCAACTGGGGGTGGAAAAATATTCAGAAAACAAAAATTTCATGTATTAAGAAAATGCTTCTCCTTGCCATTAGTCCCCAGACCATGCAGCATGGGGAATACTTACGTAGAATTTGCCTTGCTTTAGGCATCATAAGTGATCTGGAGGTGACCGGAGGTCACAGAGGGTGTGATGAACTTGTAAAGGCAGGGGCCACACTGCCTCATGGACAGGACTTGAGCACCAGCAGAGTGCTCTCTGCAGAGGGGCCTGGAGCCCTTGGAGGGACGCACGTGTGTCTACCCAAGACGAAATCAAACCTTCTTCAGAATATGTTTTCACCCAGAGTACGTTTGCTGAAACAGGAATCACTGTTTCTAACTTGCAGATTGTTCTCAACTTGAGAAGTTCAGTTCAACTGAGATTTATCGGTTCTCTGGCTTCTCCCCGTCTTTCTTCTCCTCAGGGAGAAGCCAGTACTCTCTGACACCTTATTCTAAAGCTCTTGGTAAATAAGGAAACATGCACTCCCCTTGGTGGCTCTGAGAAGCCCTATATGAACTCAGGCACTAGACGTTGGTCTAGAAAACTAGGTGAAAAGTCCTTGGACTTAAAAATATAAAAAATGACAAGTCTGAAGCCTAAAGGTTCAGCCTCTGTCTGCACCTCTCCCGGGCAGCCCTGGACCTCCTTCTCCAGTGCCCCGAGGAGGAGGGCCTCCTCTTTCCAGACCCGAGAGGTGTGCTGTGTTCTCTGAAGGTCGCCGTGTCCTCCCACGAGTGTTTACCATCAACATCACCTGAGCAGAATAACGTGGAAGCCAGGGGCTAAGCCTGCCAGGGTGGCCCTTCTGCTTCTCCTGAACTGCAGGACTCTCTGTAATTCTGCAGAATGTTTCCCCTGGAAGAAAGCTAAGGCCTGCCTTCTCCAGGGCAGCCAGGTGGCATCTGTGTCCCCTGGGTTCAGACCTGCCAAGGTGTTACCCAGCGGCACATACCCTTCTCCCTTGTAGATGCTTCTGTGGGTTGGCTCCATGTGGAGGTGCAGTCTTGAGTTCAAGTCCTACTTCTGCTGCCTAGTGCTCTCAATTGGGGGGTCCATCAACCTCTCTAGGTGGGATTTTTAAATCTGAAAAAATGAGCTGTGACCAACTGCTGAGGTAGGCATGAATGCGCTGCGGGGGCTCAGTCACAGCCCTTCACACTGAAAACCTCCCCTCCAGGAGCCACCCCAGAGGTGGGAGGCCTCCCAAGTGCAGGTTCACAGTGTTCTGGGGGCGGGAGGTGGAGACAGCTTGTCTCGTCAGCATCGCCTCTGAGTTTAGTCATCTTGCTCCTCTGATCTGAAAAGGGCCCCGGCCACCCAAGACCTTCTGGATTCAGCAGATGACATTGACTCTCCCTTCTGAAAACCCACCAAAATCACAATAAAGGAATAAAAAGGTAAAAATCCCAGTGGTGGGGAGAACAAGAAGGCAGAGATTTCAACTGTGGTCGTAGGGTTGGGAGAACTGAAGCCTGGAGCCTGCACACCTGGGGAGGTGAAGGCCAAGGAGAGGCCCAGAGAGGGTGGAGTGTGCAGGAGAGGCCAGGCACTGGGGAGCCCGTCTCGGGGGGCCAGGTGAGGCAAGGAGGGAGCAAAGCGCAAGGTCAGGTGCATCTGAGCCCTCTCAGGCCATGCAGCCAGGCAAAGCCCCACCGACGACCTGAGAGCGCAGGCGGAGTCGCTGGGGACCGCGTCCCTGTGCAGGTCAGGTCTCAGGGACCCTGCGGAGAACAGCTGGGGAGCTGTCAAGGAGGAATTCCATGCAAGAGTCACGCTGAGCAGTGGGCCTCTCGGAGCCCCGGCCCCCACACCAGCAGCCAGGCTCACTCCCCAGGCGAGGGGTTGGGGGCTCTATCCTGGGAAGACGACAACAGGGCTCTAGAGGAGACTCTCCACTGGGGGAAGCAGGGCTAAAGGCCACCTGTGCCTCCCTGCACTCAGTAGCCACAGGTTCACCAGCTCCTCTCACCTCCATTCAGACCCGTTTCTGAGCTCGACCAGACAGACAGACAGACAGACAGACATCTCTGGGCTTTGGAGGAAAGTTGAATCATAATGACAGAGACAAAGCCATTTGAAGGTACATAATAGAGATAGGGGGAGTAGGAAAGAATCCAGAGCAAAAGGTGTATTTAATTAAGAGTCTTAGAAAATACGGTCATTTTCATATTCACAAATTAAGGAGGGGATGTGATAGGAAAGGACGGGGTCTTGGCACCTGCATGAATGGGAGCCAAACGCAGAGATGATGCACGGGTGGAAAATAGAGGTGGAGCCTCTCCTCAAAGTGGAGACTCAGAATGCGGAAGCGCGAT
Organism: Glaucomys volans; assembly: GCA_020662805.1. Taxonomy (NCBI): domain Eukaryota; kingdom Metazoa; phylum Chordata; class Mammalia; order Rodentia; family Sciuridae; genus Glaucomys; species Glaucomys volans. The sequence goes on from JAJEJO010002427.1 coordinate 113,862, forward strand.
GCAGGTTGTACAATGAGCACTCACGAGGGTCCCCCGTGGACTCGGAATAGACAGCAGGGGAGGGGTCTTACCTCTCAGGTCTGAAGGGGTCGCTCCGTGACTAAGGCCTGTAATATTAGAATCTGAGACATTCCCAGTGAGGAAAGGCCCGTACCATGATAGTTCAGAAGTCAGGGCACACTGGGCTTGGTGGGGGCAACCCTGAAAACCAGAAGGTATCAGGGGATGCCCTCAAGTCCCAGGGCAGTCACGCCCAACCCAGAATGCTTCACCCACACAGATGATGGAGCGAGTGTTGGGACAGAAGCAAGACCAGTGCTCGTACCCCAGGTCACTGAACTGCACCTGCCCGCACCCTTTCTGCATTGGAAAAGGCTGGGCTGCCGTCGCCAAAGATAAGATCACACAACAGAGTGAACCACGGGACTCTCCAACCCGGGAGAGGCCCCGAGCCCGCGGGCAGGAGAGTTCCATGGCACTGTGCAAGCTCCCAAGTGCTGGGGGGAAAGGCTGCAGGGGCTGGTCCCCGGGGCAGGTGAGTCCTAGCACTCCAGGGAAGAGGAGTTAGTGACAAGGAGCGCAGCAGTCACGCACTGGCTCGGCACCAGCAGCGGCTCCTCACACTGGTTAAGCACAAGTGCAGCCCAATCCCTCGGGCTGGAGTACCTGCAGGCGAAGGGGCGGCAGGGGAGGGCAGCGTCCAAGCCAGCTCGTGCACATAGAAGGACTGAGGAGGATGCTGGAAAAACAGCAAAAAAAGAATGGAAAACCTCAGTGACTGGGGAGCAACACTGGGTTAAGGAACAGAGAGATGGAGGACAGTCGGCTCTGCTGATAAAACCCAACTTTATATATTTGCATGTATTAATTTGAAAAAAAAAACATTGCTTTAAATGAAAAACAGCAGAAAAGCACTACAGGATGAATTCCCACTCAGAGGGCATCTCTCCTCTGTGTGTTTTTCTTAGACTTTATAGGAACAGAACCTGGGAGGGCACTCGGAGTTCTCGAGATTCTCCCACATTTCCTAAGATTGGAGATGCAGGATGTGCAGAGGCAACTCGCTGAGTTACCATGATCTGATTCTTTCTTTTCACTTGTTTCCAAAAGTTTAGATGAAGGTATTCATATATATGAGATGCAAAGATAGTGCACACTGAAGCATCGGAATTGAGATATATGAAGGGAAAATGTTCAGAATAACCAAATGTGAATACCGCAAACGGATCTACCTGAGATGGAAAGAGACTCGCACATCAGGATTTAATTATCCCAGTGAGGCTATATCGTTTAAATTAAGTTCCTCTGCCCAAATCACAAAGGTAACCTGCTCGTCACCACCAGGGAAACAACCTAAGGCTATATAAAGAAGAACGCCGACAGGTTCCACCTGGCCACCAGGGACCAAAGGTTTGCTTAAAGTACTGCATCTTGGGAGCGAGCGTCGCGTCACGTACTCTGGCTGCATCCGCTAAATGTGATGCAGACGGAGTCTATCAGCCTCACTAAATCTTAGCCTTATGGAATTAAAAGTCTAAATTCCTATCAAGAAACCAAACCGTACCTGCCGTGGCCAACTTGTTAGAAAGTACTGATGGAGAAAGAGATTTTTATTCAACAAGGAGGAAACTGCTGGGTGACAATGTGCGTGCGCATGTGGGACACACCTGTTCTGTGAAGGTTATCTACCTTCAGCCTTGATTTTTCTTCTTATCATGACCCTCCAAAGACGGCCGGTCAAATCCAATAAAGATCATCTCCACTAGCTCAGTGGCCTCTGGTCTAAGCCACTGGGTATGACGAGCCCTCGGCCAGATCGCAGCCTCCGGGGAGGCTGTGCTATAAGCAGCTTCCCTCACTGGGCAGCCCCCTCCCCACAAGCTAAAGTGCAGGGAGCGGGCAGAGGCAGGGTGCAGGAGACCAAGACGTGGACTTCCTGCCTCCAAGCCAGGCAACTCAGGTCCTTTGCAACCAAGCCTCAGGGCTCCCCACGGTTCCTCCCAGGCCTCCGTGGCTCCTACCTGGCCCCACTTCCTGCCCTTCCCAGAGGGGCTGGCCTAAGGTACTCCTTAATAAAATTCCTGCATGCCAATCACCACCCAGGGTCAGGCTCCAAGGAACCCCAACCTCAGACAGAGTCCAAAAGCACTCTGATTTTTAAGAGAAATAGGATAAAAATGTGCCCATTGGAGAGTATGAAACAATCAGACGTGAGGTTTGAAGGACCTTCAGCAAAACTCCGAGAGGAAGTACCATTTAAAATGAGGAGACCAGACAAAATGTCTGCAGGGGTCAAGGAGCAGGTAGTCTCCAGAGGCAGTGACTCTGCGAATGAAGGCCACATCTCAGCTATTTGGGGACTGTGACTCAGTGGGAGGACTCAGGACTGATCTGATTGGTGGGCCAGTTTCCGAAGAAGAACCCACAGATCAGATCAGTCCTGAGTCCTCCCGCTAGTCACAGTCCCTAAGGAGGGAGGGAGAAGGACACCTGTGGATGCCTGGCAGAGGTGGCCAGCAGACCCTGGAGCTGTGCATGACTGGGCGTGCTCTCCGTTGGGAGTGTCACTAGGAGGGACCATGGGAAGCAGTTCTGCTGCCCCTGGCAGGGCTCTCATTTCCCAGCAGGCAGGCCCTTTCAGAGCTCTGGGCCTGGCCTTGTGGCGTGCCGTGGGTGGTGGGCACCAGTGAGCTTGACACAGGAGGGGACTGATGGGTCGCTGTGCACTGGTGCTCTCCCTCCGCAATGCTCCCTCTTGGACCCCAGCTGTCATGCTGTCACGCTGGGAGGGAGTCTCTCTGAAGAGACCTCATGCAGAGGCAGAGGCCTGGACAGCACCTTCCTGTTGAAGGACAGACAGAGAAGGATGCCCTGCCCTCAGTGACACTCCCCACACTGAGACAGGTGAGTGACTCGGATCAGAATAGCAGAACCTGTCAGCGCAGGAGCCAAGGCCGCAGCATTGTGACCAAGTGCATGATCGGGACCTTAGAGACGGGTTGTCACACAGCACAAAATAATTTGGGGACTGTCATGAGACACAGTGGGCTGACTTCTGAACCAGGACTCAGGCAGTGACCTGAAAAATGCCTGGGAGACCAGGGAGCAGTGAGAAAAGTCCTTTTGGAACTGGTCCCACGTTTGCCTGGAGGAACAACGAACGAGACCACCTGCTGGGAAACTGGGAAAGAGGAAATTGCCCAAGAAGAAGTGGACGGCAGGACCCTCCCGGTGGTGGGTATCAGTGGTACCTGGCCTGTTTGAGTCTGTGATGAAACAGGAAGGGACAGGTGAACTAAGAAGGAACTATTCCATTCCCAAGAATTTATAGCAAAATTTCCAACCACAATTCCAGGGCCAGGACACACAGCGGATTTGAATGCTTAGCCCTGTCTGCAATAAGAATCCAAAATTAGGAAATAACCTCAGGGGAACTATCAAGCCCAAGACGTTGCCAGTAAACGTGTCTTGGGGTCAGCAGCAAGTTCACAGCATGGCTCTAAGATCCTTTGTTACAACTCAGGAAAAGTTAAGGTGATTCCTCACGCACGCTCTTAGCCAGACAGAGGATACCTACGCACTAGGGGAACTGTCCCACAACACCACGTCTCACAGGTGGGGCTGTCCTGCACAGATTTGTGGGTAGAACATTTGCTAATGGAGAAGAAAATTTGATACATAGGAAGCCCACAGGTAATAAAAGCATTTCCCAACTTGGACTGAAAGAGATTGAGTTTAGAATAAAAAGAGGCCTGTGTGACCTTCTAACACGCCCGGGCAGGAAGCAGGTTGGGAAAGCCACTGGCTTTGCACACGGGGCATTTCCCATGGAAAAGGAAGGGTGGTCCAGGTGGTGAAGGCAAAGCCCCAGGGACATGCTGGGCTTGCCTTCTTGAGTCCCTGGGCTCTTGGACCCTGCTGGAGAGAAGACATGGTAGGGGCTAGTTTTAGCTCTGTCTGCTGTCCCCATCTTAGAGCTCCAGTCCCATTCAGCCTCAGATGACTCTGCCCACACGAGAACCTGTTGAGGTTCAGGACACACACCCTAAAAGATGGCACCTTGGTGACTGACAACACTGCAGGAACAAAAGGGGTGCCGTGACCCTCCCCTGTGCTCCTCCGCTGAGGCATGGTCATAAGGGAGTTCTCCAGTCACCTCCCTGGAGGTCGGTCACAAGGCCTCATTCCCAGAGAGTCAGACACAGGACAGACCCAGGAAGCAGGCCCACTGAAGTCCCGGAGATCACGCCCTTGGTCCATCAACCCCAACCACAGCCATCGCCTTCTCCAGGCGTAGAAGAGGGACCACTTCTCTGGGTCTTGGGGTCTTCATTTCTTAAGTCTCCTGTGTCGCCAAAACCTCCATGGACTTGCTGTACTTTTTTCTCATTCACCTGTCCTGGTCACAGAGGCATCAGTCAGCCACGACCTTTGCACTGGGTGAGGAAAAGGAGGTGATTTCTCCCCGTCAGACTTCAGGCAAGGGCACCACTGGGCCCAGCCTGGACTGCAGAGCCAGGACCGTGGGCGTGGTGGTGATCCTGCTGACCACGTGCGGGGCGCTCTCTAACACAGAAGGGACGACGGGTGCGGAACACAATGTGGGTGGGAAAGACAAGCTTATCTACCGTGTCCACGGAGGGCCCCACATGCCAGGCATCCCTCCTCCTCCCGTGCACTGGAGGGTTCACAGACCATGTGGCTTTGAGGGAGATCGCACTGCTCCTGTCCTCACAGCCACAGCACCATCATCAGTGCCAGGCAAGCGAGCGCGGGCCTCTGGTCTTCCCCCCTGAAGCCCGCTAGCCGACCGCCTCACACCCGAAGACCAGCAGGCCAGCGGAAGCATGGCCAGCACTCCTGCTGTGGATCAGGCCTCGTGCCTCCAGGTTTGCGGTCCTGGATTAGCCTGAGCTGCGTGATCCCAACAAATCCCGCAGTCCTACAGAGGGAGCTGAAGGTAAGAGGGTTATGCCAAACTGCATGAACTCCAAGGCTGCTTCCAATCACTTCCTAATCCAAACGGTGGATTGGCCTGAAATGTCAGCTGGACACGAAGCCATGCCGGGTCACTACACTCCTAGGGGTGCCCTTGGCCAGCAGCACTTCACTTGTGCAGAACACCAAGGCCCAGGAGCACAACCTGCCCCCAGCTGCTGAGGTGCCCTGAGGTCTGGGGAGATGGTGCCACTCGTGCCCTGTGAAGATGCGCTGGGCTCCTGAGCAGCCGCCCACCCATCCGCCCCTTCCTGCATCCTGTTCCTAGTGCTGGACAGGCAGCCACAGACTCCTGGGCATGAATAAGGACTTCCTCCCACCCCATCCCTTCCCCGTGGAACACAACCCCCCTCTTTCTCTGGCCACCCTGTGAACTACACGCATCTCTCACAAATGTGAGCCAAGGGGCCTGGTTTCCTTGGAGGATCCCACTTGAGCCTGAAGCATGAGGAACGTATGGGGTAGAGGCTGAGGCCGCTCGATGATCTGGAAGCCCAGCCAGAAGGCCTGGGCCCCACCTCCTGGGCAGGACTCGGGCTGGGTGTAGACGCCTTACAAAACCACTCTCTTTCCTCAGCCCCACACAGCATGGCTCTCCTCTGCCACCAAACCCCCAGCAGCAGAGGCTGAGGTGGAGGCTGGGTTCTCGGATCACGGGGGCGTGCTCCAGGGGAGGGAAGGGGCAGGGACGTGGTCTCATCAGCTCCCATGGCCTGGTCACCGCCTCCTCACACAGAGGCTGCACTTCCCGGGTGGCTCCATGGCCACTGTCTGTACCCTGCACCAGTCAGTGACAGGCTGTGGGGTTTGGGCAACATGCCCGTCTGGTCTCATGGCTGCTCCTCCCAGGCTGGTCTCAGGCAAGTGCCACTCAGCAGGTAGGGTGGGTGCAGGCCGGGGGAGCACCAGGAGCACCCACAGGGTCACTGCCCAACCTCATGCACAGTGGAAGGGAGGGCAGCAGGGCGTGGAAAGTGGAGCCTTGTCAAGACCAACACTGCTCCTAAAGACGTCACCACAGTGTGGTGGAGAGGAAGCCTGGTTCTGAGGATGCCCTGGGACAGTGTGAGGGTTGTCCAGGGACAGAAAGCCCAAGCCAGAACACCCAGTGGTTACTGCAATGGTCCCTGCAGGAGATGACCAGGGCTGGGCCACAGCAGGAAGCTGGGCTGGAGAGGGGAGGTCGGGGGGATGAGGGGGCTCCAGTGTGGGTGGGCAGACAGCAGGAATCCAGGACGCTGCCAGGTCTCATGCTGGTGGCAGGGAGTGAGCCCCAAGGACCCAGACCCTCTGGGGAAAGGACGGGAGTTGCCCGAGTTTGACCCAAGCTGGGCATGTGGGGCAGAGGTCTGGCTGGAAACGGGCAGGAATAAGTCCCTGGGTGTGTCTCTTCTGGCCAGGAGGGGAAGACAGGGAGAGCCCACGGAGCTCTAGAGGGATCTGGAGGGAAAGCACTTCGCCATATTTGTCTGACTTGAATCGCCAGGTTCCTGAACTTGTCCTCAATTTCTGCATGAATATGTGGGAACACCAGCATGAGCACCTGGAGACCCTGGCCATGGCGGGCCTTCCAGGAACCAGGATGTTCCAGCAATAGGGAGGACCAAGTGAGGGGAGGGCACCCCCTGGAGGCTAAAACTCAGGTGGCTCCTGACACCTTGGAAGAGCAGGAGGCTAAGGCAAGAGGCCAGTGGAAGCCCTGCACCTGCAGGGTTCCATGGTGTGTCAGCAGGGGAGGGCCACCAGGCCCCGAATCAGACCCGGCAACCCTCTTCTTCCCAGGCTGAGAACGCAGGAGGCCTCCACCTGGGTGCACCTCTGTTCCCTTGGGATTTAATAATGGAGCACAGCTGTTCCTGTGGGGCTTCGGCCCTCTAGTGCAGCACGGCCTCTCGTAGGACTGTCCCTCACACTACAGCCTCACACCACAAGTACTTCCCCATTTTGCTTTCTTTTCAGCATATCCTTCCAGGAAAGGCCAGGTCTCAACAATCCCTTGGGACCTGGTCCCAGATCAGTAGGTGACCCGTGCAGGCCCTGATCTTCCAGGACGGCTTCCCTATCCTAGCTCCTCCCACGTGTCCTCTGTAAACCAAGGCTGGGGCTGCCAAGGTGCCAAGAGCAAGAGAAGTGGGTCTTGTCAACAAGAGAGGGAGTTCTTGGAAATTCCATTTAACCCTTGTTCATGGACTAAACTTTGCTAGAGTTCCAAATTAAAGGTGAAATGTCCAAGGCCCAGAGGCACACTTTTCCTTACGATAGAAAAACAAAAGCCAAAACAAGGACCTCCAACTGGGGATTATGTCATAACACGACATCAAAATTCCACGGAGACAACTTCTCTGGCAATTTTATTGTAGATTCAAGAGATGCAAGAAAAAAAAAAACGTACATCTTTAAAAAATGTTTATTAGTTCTGCTTTGCTAATAATTATCATGCAAATCAATTCAACAAGAATATGATAGCGACACTAATCTGACCCACCCTTCCCCGACTCGTTCTCTCGAGAAGGCAGATGTGTGCGCCTGACTGGACTTTCCAGGCGGCCTGGGCTGCCCTGGCAGGGGCGTCACTGTGTGGAGGCAGCCTTCACCTTATCTCACTCCTCTCCGTCCAAGAATTGGCTCTCTATCCAGCCTTGAATCAATCTCTTGGCTAACTGTGCTATGCATAGGGCCTGGAAGCTCCCGGGGTTGGGGGCGGGATGGGGCCCAAGAGCAAAGAGTCCCCAGAGCAGGTTAGGATTTGCAGTCATTTCTGCAGACAGGTCAGCCTCCCTGAGAGTAGAGTTCTGAGGTATCATTAATAACTCCACACACGTCCCCCTGCTGGGGCCAGCTGCAGATGTTCTGCCAGACGGAGCTCCACAGGAAAGGGATCTCACTGCAATTCCCCACCCGACAGCCAGGAGGCAGGCTAGGGCTTGAATTGACAGGAGGGACATGGGGCATCCTGGTGGGCTTCTGATGTGGACTTCACTGGCCTTCAGAGAGCCTGGCCGAAGGACTCTGCACTGGGTGGGAGCTGGAGCAAGCAGAAGCTGCAGGAACAAGTCACTTCCAGACAAAAGGGACCTCTGGAGGTCAAGGTGCCTCCTAATGAAGGTGTGTGGATATTCCGTGGACACATGGGCTTATAGCCAACAGGGGGATGGCCCAGGAGGGGTGGGAGGCCACGAACCCACCCGTGGACAGGACTCCACTGTGCTATTTCCACCCAGCGGAGGTTCCGCCACTTTCCTCAGTAAAGGAACCCAACTCACTCTGCAAGGCCTCTGGGTCCTGGCAAAAGCCCCCTGCGTGGTGGGCATGGGTTTCTCACGGCAGCACCACATGCACATCAACAAGCACAGGAGCTGGGACAGCGGTGCACACTCAACGCAGCCCTCGTGGAGCCTGGAGGCAGGGTGCTCCATGCTCCCCAGAGCAGAGGCCCTCTGCGTGGCTCTTAAGACGCCATGGGAACAACCAATACCTGCTTCCAATAAGGACGACGCGATGCTGCATTTTGGAAGCATTTTAAATTCATGCCCTAAAAATAGCACATGTCCTTTAATGACATTTGAGATTTCAAAATAAGCTAAATATCATTGCTTCAAAGAAATTAGAACCTTTATAGTAAGACCAGGCAGTTCCTCATCACTGGCCACCAGTGGAGTGAAGCCCTGGCGCTCACCGCGGCACCTGGCACACCGAGGCACCAGCCTAAACTCAGCGACCTCTGAGGTGGCTAAAGTTCTGACTCCGCCTCCAAATGAGGCCAGCCTGGTGTGGGACGGGCACGTGTCTGGGGGCAGAGCCTGGCCCCAAACACCTCAGCGTCCTTCTAGGGACAGTCCTGCCTCTTCTCCAATGCCACTCCCTCTGGTTCAGGCCTGTATCTGGAACATCCCTCAGCACTGTGCAGTGGATTGGAAGTGGCCCCTTGGCCATCTGGTCTCCAAGCCACGCTGGTCAGAGATGGACAGGCCCAGCTGGCAGGAACCTCCTGCTGAGCTGTGTGATCCAATCTCACCTGAAGGAGAGGCCCTGCTGGGCTCTGTGGCCAGGGCCTGGGAGTCCAGTGCTCCCCTGAGAATCCATGATGAAGTGCTGGAGAACCACGCCTGTCAACAGCATGCTAACAGCTCCTGACCCCCCACAGGGCCTGCCCGGAACAGGTGTGGTGCGGTGGAGGGAGTGGGGCGTAACTGCGAGCTTGGCTCACTAGAACACAAGCCTGAGTACAGAGAGCAGCGCGTCTGGGCTCTGTGACAAGAATGTAAGTATATTGTATGTGTCATAAAAATATTAAATACAGAAATTAATACAGTGAAGGGTAGAATCTCCCCTGCCCAATCGACAGGCTAATGATGAACAATGTGACCGGTTTCCTTTTAGAATCTCCCCTTGATTGCTATGCTGGTGCGTTCATTCATTCAGAGAAAGAAAGACAGAAAGGAGCAGAAGAGAGAGAGAGGGAGAATAAATGCAGAGGACAGAGCAAGCCAGAGAAGATCACGGAGACGTGAGCAGACAGAGACCCGAGGTCTGGGGGTCACTGATGGGATGGACAGAGCCCACAGAGAGGCAAGAGGGGAGGACACACGCCAGCCGTGCCTGGAGCCCCAGCTTACCAGACAGGGGACATGGCAAACGGGGCGAGGAAGCAAACCTGCTCCAGGCTGAGGGCGCCCCATGCTTACTTGGGTGGCTTCAGAGGTGTGACAATAAGAGTGGCCACCAGAGAGGAAAAGGCAAAGAGGACGCCAGACCAGAGGCGGGCCCATCTCCTCAGGGAGGGGCTGCACCCCACAGAGGAGGGGAAGCCCAGAGAGCGGGGCTCTGCCCCTGCACCCCAGGCCGTGAATTCTCAGGCTTCTGCCAGGCTGCCTGCTAAGCAGCCTCCTCCCGCTCAGCTGTTTCCAGGTCCGCCCGGCAGGTTCATATGAAGAACACGGCCAAACACAGGCCAGGTGGACTTCCTAACAGGTAATCAGCCATGGCAACACGAGTCTGAGCAGATGATACTCCTTCATCGGGTTTCCCCAGACCCGCCCTGGGCGCCTGCTCCAGGAAAGGCACTGGGCAGGTGCTGGTGGGAGGGGAGGGGCAAGTGGTAAGGAATGCCCCGGCCCTTCTCTCTCAGGAGGACGCACAGATCAGAGCCTCTACACTGCAACTCTCTAAACGTCCTGTGGGGCGTCAGGGCATAAAGGGGCTGCAGGACTGTGTAATAGGGTGGGATTTAGTCTGGTTCCAGGGTGGGGGGGCACTTCTGCTAGACCTTGAACGATGCGTCTGTCCATGTACCATGAGAGCGATTCCACTTAGACACAGCAGAAAACCACCAGGCAGCTTTAGAAGATGGTGGCAACAGAGGAAATGGAGATGCACAAGACTGAAGGCTAGGAAGAGGGAGGGACCAGGGTGGAAGGATGGATATGGAACATGGACAGATGGGGAAGAGGGATGGACCAGGGAAGAGGGATGGACCAGGGTGGAGGGATGAACCAGGGTGGGGGGATGAACCAGGGTCGGGGGATGGACCAGGGTGGAGGGATAGATATGAAACATGGACAGATGGGGAAGAGGGATGGACCAGGGAAGAGAGATGGACCAGGGTGGAGGGATGGACCAGGGTGGAAGGATGGATAGGGAATAGATATGGATGGGGAAGAGAGATGGACCAGGGTGAAGGGATGGACCAGGGAAGAGGGATGCACCAGGGTGGAGGGATGGGTGGGGAGCAGGAATGGATGGGAACAGGATAGCCTGATGCAGAGGGGTATGAAATCAGTGCCTGGAGGCAGTGGCTCACTCAGAACCTTCCACTAAGAAATGCACGGTGCACACTGCTTGGGGCTACCGCTGGCTTCATGGCTGTAGGGATCGGGTCCCCAACAATATTGGAACCTTAAGACAGAAAGTCCTTTATATTGAGTTCCTCTTATCACTTGTAGGGACCCCCAAATACCCACAGACTTGACTTTGCTGAAAGACAGCAATCTGGTTGGAGGACCCTGAAGCCTGCTGTTTCCCTGTCATTTGCTTTTCCGATGTTCCAGTAAATGTCACCCAGTGGAATTTCCACTTAGACATTTCGTGAGAAGCATGGGGAACATTGTCCCAGAACAGCTGCACCATTAGCCAAACCCCTGAAGGCACAAAGCCCAGCTGAGAGCCAGGACCTTGTCCCCTGGGCAGTCCCTCTCTGCTCTCTGCTCTCAGCAGGGGTGCAGGCATTGGCACACCTTTCTAGGTCAAGTTTAAAATTACCACAAACTTAATAGCACAAGACAAAGAAAGTTGCTCATCTCCCAGATTCTGCAGGTCAAAGTCTGCACCCACCTTAGAAGGTTCACAGCTGGGGACTCAGGAGGCTGAAAGACAGGCCCTGGCCAGGCTATTTCCTTCTGGGGCCTGGAGTCTTCTTCCAGCTCACTGGTCATTAGCGGATTTCATTGCCTATGACAATATTTAACCCTAACTACCCTCCCAAAGGCTCTATCTCTAACTACATCATTGGAGGTCATTGCTAAAAAACACAGGGATGGCACCAAGCACCATTTGGGCCACTGATAGTATCTGACAGTGTCTGTTCAACTTTCCTTTTTTTTCTGAATCCTTCTGTCATGCACACTGAGGGGCCTGAGCCCCACTTCATTGACATTCACTGCAAGTGACACTGTAGCTTCAGGTTTCTAAGCCTCTGCTGTATTTTAGCTTGAGTATGCGTGTGAACAACGGAATGCACAGAGACCCCAGAGAGCAGACCTCACCAAGGAAAAGACCGGTAAATTTGGCTACATAAAATGAGAGGCACGTATGACTGCATGACCGATGTGATCCTGCAACATGTATGATCAGGAAAATGAGAGACCACACTCCATTTATGTGTGATCTATCAAAATGTATAAATGCATTCCACTGTCATGTGCAACTAATTAGAACAAATACAATAAAAAAATTCTTAAAATGAGAGGTTTCTGTGTGCCACAAAGTATAATAAATGAAGTTTCAAGACATACAATGAACCAGGAGTGGTCGCAACACATGTGAAACACAAGATATAAATAAAGAAATGAATGAATAATACTCAGAGCAACGGCACCGACGGCTGGGCTCAGCCAGTCTGAGGAGGTGAGAAAAACACGGTCGATAAACACTAAATCAGCCTTCCTTAGGAATCAGCAAAACGCAAAGTAGTGGGGTCTGCCACCCACGGGCCTGGTGTCCGCTGCGAGGGTCGTGTGAGGCGTGTCTGGGAGCACAGGCTCACTCACCACCTGGGAAGAGGAACAACTTTCCCAGAGGACGATTTCCCAACCCATGTCAAACTGTACTAGAAAAACATAATTCTGACCTACTTATCAACTCTATTTCTGAAAAATCTCATCCTAAGGAAATTATGTAAGGGATGTGCAAAGATGTAAGTCTGAGAGGCCAGTGACCATGCTGCTCGTCACTGAAAACAATCCAGTGGTGACATTCATCCGGCGTGTCCAGGATCCAAAGGCCACACGGCCATTAGGGAGACAGACACAGCTGTGACATGAACACACGCTTGTAAGTACCTCTACACAAAGCGGCAGGTACAGAGGGAGACAGTATTTTGTTAAGAGAATGTGTCTGAATAAATAAACTATAAATAAATGTATGTAATAGAACTATAGATGCCTGAAAATCTGCAGTAAGAATGTTTGCCAGCTGTCAACAATGATCATCTTTGGGAGATTCTTAGATTAAGGATCACCTGTGTTCATTGATTTGTTGGCACTGAATTTACTTGTTAACCTGAAGTTTCTATTTTTTTGTACCAGGGATTGAACCCAGGAGTGTTCGATCACTGAGCCACATCCCCAACCCATTTCTTTTTATTTATTTGTTTCTATTTAGAGAGAGGGTCTTGCTGAGTTGCTTAGGGCCTTGCTAAGTTGCTGAGACTGGCTTTGAACTTGTGATCCCCTTGCCTCGGTCTCCTGAGCTGCTGGGATTACAGGCGTGCGCCCCTGCTTCTTTCTATTTTTCTTCATTAAACGCTGATTGCCTATACAAGAAAAAAATGTCGAGCTGTTTTGAAGCTTATCTGAGAGCTAAGCTCATGTCCACCGACCATGGCTAGAATGGTTTCAGGTCTACTGACAGCAGGGTAATTGGTCACATGCCCTGGGATGCGTGTCCCTCCAGCACCTAGTACCAAGGACAGCCTGCAAAGATAGCACTCAGCACTGACCCCGCCAGCCTGGGAGGGCTTGCCCAGCACTCACGACGCACTGCAGGGGCCGAGTTGTGCCTCTCTGGGTGGAGCTGCTGACTCCTCTCCTCCCCAGAATGCACGTTACAGAGCAGTCTTACAGGTCCCTGTCACCACCATGCCCTGCAGACTCTGCACGGGGGCTGATCCCAAGTCCCAGATGACGTTCCCGCACATCCCCTGGCATCTTGCTGCTGCTGAGCAGAGTTTACTGAGAAGAGATACATTGAGGGCCATCTGACCTTGGACGGATGTGCGCTGTGGACACCGCACAGTCTGGAGGACTGTGAGGGTGGCCCAGTCCACGTCCGTCCCCAGAGCTGACAGTGAGGCCGGCGGAGCTGGCAGCAGACTGCCTTCAGCATCTTGGTTTACCCTCCACACTCAGGTGTTGTGATTTTTGTTTAGGTGCATTTGTTCATTTGTTTAAATGAATAGAAAACTACAAAATGAAGGAGGTGGTTGCACTGATGAAGGTCTGAGGTCACATGAGCTGAGGTTCCACGGCTCTGTCGATGACATGAGCAGGGAGAGCTGAAGTGAAGGTCACACTGAAGGCCCACCCAGTGCTCCCTGGGCAGGAAGGAAGCAGTGAGCAACGTGTGCAAGCAGCAGGCCCACGATGGCACCCCGTCTTACACAGGAAGCCCAGCGAGGGCTTGCCAGGAGGGCCTTGTGGTTGCGACCCCAGGTCCCCAACAGGTGGCACAGACAGTCCCTGCTCATCACCTTCACGTTCCACATCCTTACATATTTGGTGGAAGAGGCTATAAATAATGACCCTAGACTATATTTACTTACATTTGCGTTCATGGTTTATCTGCCCATTGAATTAAATATTCAGTCTGGAAAACCAAATTTCAAGTCAATTATTCAATGGAGGCCAAACCCCATTCCTTATCCAGCGTTCAGCATGTGGGGTTGATGTCACTTAAATTCAAATACTTTTCTACCAGTGTACCCATATTTAAATTAAGACCCCTATCACTTATCTGGCCACTTAACACAGTACTTGTGCAATGAATTAAGAATGAGGTCATTATCAATTTATCTTGTGGTGATCTTTGCTCCTTTCCTGGGCGTATCCCATCTTTCAATTCTAAGCCACAAATAAGAAGTGCTCTGAACGGGTGATGCTTCATTAATTGCATAAGCTGTAGTTAAGATATTTTGACCCCTCTCTCTGGGTCTTTTGGATCCTGTTGCCTAGTCCGTCTGCAGCTGAGCACATGGCACTAACCGCAGGGCAGTAAACCATACCCCAGTCCACCCGCAGCACCAGCCTACTGACGATTTAAATCAGTTCAGTTAGTTAAAAAACATTTAGTTAGTAAAAAACATTTACTAATTTCTCTGGCTCCTTGTTAATCCTCAGCCCCTGATTCAATACTGCCACGAAGGTGGACCCCTTTGCTGGGACTCCGAGGGACAATCTGTTGGGGATTTACTTTCGTGACAGAAGCCATTCACTTTAACTGGGCTCCAGCAGAAACACGCATTGGGGTGAATGAGGCTGCGCCTCGAGTCAACAGTGGCTTGCAGGTGCCCCTCCAGGAGAAGCAGAAGGGAAAGGGTGCAAAGCATATGAGAGGTCGGCAGGTGTTGTCCGAGGGCAAATCCTCGGCTTTGTTCATTCCAACAGTGTCCCCAGGGTGGCCACTTCATGCTGAGCACCCCGCTAGGTGAAGGGGCCAGAGCCGTAAACAAATGGAACTGAACCTGACATCTTCAGCTCAGAGTAGGCAAGGCGTAGCCCTCGCAGCCTCCACCTGCAGAATGGCTGGACACACTGGGGCGGGAGAGGGAGAAGGCCACAATGCACAGACGGGGCTTTTATAACCAGCTGCACTATCTGGACAGAAGGGCTGAGTGGACTTCTATTGAGCCAGAAGGCGACAGGCGGACCTCTGCAGGAGGGCAAGCAAGTGAACTCAATTATGGTTCCTTAAAACCGAGCAGCTCTTTGCAGAGGTGTGGCAGCCAGCACGGCCCTCACTTCCACACCCCCTGAAACACGAGCACCCCGTCTGCGGATGACCCTCTGACACCATATGTGACATGCTCATCCAGTTCACTGAACTCGGCAGGTACCAGGACCCAACTTCTCTAAAGACTGTCAACCAAGACCAGAGACAAACAGGCCTCCCACTTCGCTGGCAGAGGCAGAAGGTGACGGCGTAGCCTGCCTTGCAGAGGGAGCTTCAGACGTGACTCCGTGGGTCGATGCCTAACTGGGCATGTGGAAACCTGAGACCCAGAGGCCATAAAGCTTAAGCACTGTTACGTATTAACTGATTTATTTATACTCTGCCTGCTTCCCAAAAGGTTTTGAGGCAATTCTCCAATCATTGTGGTTAATCATGGTGCTATTATTAGAAGTGAGTTTTGTGTTTGAAACAATGAGAGTTTCTAAAACTCTCATAGTTGGATTTAAATCAGGCCAGGTAAATGATTCAGATTATTAAGTACACACTGACATTCTGAAAGACATATCAGCACACACGTCCTCCTGGAATCTCCAAGGATCCCCAGGCTCAGCTCCTTAGGATCCTGTAGGACAAGTACCATGAGCCTACACCTGGAGTGAAGGGCTGCCATGTTTACACAGCTATTTTCTATAATCCTTCACAGCAAACTTGGTGTAAATAAAACTAATTACTTTGGGACATTTGGTGTCTCTTTTAAAATATATGATTGGTATTTGCAAATAGAATGAGGGAGTTTAATCAAATGTGGCCCTTTTCTTAAAAATGCACATAATGAAGAGTTTTGTGGTGAGTGGATTAAGTACAAACGTGGCCTCCAGAGCTGAGTGGGTTCCTGGGTGCATGTTTAAGATCCTGGAAGAGTCGTGTGGAGGGCGGGGTCGGGTGGACAAGCTGCAGAACGTCCAGACCCATCACATCCGGTCCATGTGTTGGAAGGTCTGACAGACAGACGCCTTCCTGTGAGCTACTCTTTGACCTTTGAAACTCTGTGGGGCTCTTTGTTATTGCTAGAACTCCAGAGAAGCACGAAGGAATCTGTGGATAAGAACAACTAGAGCAGAAGTAGGAACTGGAAACCAGCAAGGTGGGTTTTTCCTGTGGCTTGAGGGCCACCTAGTTGTGAGGACAAAGGAGCATCTTCGTCTGCGTCCCCTCGCTCAAGGGCAGCCCTTCTTCCTGGCAGGCAGACCAGCTGCAGTTGCTGCCAAGGGCTGTGGTTGTTGAGGGAGCAAGAGGTAGAGGTGCTGTGGTCCAAAAAATTAGTACATGGACTGATGGACGAGGAGTGGGGACATACAGGCAGGAGGCTTGTGCAGTCAACAGGGGTGAAAGGGGCCACAGGGCCAGGTCATTTCACTGGGTTTCCTAGACCATGATGGGCCCATGAAGTCACTCAGGGCACTGTCCTCCCCACCAGGAAGCACTCAGCGACTCTGCCTTGCCCCTCTGTGGTGGTTACCATAGGTGCCAACTGGAAAGCATTAGGGATACAGATGCATTGCTTCTGGGCGTGTCTCTAAGGGTCTCTGGAAGGATCCACCTTCAGATCCACAGGCTGAGTCAAGAGCATCCGCCCTCACTCAGGGTGCCAGAGCACCACCCGATTGGCTAAGGACCTGGATACAGCAAAAAGGCCCTGGAGGGACAAACCCTCTCCTCTCCTGGAGCTGGGACTCCCTTCCTCCCCTGCCCTGGGACCCCAGAGCTCCAGGCTCTCTAGCCTTTGGACTCCAGAACTTCACTGTTGGGCCAGGTTCTGAGGCCATCACCCTCGGGTTGAGAGCTACCCCACCAGCCTCCCTGGTCTGAGGCCTGTGTCTTGGCCTGAGTCACACCTCCAACATCCCAGGGCCTGTGGCTTGCAGGGCCCTGTGGGACTTGTCAACCTCCATAATTGTCTAAAACAATTTCCCCAATAAACCCCTCTCATTATCTGTACCTACACCAATGTCTGCACATCCTTCTGGTTCTGCTTCTCTGGAGATCCTTGATTGACTGGCACACGTACAGGCTGAAAATCCATCTCAGCCTGGCCACCTCAACTTCCTCTGCTCTCAGGAGGAGGAACAGAGAGGGAGTGACATGAATGTGGGAGCCTCATAATTGGTCTCAGGTGTTAGGATAGCTGACATGTTTTCTTGTCAGGCCTGTGTTGATAAGTGACGCTGTGCATGCACTTCCCACTAGCAAGAGTCCTGGTGTCATCCATCTGACAGCCTGAATGCTTTTTGTGTTCTCTGGGTTCGCATGGATGGGTGCCTTGGCCAGTTCATATTTAAAAAAATAAATTTAGAAAAATAATTTCTCAAATTCATTGTCTGAGTTCAGAAGTCCCCCAAACCCAGGGGGCACTCCTTTGCAGTCTTGAGATTTTCCCTGTGAGGTCACAGGTCCAGGTATACCAGTACCAGCTTCACAACTGACCCACTGTGCTCCTGCCCACGGAGACTCAGTGTGGACCTCACAAGCAGAGGGCTCGAGGACGGTCTTGCTGCACATCGGCAGGTTAAAGGAGTGGGTTGTCCCCTTCCCCGTGGATCTGAGCTTTCCAGCGGAGCTGTCCTCAAACAGAATTCTAGTTTCTCTCCAAATCTATTTAAGAGAGTTACCTGCCCCATGATGCTAATGTTCCTCAACTCTGAGCACTTGGAGATTTTCCAAATAATGTCTTCCCCCCCAAGAAAGCATCTTCAATGTCACAACCAAGCATCCCTAATTTGCTATTTCCATTCGCTGAACTAAGAGTCTACTTTACATAAATAGTACTGGTCCCTTCTGGAGACGCGTGTTTATTGGCACCATGTGCGTGAAACATCTTGGCTGTGTCCCATGAAAAGCCCTGACTGGTGTGTGTAAGCTGGTAATGAACTTCTGAGAGAGTCAGGAAAGCAGTCAAGTCCACATATTCTCTGTTCAAAAAAAAAACCATTTGCAAGGAAGAGGTAAGGCTTCCAAGGACACCAGCTGGGAGCAGAAGCCAGGTTGGCAATTCAGAACATTGCTCCGTCTTTTTCTCTGAGACACCCTGGGCTCAGAGAGATGAATGCCTGACCCAGTAACTGCGTCGGCTCCGGCTGCTGGGGAGAAGCAGACCCTGCATGCCACCCTGCGAGTCGAGGCATGGAAGGCCCGACACTGGTGCAGAAGCAAGCGGCCCCGCCATCACGGCCCCTGCAGCCAGTCTTTTCACCTGAACTCACCATGACCTTGCTGGTGGTGTGCATGGCTTGGTGCCCTGTGAGAGGAGGAGGAGAGGCCATGGCAGCCGGTGGGCACCATCGTTCTCCACTTTCTTCAACAAGGAAGGAGTGTGCTACCCAGGGGTCTTGGGCCCTCTCCAGGTGGGCAGCTGCCTTCCACCGCCCCCTCCCCTGCTGCTTCACTGCTCAGCACTGTTCTGTGTCCCCCGCACCACAGACCCTTGGCCAGGAATGCGACACCAGTCAACCGGCTCCTTCTCTCTCTGGAACGTATTTCTCACTGTAACCTTGTCCTTCGCCCATTTCATTTCTATACAGAAATGCCATTTTTCATCACTGGGGTGGGGGTGGAGGGGTGCTGACCTGACTGGTCATCTCCATGACCCTCGTATCCCCAGGTTATTCATTTCTATGACTCTGCTTCTGTAGGACACCCTGGAGCAGGGGCTTCAGGTGGTCTGACTGCATTTTAGAGAGGAAGGCAAGTGGACCCTGGAGAAGGGGACAGATTCCAACTGGGAAGAGGGCTGACTTCTAGCAGGGGAAGCGGGGGTGGCCCCACAGGTCAGAGGCAGACTTGATGGGTTCAGAGGTTTACATAAAAGGGCCTAAGAGACCCTCTCAAAAGAATGCAAGCCATTTCCTGGTTATCTCACTCAGAGATAATGTGGAGGATTGTAAGATACTGTCAGGAAGCTGTAGGGAGGGACTTGAGGTTCACAGGATGCCTCCTAAGATTCTCTGCTCAGGTCCTGGCAGGGTCCTGAGTGGACTCACACTGTGCCAAGATGGCATTTCTACCACCTCTGTCTACGGGTGCAATGCATTTCCACTGAGCGCAGTTTTGCAAGTGGACGAGGCTGAGATATTTAAGGAGATTTGTATAGACAGATCACTTGGAATAATATTATTTTTGCAAATCATTTACCATTAGGCATATGTTTGTAGATTAATGTTTTCCAGAACTCTCTGCCTAAATTATTGGTCTAATATAGATTTTCTTTTCATAAGTTCCAAAGTCCAAGTATTAACATTTTAGTGTTTTTTGCCTTCTTCCAGAAAACTGTCTTTGAAGAATTATGAATAAGATTTCCAAAAGCAGCTCACTAGGTCTGGAGTGTCAGAGTAATAAGGAAGAAGTGAAGAAGCGCACATAGGCAGCGAGGACGCCCAGGAACTGTACCATCACAGAAGTGGTGCTCACCAGTAGCCTGGGCTTAGGAAGCATGCATTCATAGGAAGTGTGCACTCACAGGAAGGGGTACTCACAGGAAATATGAGCTCACAGGAAGTGTGGGCTCATAGAAGTATGCGTTTACAGGAAGCGTGTACTCAGAGGAAGTGGGCACTCACAGGAAGTGTGTGCTCACAGGAAGCATATGCACTAACAGGAAGTGTGCGCTCACAGGAAGTGTGGGTTCAAGGAAGCATGTATTTATAGGAAGTGTGCACTCACAGGGGTACTCACAGGAAATTTGAGCTCACAGGAAGTGTGGGCTCAAGGAAGCATACATTTACAGGAAGTATATACTCACAGGAAGGGGTACTCACAGGAAATGTGAGCTCACAGGAAGTATAGGCTCAGGAAGTATGCATTTACAGGAAGTGTGGACTCAGGAAGTGTGCATTTACAGGAAGTGTGGGCTCATAGGAAGTGTGCACTCATAGAAGCATGTATTTACAGGAAGTGTGTGATCACTAGAAATGTGGGCTCACAGAAGCATGCATTTATAGGCAGTGTCCACTAATAGGAAGTGCGGGCTCATGCAAGTATTCATTTAGAGGAAGTGGCACTCACAGGAAGTATGTGCTTACAGGAATCATGTAATAGGAAGCCAAGGTTGATGCAGAGGCCAGAACATGCAAGGCTTCTTGAGGAAGGGATCAGAACCACACAACACTGATTCCAAACTTATCTGACCCTATGGAGCGGTCAGGACCGTGGAGCAAGGAGGTGTGCTAGGACTGATCAGAATCTAGCTGTGTGAATGGGCCCCGGAGGAAGGAGTGCTTCTGGAGTTGGGCATTTTATCACAGTGTCTCTCTCTCCTTGGACAACCCCATTCTGCCGGCTGATGTGCTCCCCACTCACCACCTCTGAGTACAAGAATCCACAAACGAATCTGAGAACATGGTAAAGGAAGGGTCAGGAGTGAGCATGATGTCATAGTTCTGGACAATTCTAGACTAAGATTATGATGACTTCCCATGGTGACTATGCTAGAAAGTTCCAGCCAAAAGAAGAAAAGAATGTCTGGTGGACATCACAAACAGTGACAGGCAGCCATTGCTTCTTTGTGCACATTCTTGGTGTTCAAATGACACAGGGAAGCTGCATGTCTCACTGATTCACAGGTGGACTGCCCACTGAGGGAGGAAGTGTTTCTAAATTCAAAGGCCACACTGGGCGCCGGCACTGTGGTGTCAAACTGAATTAGCTTTTTGACTTTTGGGCATGACTTTAGGAACTCTGGCTTGGAAGGTCTTCCGGTGCGCTCAGTCTCACGGCAGTAACGGGATGCTGAGCAGAGGCGTGAACCTAATTAGCAGACGCCACAGGAGGTCGATGGAGACTGTGGAGCCTCATATGGGCCCATGGTGCCACTGTGTTGGCCTCCTGCCTCCCTGGGATCATGCCAGGTCTGTGTCGGGAGAAAGAGTCACTGAGTTCCTGGGAGTGTGTCCACAGGTTCAAAGCCCCTACCAAAAATAACTGACCCTGTCCCAGTGCAGGGGGGAGCTGGCTGCTCCAGTTTGGAACAGCCTGCCTGGCATTTTGCCTGTTGAACACACATTTTTTCCTCCTTTTATCTATTCTTTGATCAACTCCGAATAGTTCAAACACTGTAAAGTCAGGAAGTTGCAGGAGCAACTTCCTGAGTTCCCCTGGAACTGGCCTGGTGCCTGACCACGGTCACCCAGTGTCCAATTTCAAGGAAGTTCCTCACCATCTCCCCTCCCTGGCTCACAGCCCCCTGAGGAAAGGCATCCCAGCCCTTTATCTGGCAGTGTCTTCACATCACCCAACAAAGGACTCTGATCATGGCAGACAGCCCTTCAGATCTACTCAGAACCGCTCCTGGCCTCCCCTGCACATCGCTCAGACAGTACTCAGGACTGGGCCCGACAGCCATGCAGAACAGGAAGGCAAGTACAGTCAGCGCTGCCGACGAGTGGCTGTGTGACCATGGGGGTAGTATTTGACTTCTCTGACCCCGTCTGTAAGCTATGATACGATGACTTAAAGACTAAATAAGACGCCATTTTAGGAAAGGAATAGAGTCCTAGCCCCAAGCTCACTCTCATTGTATGTCCATACCAGTCCCTGGGAGGACAACTACCATAATGATCCTCCTGTCCTGTTTAGGTTTGCAGACCAGGGAGAGACACATTCTTGAGTCCAACCCATGGATGTGA
Source organism: Glaucomys volans (assembly GCA_020662805.1). NCBI lineage: Eukaryota > Metazoa > Chordata > Mammalia > Rodentia > Sciuridae > Glaucomys > Glaucomys volans. The sequence continues at coordinate 135,701 of JAJEJO010002427.1, forward strand.
ACAGTGTGGTGTGGTCACAGCAGAGCAGTCCCTCCCCACAAAGCAGGAAGGCACTGCAGTGGGGCCCCAGGAGCCACGTCATGAGGTCCGGAGGTCTGGAGGGCACAGAGTGTGGGAAAGGCCTTCTGGGCAAAGCAAGCAGCAAAAGCACAGGACAAAGACAGAGGCTCCCTGAGCAGGGGCGGAGCCTTACTGGGCACCTGTGAGGAGTGCGCTGGAGGCAGAGGGGGATGCCAGGTGGGGCCACCTGATGGAGGCATCTCCGTCCCTGCATGGCGAGTGTGGATGCCACGCTCAGGCAGAGCGCTGGCTAGACATGAAAGAGGAGGACAGCCTGCAGGAGGAGTCGCCAGGGGAGGGAGGACCTTCCAGAGCAGGATGACGGGGACTGCAGAGCAGGGTTGGGGGGACGGGAGGCAGGAGTCGGAAGCGCAGCTGCAGACCGCAGCCTGGGCAGGGCGGAGTGGAGGGCGTGTGTTGGACTGGTCACCCCAAGTCCCCAGGGCTCGCCAGGCTGTGCGGGGAATAACCACAGTGGGTGCTCACTTCCTGAAAGACATCAAACCCTCACTTGAATTCCACAGAATGTATTCAGCAGGACGAGGGTCACGAACCCAGTGGGCCAGTCCCTGTCCACAACGGGTCCTCGGACAAAGGCGGCTGTCGGCCGTCCCAGCCCAGCAACTTCTGCCTCAAGAACTTTGAGCACACAGAGCACAGGGCAGCCGAGACCACTTCTCCCACCTGGGATAAACTCAGGACCCAGTGAGCAAGGTCTGACCCCAAGTTGTACCACAAGGCAAATTTTTAAAACAAATTTTACTTCTTGGGAGGAAACATGTGCTTACAAAAATGCAAAAAATGAAAGATCCAATTTCTTTCTATATTTTCAGGCTAATATTTAACTTTTGAGAGGAGTACACAATTTATGAATTGAACAAATTTCTATCATAATTAGAATCTGTGTAAAGTCTCAGGAGACAGTCCTATTTTCTTTTAGATTTCCCGTTAGACACACATGAGCCAGAGTCCAAGGGCCCCCACCCGGGACAGCTCTTCAGGCTATCTTCATTTGCATAAGGAACAGCGATTCATGTTTTATTCCAACAGCTGACGTTAGTAAAAGTCCCTTACTCTTCCAATTATTGATTTTATCCAACATTCTGTTAATCCAATATTCTCCCAACAGAATTTTGATAATGGTTTTGATGCATGTTATCATCGTAGAACAAAAGGTAGGAGGAAGCTGAGCGGAGGACCTTTTCCAAGTGACCTTCCCAGTTGTGCCGAGGACGGGATCTAGCAATGTGCACCTCTAACGAGAAGCGTTCAATGTTGGTGTCCAGATGTGGTCACAGCCAGAGAACGTCCAGGGCTAACAGGCCTTGGAGATGATCCAGCTCAGCTCCCAACACAGGCCCTGTGTGTGATCAGTCAGAACAGAAATGCCTTCCTTGGACACAAGACATCACGGTCACATGCCACACTCCCTTCTGGGGCAACCAGAGAGTCCACATCAGCTTGAAATGGCCTCTAGGTCTGATGATGAGCAAGTGGATCCACCTGCATGGAACCCAGAACTCACAGCACTTGCTTGATCATCCTTTCCCCACATGATCCCTTTGTACGTTCTGTGGAACTAACGGAGAACAGACCTCGTCACCCACCCCACACCCCTAAAGGTGAGGCCCAGGAAGGTCACGCTTCCCCCAGTTCTCCCAAACCACTCCTGACGGCCACTACAGGGCCAGCGCCCTGCTTGTTCTTCAACACTCACTGCCGTTATGCTCATCAGCTCTGGCTGCATCTGACTAACAGCAGGCGAAGCCGGCTGAGCTCAGCCTCCTCTGCGGGGCCTCGCCCTGGCCTGTCTGCCCCTCTGCTCAGCCGCCTCCTGCTTGATCTGGCCCAGGCTGAGAAGCTGCCATCAACGTGACTGGTCAGTGTTGCAGGCCCAGCCCACAGAGGCTCGTTCTGCTTCTCTCCCCACAGAACGTACTGGGTCACTGCATCCTCCCACCCGTGATGTGAGACCTGAGGGGACACAGCTGTCAGACCTGCAGCTAGACCTCAGATCAAACAGGAGAGGAAGCATCTGTCCGTGCTCAGGTGAGCGCCAGGAGAAAACGAGGGCAAACTGGACGGAGCTTGCCTCAGGGAACCCAGCTCTCAAATGACTTTACAGGAGACCACGTGGACATTCTTCCAGGTTTCACAAGCGCCCCTTTCACGTGGCATCACCTAAGGAGTAGAGGGTAGATGGTGTGGGGGAACACTACTGATGGGGAAACTGGCTCAGTTTAAAAGAAGCACCCCCAGCTCCCACGGCTATCGTGAGATGCAGGTCTGTTTTCTCCCAAGTTCCTTCAGAGTCACTTTGGGCGATGGCAGGTGTGGCAGAGCCTCTGGAAGCAGGAGGTGCTTCCAGCCTCAGTTTCCACCTCGGCGTCCTCTTTGAACATGCCTGATGCTTTTAGGGGTGAAACCCAGAGGAAGGAGCTCCAACACGGGGGATGAGCTTGGGCCACCTGCGCTTTCTGCCTAGCAGCTTAGTGTGGGGAAAGGAATCAGCCCAGCTGTGACCCTGACCGTCCTGGCTCTGTGGAGCCCCATCCGAGAGGGGTACAATTCAACAGCTCTTGCACCCGGCTGCAGGAGGGCTCTGGCCAGCTCGATGTGCCTCTCGACGAAGCCCCTTGTTAAGGTGGGCTACTCTGACCCCAGTGAGGGAACTGCAGGGCGCAGCCACTGGGTCATCTTTCTGGTCTCTGCCATGTCCATGCAGGGAAGGCCTCCACTTCCACATGGGAGAAGGCTGAGAGCCGCACTACCAGAAAGTTCAGCCCTACTGATTGCGCTGGGGGGATGTGGGGGATCTTCAAGGGTTCACGATGACGACACAATATTCTCAAGGAGCCAGAGAAGAGGGAAGGCCCAGGGGCACCCCGCAAGCCCTTTCCTGCTCATCACTGCAGATGCCACAGCCTGTTACCAAGGAGCTACCGAGCTAAGGCCAGGTACCTGGGTACCATGGGATATTCTGCTTTGGCTAATTGCTTATGCTGCTGAAGGACTCTGTGGTTATACCTCCCAGATTCGGGGAGGAAACCAAGTAGTACAATCACCGTGGGGTCCCTGCTGAGGTTGCCTTTGGCCAGAGTCCAAGACCCAGCTGCTGCTGGAGGTGCTGAGTTCCTTCCAATCCCAACATCCTCAGTCCACAGTGCCTACGGCTGGTTTCAGAGCCCTGCCTGAGTACAAGTCCATGCACTTAAACAAACTGCAGGGCTGCTGCAGATGAGGCCCAGCCTGCTGCTGGAGAAACCCCAGAGGCCAGCGCTGGAAGCACCCAGAAACCGAGGGAGCATTGCCTTCAAACCTGGAGAGAAACAGGTCACAATCTGGCCCACATTAGGCAAGTGGGTCAATGGGAAGGAACATTCTCCAACCTAGCAAGAGCTCTTCTTGTGACACTGTCCCTGTCCCCATTTCCCTGCCTCACCAGCATAGCCAGGGAGCCAGAGGCTGTGGCCAACAGGAGTCCTCTAAAATAGAGGTCACCTGTGTCCACATCTTGTGTGGCAGATGATCTTCTCCAGAGTGAGCAAAACCTTTCTGGCAACTCCATTTCCTCTTTAAAGATTTCAACTCTACTTTTCTCTAAACCCAAAATAAATGCAATGCCTTCCTGGCAGAAGAAAACCTGTTATATTTTGACATCACTTTTCTCTTGGTGAGTATTTTCCTAAAATATCCACAGCAGTCATTGGAATTAGCTTGGTCTTGACTTTGTGGTATTAATCTAAGTGCTTTAAAACCACGTAACTCAGCACCAACTGCCCAAATCCTATCAGTTAGAGTTGATGTGATTGTGAGATCAGCATCCCACGTCAGTGTCCAGCAATACGCACAGTATTTTTCTTTAAAGTAGTGAAATCCTCAAAGATAAAAGGAAAAGGTAATGTTTGAACTCTAACTCCAGGATCCCAGTCTTCGAATTCCCCAAGGAGCTGGCTGGGGGATGAGAAGCAGAGGAAGTTAGGAGGAATCAGTCAGTACCCGAGGTACGAAGGTGAGGGGAACGGGTCTGTGTGCACACAGGCTCCGTGGGCAGCATCGCCTTAGGGCAAACCGGGTTGGCCTCAGGACCCAGGGCCACTCTTCTGGGCGTGTAAACCCTCTTCACACCACAGGCGCTGCAGCCCATTCTGGAAGACCATCATTCCGCACTGAACAGGACGCAGGCACGTTCCCACGTGTGGTTCCCGCAGGAGCACGTGGAACCTGAAAGGTGGCCTCAGGCAGCAGCCCTGCCTGACCCTGTGTGTGGCGGGTCCCTGTGTGTGGCGTCAGAGTTGGTGGGAACTCCCGAAAACGCACTGGTGTTGACCTCGAGCACTAAACCCTGACAGGTTGAGCTGATCTACTGAGAGGGCAGGATCCTGGTCCCTCCTGCCCCGTCAAGGAAGATGAGCATTTCCAAAATGCTCCTAGCAAACGCGAAACCCTGATAAGGTGACAATACATCCTTGGTGTCCCGGTTGACAAGTTCACAGCTTGGACAGACCATAAACATCAACGCCCCCTCTTCCCTCTCTCCTTCGCCCCATTCGGACGATATGCTATGTGGCCACTCCATCGACAGGTCCATGTCCCCTACACTACTTCAGTTTAGTGTCACAGATCACCCTTTTAGGGTTTTACATTCACTCAACTAGAATTTAAGTCCTGTTTACCTACTTGATTGTAAATCGAGAGTTTCCAGTTTAGCTACATCTCTCCAAACTAAAATAGATCTCAAAGAAGTTGGAGATTTCACCAAGTTCAATGACCATGGTCAAGTGTTTGTCTTGATCACAAGTAGCCCTTCCTCCATCACACTCCTGGCTTGGTTTTCCCAGGAGGGAATTCTGTTCACAGTGAACATTCCGTGAATGGAATACCAAATTGTGCCATGCCCACCACTATTCCCCTCAGTGCTTGACACGGTTCCACTGGGAATAATGAAGATTCTTGCATGGTCTAATCTTCTGGGAAATGTGGATGTGGCATGCTCTTTCTTGTTTTCGTGTTATTTCTTATTGGTATCCGTAAAGATTTCAGTAGATAATCAGACATTAAGTGATTTGGAACATAAAAATAACACTGCTCAAGTTAATTGATTTCATATTAATATAACCTTAAACAGAAAAAATGTTGTGGGTCAGATCAACAAGAGTTATTGTCCACTGCTCTCAGTTAGCTTAATGTAGCCAGACTGCCTGTCTGCTTTAACCCAAACCAGGATGTGCCCCCCTCTTAGGGAAACTGTTTTCACAGTTCAGGGACCTCAGTGGATTGCATATAAGATTGATGAGAAGCTGTATCTTGGGTGTCAATTAACTATTAGCAGAAGGAAGTTCCACTTTATATACTATAGACAGGTCAAAAGGTATTTATGCTTCCGCCTCCCAGAGATGTCTAAGTACAACTGTTCGTTATCCTCGACATAACTTTAAACCATGACGTGTCAAAACCTATATAGTTTATGAGGATGGCCTCGGCTCTTATCATTCCTAGTAAGACGAAAACCAGAGCCAGTTAATGGTTTAGTGATGTTTTGTTTAAGTAGAACTTGATTTGTTTTGATTATACTTATGTCCATCACAATTCCTTAGAGCTTTACCACCCCCCCTTCTATGTAACCTCAAAAGAATGTCCTCAAGCTGAATGTACAGACATATATAGATTGTGTGTGAAAAGGTAGCTGGACTTAGAATTTAGCCATGTAACAGTAAAGTTACGACTAAGCCTCAGATCTGCGAGTCTGTCGCTTTACTCTCGTCGCCGATGCCTTCCCCCCACCAAGCTGTGCCACGACCCCTGCTAGGCTGGACCTCGGCAAAATTGGAATTGGGAAGCCTGGCTGTCCCTGCATGAGAACCGCCACTCCGTTCTTCCGGGCGGTAGGGTTCACGGAATTCCTAGAGGGACCACATGACCAGCAGGACCCTGACAGCCAACACTCGGGTCAGAGGGAAAGGAAGCAGCAGGGAGACAACCTGTGGCCATCTGTGTTTCTGCAGCACAGTCCAGCAGATGACCCAGGGCAGCTGGTCAGTTCTGGGACGTTTTTACCTTTGGAATGCAAGTCCACGACGTGTTCCTGCCTCTGGCCAAAATCCTTGGAGCTATCCCACCTAACAAGCCCCCGCAGGAGAAAGCAGGTGACAGGGCAAGTCCCCTGGTTAGGACCAATGTGTGCGCCCTCCTGACTGTGAGTCAGAAGTAGACCTCATTGTGAGTGCCCTGTTCTGGGAACTGACTGTCCATTTGACATTGTCCCCCTAGGGCCTTCCAGGTACATGCCGCTCTGCACCGGTCATGCCAAGACCCCTGCACCTCACGTCTGCACGTCTCACTGCTCTGCTCTCCATGTGACCATGGAGACACATGCAAGGTGGACACACATGCAAGGTGCACCTCACACTTGAAATCTCAGAAATGTGGGCAGGCTACAGGGAGAAGCACGTAGACTTCTGACACGACTCTGGGTGGATTTCACGTCGGGTTGGTCTTCACAGCGTCCTGCTGCACTGCTGGCCTCCCTTCCCAGCAGGAGTCCACACTGCACGCTTAATGCCTTCGCTTCCTCACCTCCCCCACCCTGCAGTCCAGGCTACCTGGCTTCCTCATCCACGATCAGCAAACTGCTCCAGCAAAGGCTCTGGACCGCATTGCATGACGGGCAAGGCATCCTCACCTCCAGGAGCTGCGGAGGGAACATTTCCCTCTGCAGGTCCTCAGGCCTCCCTGCACCCCACAGCCTTCACCCTCGGGTTGCCTACTCCCGTGTGGCTCCAACAAAACATTATGTGCCAACGACCCCTGTTCCATTCCTAGTCTGGATCTCCCCATGTGCTCCACATCCACGGAGCTGACTATGCTACTTTGGCATTTCCCAGGTGTCCCAGCTCCGCAGGACTGAACTGGGGACTTGTTCTCCCTGAGCTCCTCAGTTATAGAAGGCAAAATCAATATCAACTGGTTGCTCCAAAAGCCACAGAAATGCCAGGCCCACGTGGTGACGCACACCTGAAATCCCAGCAACTGAGGCAGCAGGATCGCGAGTTCAAAGCCAGCCTCAGCAACTTAGCGGGGCCCTAAGCAACTCAGAGAGACCCTGTCTCTAAATAAAATACAAAATAGGGCTGGGGATGTGGCTCAGTGGTGGAGTGCCCCTGGGTTCAATCCCTGGTACCAAAAAAAGAAAAAACCAACCCCAGAGCACTGAAGCTCTCAGACCGCTTCCCCAGCCCCTGCCAACAAAACCCACCAGTAAATTCCACTCGCCGTTTTGCTTTGAATGCGTTCTGGAGGAATTCTGTCGTACCTACATGGTTTAAAACGTGCCAGTGTCTCCCAGTGCCATTAGGATAAGGCAGTTAGTCCCTCTCCAGTTCTGACCTGCATGGCTGCGGCTGTCCTGTCTTCTACCTCGGCCAGCAGTCTTGTCACCGCCCCAGGCAGAGCCGCTCACTCGCCCACCTTGGCTACTTGGGATGCTGTCTTGAAGCCTCGTCTCCCTCTCCGCCTCCCTCCGTTCCCAGCTCACCCCAAACTGGCTCCTCCTCCTCCTCGCCTCCAGTGTGAGCACGGTGCAGGGGCAGCTCTGGTCCAGCTCTCCTCACACACCCAGCACCCACATGCTTCCTCCTGACTTGGAGACTGAACATGGGGGGCAGTAAGCGAGCGAGAAGCATGTGAAGGAGTGGCTGCGGGCCAGCCCAGGGGGTCAGTGCTGCCCGGTCCTGGTCCCCAGCCGTACTGGCTCCTGGGCCACGTGGGCACCAGCTGCTGAGGGAGGCGCCTCCACCAGGCAGCCTCGCACCACCCCTCCATGAGCCCAGCACACACGGCCTTGGCAGCACCAACAGCCTTGGCAGAGCAGGGCGAGGTTGGGAGCAAAACAGGCAGTACATGGCAGGACCCCCATGCCACCCCTGCCCGTTTCCCCTGAAATGAGCTGCCTCCCTAGCAATTTCAAGAGCAAACAGCTAATGTGAATCGAATCTTATGAAAGCTCTGAGGCTGAGTGCTGAGTTTAGACTAACTATATATATGCCTGTTTCAGAGGAAGCCCTGAAGGAGAGCTTCAAGGAAGAGGCCATTCAGGCCTCGGGGACCAGGGCCCAAAGAGCAAGTGGTTATGTATTGAAGTCCCCACTTAACACAGGTCAAACCAAAGTCTGTGGGACCTTGAGTGCCACTTTGAATGGGGCTCACACTCTGCCATGTCCATTTCCCTGAGACTCCATTTTCCATCATGAACAATCCCAACGTGCCCCTCAGTCCAGCCTTTGCCCTTTGATACCCTTCTGATTGTTGAACAGAAAAGCAATGGAGAATCTGTGCTGGGTGCTGTGGCCCACTCGACGGCACTGGGGAGATCAAGGTGGGTCAGAGGGTCAGAAGAGGAGAGTGATGGGTAGAGGGAGGAGGCTCTGATGGTCCAAGTGGAGCAGGTCTGAAGGTCAGAGGGAGGGGGTCTCATAGTCAGAGAGTAGTGAGAACACAGCCAGAGCATAGGGTCCCAGTGATAGGGTCTCCACTGAGTTAGGGTGCCATTGTCAGAGAGTCCAGGCACCATGACAGATGCCTTAAGTTAATGTGCCAATCATCACACCCATTGCCAAGGACTGCTATATCATCATCACAGATGGAGGAACAGGTTCATGGGGCTGAAAAACATGCTCGAGGTCATCGAGAGGTCAGTGACAGACATTTAACTCCCCTCTCCTCCCAACAGCCTCTGTTAGTGTTACATGACAGCTGCGAGTTGTGTTGGCTAAAATGAGCCATTCTGAGATCACGCCACCTGCCCGTGACCCGCCTCTTCTTTACTTGATCAAATCTGGCTCTTGCGGTTTGCTCTTCAGTGAGCTCTGGATCTATGATGGGGGTCTTGCACTTCCACTTCACAGCTCCACCCCCACCCCCTGTGATCAGAGTGATCACGGCACCCACGTGCACAAACAGGCATGCACTCAGAACCCCAGGGATGGTGTGATGAGGTCCTGCGGCAGGAAGTCTTTCCCACTCATGCCACAAGCCTTTGGGCTCCCTGGGATGATCACCTTCAAACCACACCCCTGCAGGTCCTAGAGAAGCGAGTCCATTGTGTTTGAAGCTGTGTCCTTCCTTAGCTTTAGGTGCACACGAGTAGACCACATGAAACAGAAAACAGGACAAAATGAACTTTTAGCCCCCTGTGTATTTCAGCAATCACTGGCTTTGGGAAAAGGGCAGCCAGGTAGAGGGTGCCTGGGATGATGGGCCATTTTTATGGCTCATAAGACACCATGTGCTTGTTTCTGAGACGGGAACCGAGAGGATGAGCTGCCTTCCTGGGCTCACTGTTGGCACAGCAGCTGCCTGCCCTGGCCCCAACACCCCAGCCAGAGCCTAGTGCACCATGCATCGTGACTGACGCTGGCAGAAGGCACATCCCCCAGCACTGTGGACCATTCCCCAGGAGAGGCCACGAGTCAGGCCACAAGACCCATCCCTGTCATCTTAGAAAAAGACCAAAGTTGGATCACACAGCACATCTTCTGTGATCACCGTGGAAGGTTCCAGACATCAGTAACAGTTGGAGACTGTAATATGTGGATGTTAAACAACAAATGCCCTCATGGATAGCCAAAGGGTTACAAAGGAAGACACAGGGAACCAGAAAGACAGGAAAACCCACCATGCAAGACTTGCGGGATGCAAAGGACGCAGTCCTTGGAGGGAACAGCATGGTGGTTCTGCTTTAATCAAGAACAGGGGAAGATCTCAAGCCAGTCTCCTACCACTCCACCCGAGTAAACTAGCAGGGGGCAACTGAGCCCGGACCAAGCAGAGGGGGAACAAAGAGCAAAGGGGAACTAAATGAATGAGGGGACCAAGAAGCCACAGAGAGAGTCACTGACACCCAAAGCTGGCCTCTGACACAAGGAAGTTGATGACCCTTGCTAGACTGGCCTCTGTGGACCATTTCCAGAATCCAGAAAGATTTCCTGGCAGTTCCCAGAACCCAGTGTTCCTCACATACACTGCTTGTCATCACCTGCAATTCAGGGCTCAGAAAGCTACTTTATAATATGCAATGTTTACTTCATAAATGTATTTATAATATAAAATATATTTGATTGGTATGTTGTTCTTACAAGTCAGAAAACTTTTATAGATTATGGTCCTCCACCACTATAAGTAACCCTTGACTCTTTAGTCCATGGGCACAGTGTTGATTTAAAAATGAACGGGTAATGCTGGTTGTGAGGGTCCACACCTGTAATCCCAGTGACACAGGAGCCCAAGGCAGGAGGATTGCCAGTTGAGGCCAACCTTGGCAGCTGAGTGAGACCCTTTCTCAAAAGAAAGTGAAAAGGGCTGGAGATACAGCCCGGTTGGAAGAGCACCCTGGGTTCAATCCCAGTACTGCCAAAAAAAAATTAAAAATGAACCAGTAGGAGGGGCGGTGAAGTCTGGGGAAGTCCACACGTAGCAGGTGCAGAGATGGCGTGGTAGAAATCAAAGGTTCATGTACAGTAGCGTCGCCTCTCACCTGGAGCACCTCAGGTAGTAACCAGAGCTGGAAGGGGGAAGGCTCTGGGTGTTGGAGGAATGGCCCTCTGCGGTGGGATGCTGGGTGGCAGAGGTCTACTGAGGGGCTGCTCCACTCTGGAGTCCACCTGGGTCCTGATGGAGACAAGTGAATGTCACTGGTCCTGGGGTCACAGTGGGTCACAGGGCTGGCCACCACAGGGAAAGGGACTCTGGCCCCCCGTGTGTCTCAGCACCGTAACCAAGGAGGCTCTCCAGGGCAGAGAGGCCACCGTTCACTCCCCTCCCAAGCGTCTGGAGATCTCACCTGAGGCCCACTCCAGCCCAGAACCACAATGCAGAGGAGATTCTGAGGCACGGCCAACGTCACAGGCTGATGACAGAACACTGCGTCACAGCTGAAGACCCGCTATTTCTGAGTTCCACCACATCCCTAGAAACCCACGGCAACCAGACCATCCTCGTGTCACGTGGAATGACAAAGAACCACAGCAGCGGCATCACTGTTACTGTCCTTTCAGCTGAATGTCAACCAAACTGCTGTTTCTCTCGAGAAGGGATCACAGCGACCTCAGCCCCAACTCCAGCTGCAGACGCATCTGCACCCCCTTCACGGGCTGCCCTGCAGGAAAGCCTGCTGTCCATCAGGCAGAGCCCTGGCCACGCTCCCTCCCCCTGGGGAACCCTGCGGTGGCTCTGCTACCCATCTGCTCACCTGGAGCTCCTCCATCTACGCAGCGTTCCCCAGCCACCCCACTGGCTGGCTGGACTTACAGAAGACCTGCTAATGCAAGCTCACAGAGCGGCCGTCTCTAACACCAGGGCTCCAACGTGGATGGGTTCCACACACATTCTGCAAAACGCATCGATTAGTAAGCTGGTAGGTTCCAGGTCACGTTGAACCATGGGACGAAATCAAAGTTGGCAAGAGAAGGTAGAGGAAGAGAGAGATATGCATCTCTTTCTCAGAACTAAACTTTTTACTTTTTGTTTATTTTTTTGTGGTATGGGGGATTGAACCCAGGACTTCACATGTGCTGAGCAAGTGCTCTACCACTGAGCCCCACAGGACTGAACCTTCTTTACAAAAATTTGCAGTCTGGTAGGGATGGCATGGCTCTGTCCTCCTCTGGCCTCAGACCCTGATCCCTTCACCCTATGGGATGGACGGATTTTATAATCAATAGGAATATAAAATAGGAGGAGAAAAAGGGACTTCAGTACTTGGTGTCGAACGCAATATTGACTAAGAAAATATAACAAGACATCTCCAACAACCTCAAAGGCAAAGGCAGATCTTATATGTTGACCCCTCCCAGGAATTAATTTGAGATACTAATTTGTGACCATGATATGAAATTATAAAATTACAAATGTGTTGTCTTGTATTCAGTAACAAAATATCATAATAGATCTAGTAAATGCAATGTTTGGGAATGCATGGATTGGTAAAGTTTTCAACAGTTCAAGCAAGAAATCCTTTTAATTCACATTTTTGGTTGGCCCTGCACTGATCCCACGGATTCACGTTGGTGCCACAGGAAGTAAAGGCCAGGGGGACCAGCTTACAGAGCTGGAGGACCTTGGGGAGTCCTGGGGCTGCCACACTGAGCTCTCCCCTGACCAGGAATGGAGGAGAAGGGTTAAGAATGAGGTGTGGTTTTCCCTGGGCCCAGTCAGAGCTGGAGTTGGGTCACTTTTACCTTTTCCAATCCCTATTACTTAATTTTCTTAGAATCGTCCTCCAAGTTCACCTGCCAGGAAAGGCAGTAATAACCTGGTTAAACAGAGGTTCGGCTGGATTAATAACTAAGTAAAGTCAAGAGACATGGGGTGGAAATGGTGCCAGGAGACACTGCTACTCCATGAGTAGACTGGCCCCATTTTAAGGGAGGCAGAGATGAGGGGTGCTTGAATCCTGGCAGGCATGAGAAGATACTGCAGAACTGACCACAAAACCGACCCCGTGGGCATTGTGTGACTAGGAAAAGTATGTGCTGATCGGGTCACTTGATTGCTGATGACTTTCTTGGAGAAACAGAAAACCCGATCACCAGTGAGTCACAACAGATCGAACTCAGGAAGTCCTGGTGCAGTCGTCAAGGCCAGAGTACCCCTGCCTCCTGAGTTTTCAGCAAGAAGAGTGCTCAAGAGAGGGACCCTGAGTCCTTACAAATAGGCAACAGTAAGGAATTTGAAGCTGATGTGTGATGATTTTGCAAAACAAAGTCAGAAACAAAGGTTTTGTTCTAGAGAGGACAGCTTCATCGGCTCCTTCAACCATTCTTTATCAAACTCCTCTGATAAGAAAACTTAAAAAAGCAGATTTAAGAATTTTATGATCTCCGAGTAAGTGCAGTGTGTAGTCTTGCCACATGCGCCATTTTAACTGTGACAGGGAGGCAGTGGCAGGCACAGACTCAGGACTCCTGAATGTTCTGTAAAAGGTGGAAGTCTGACCATTAGCCACAGGAACGCACATTGGATTTGCTGTTGACTTTGTAGTTAAGCTCTTCATAAGACCTCAAGAGCAGACTTGCCTTTGGCCATCAGGATGTGGCAGCAGGTGGCCTGTTCTGCCTGGGCCCTGAGCTGTACATCATCCCTGGCAGAGGAGAGCAGGAGGACGAGCTCTGGATACTCGTGAGGGCCTCACATGCGTCCTGATGTTCACCACGCAGTCCTTCTGCTCCACTAAGCCAGCCGGAGGTTTCGTCCAGGTTCACTGTCGACTGGCTTTGAGGTTTACAGTGGCTCTAGGAAGGACAGCTGGCTCTGGAGGGTACGTGCCGTGAGCAGTGCAGTCACCCCATTCCCACCAGTGCTGGCGAGCAGCAGGAGGCAGCTCCTCCCGGGTGTCGGCTGCCTCTGAAGCACAGATGTGCTCGCCTTGAGCCCATCAGATGGCGGCAGAAGCACTCCATGCAGCCAGGACCCTGCCACAGTCAACCCAGGACAGGAGGCCCCTAGACAGTCCTCAGGTTTCCTCTGCACTCCGGTACCCTCACCTGGAGAAGAGCCAAGACTGGAATCCAAGTTTGCACCGCACACCCCATGCCAGCCTGCAGGCTGCAGAGCCAGGAAGCAGGCAGAGCCACAGGGACAAGCAGGTCCTCGCCTCCCTGCCCACCAGCCATTCCTGCCTCGTCCCTCAAGTTAGCAGACAAAGGTACTGGAACCTGACCCACGGCCAGAGCCAGTGTTCAGCACAAATCTGAATACCCAGATGTCGCAGGGTCAGTGCCAATCAGGCAGACATTCTAGCAGTGAAAATGACTGCGGAAGCCTCCCAGACACAGGTGGAATGGTCTCCAAAAGTGGAGCTCGGTGAGCGGGGTTTCCTGAGATGGCAGATTAGCTGTAGCAGTGACCCTGAGAGTCCCTACACTTTGCACCTGCTGCTGGGCACCTGGGAGTGGAGCTGGGGTGGGTGTGCCCAGGCTCTCCGACTCCCACAGGGGGAAGCCGTGCGCTGACAGTCCTCCTCGGGGAGAGAACACAGTGGATTTCCGCAGTTCACTAGAAAGTATCTCTGTTCTTCAGTCTTGCCCTTTCTCTTCCCTCCCCCACCACCACAGTTAAATGAAGTTCAGCTTTTAGTACTGTGCTAGACTCAGGACTTGACTACACCACCTCGTAAGGTCTCATCTAACCTTCGCAGTATCCCTGGGGTACAGGTCCTGTAATCCAATTTTGAGATAACAAAATTGACATTCAGAGAGTTTAAGTAGCATGCTTGAGGTGACACCATGCAGGAAAGGATGCTTCTTCTGTGGATAACTGAGAATTCACCATCAAATTAGAAACTGTCTGGCAATTACAGAGCACTTGGAGGTACCCAGGGTCTGGGTAAGGCCACCTTGTTACTGGCTGGGCCAATGACCTGAGCTCCTTTACTGGGAGCTCAACTATGCAGAATATTCTGTGGGGATGAGAAAGTTGAGTTTTCTGCATATGAGATGATGCTGTCTGCAAACAATGATGGTTTAACTTCTCTTCCTACTGGGATGTCTTCTCTTGACTGAGTGATTGATGAAGCCCCACTGTCCAGCAGGAGTGGCCACCCTTGTCTTGTTCTTGATCTTCCAACTTTATACCAGTGAGTGGTGGCAAGGACACACAGTGGGGAAAGGACAGTCCCATGGTGTTGGGAAAAGTGGATGCAAAGAAATGAAATAGGCCTCTTCCATCTCACCATGCACAAAAAACAACTCAGAATGGACTAGACTTGGGATGAAGGGCTGACTACTAGCAGGAGGCGCATGATGCTGTTCTGCGAAAGGATTTCTTGGACATGATCCCAAAAGCAAAAATGAACAGGTGAGACACCATCACACCAAAAAACTTCAGTACAACAGAGGAAAGAATCACCCATGAAATGCCATCCTCTGGATGAGAGAAAGCAATTGCAGAGCCTGTGTCTGCAAGGGGTTAACCTCCGAGATTCGGAAGAACTCCTGCAACTTGATGGCAGAACAGATGCTTCAGCTGAAACACAGGCAAAGGCTTTCTCCAAAGAAGATGGACAAATGGCCAACAGGTTCATAAAAGTGAAAATTAAATCCACAGCAGGTATCACCTCAGCTAGTTAGGACAGTTATTATTTTAAAAGGTGACAAAGATAGGAAAGACTTGGAAAGGAGTCTCCTATACTGTTGGCAGGAATGGAATGGAGCAGCCAGTAGGAAAACAGTGCAGAGGTTGCCCCAAGCCTTAACTCAGAACTGCCTGTGACCCAGCAATCCCATGGCTTGGTGTTTATCCCAAAGAATTAAAGTTAAGGTCTCAAAGAAACATCTGTGCTTCTGTGTCCACTGCAGCTTCCTTCACTGTCCAAGATCCAGGAACAGCGTAAATGCCCATGGGAACAGCCCAAATGCCCATCAACTGATGACTGGATAAAGAAAAAATGGTGTATGCCCGCCATGACATGTTACTCCGCCTTCACAGAGAAGGCAGTCCTGCCACCGTGATGACACAGAAGAACCTGGAGGACAGCATGCTTAGTGAATGAGCCTGCCAGGAAAGGATGCACACTCCCTGATTCTTCGAGTGGTCACTCAGACACTCAGAGTGGAACAGTGGCTGCAGGGGCCACGGGGAGGGCACTGGGACATGCTGCTCAATGGTATAAAGTCTGAGTCCTGCAAGATGAATGAATTCTGGAGATCTGTTGTGCACCTGTGCTTGTATTAACGAGACTGGACTGTGTGCTGAAAAGTCTGTTATAAGAGTAGATATCATGTAAAAACAAAACAAAACAGAAAAGAAAGAAAAAGGAGTCTACAGGCACTTTTTCCCATCCCATTCAGTGGTTGTCTAGGGATTCCTTTCACCTACAGGCAGTTCCTTGCTAAAAGGCACGGTGATGTCTTCCCTCTGCACCGTGGTAGTGTGACACGGCTCACCTCCAGGGTGTTTCCCAGTCTCTGACAGGAGTCTCCCAGGTGTCCAATGGGAATGGCCATGTAATGGTGGGTGGCTCCACCATGGAGCACAATGTAACGTTACTTCCAGCACTATGTCAGAGTAGCTGGGTGCTCCAAGTACTCCCTCTCTCCAGGCTGTGCTCCTCTGCCATCCACACCAGCCAGGACCCAGGAGAATCTTGGAGTAAGAGGAGTGTAAGTTGGAAAATGTGGGTTCTGCTACCAAGTCCTGCTCATTTTGGCTTTAATAAAATTTCACTCCAAATTTTTAAAAGTAGAAATAAATGTGTGTTTTAGTCAGTTTTTTCACTGCTGTGACTAAAGGATCCAACCAATTGTAGAGGAGGAAAAGTTTATTTGAGGGCTCACAGGTTCAGGTCTTAGGTCACAGAGGGCTGGCCCCATTCCTCAGGGCTCGAGGTGAGGCTGAACAACATGGCAGGAGAGTGTGGCAGAGGGAAGCAGCTCATACGATGATCAGGAAGCAAAGTGAGACCCCACTGGCCAGAAATGAATATATACCCGATATCCACGCCTCCAATGAAGTCACTTCCTCCAGCCACACCCCCAGTTAATTCCATCAGGGATTCATTCAGTGATTAGGTTAAGGCTGTAGCTTAATCATTTCTCCTCCAAAACTTCTTGCATTGTCTCTCATGTGAGCTTTCAGGGGACACCTCACATCCAAATCCTAACAATGTGTTTCAGTACTTTTCTGCCAAGGATAAGGATCCTGCCTTATGCCCAAAAATACATTAATAACGTGGGAAATTCACCCTTCCTTCCCATCAACACAACAGCAATGTGGGGTCTAGTCATCTGATGCATCAAGATCCTGCACAGGACTTTCTTTGGTTATATTTAGATGGGATTTTTGTGTTCCAGTCAGAAGACAGAGAGAAAATAGATCAGAAGAGACATCTAATTTCATCAACTAAATCATGCTTACAAACAAAGGGAAAAAATATACCTGCCTGTTTTTATTTTTATTATCCCCTCTGGCACTACCTAGACAAGAAGATAACTGAAATAAATATTTTCCATTACCCTCTGGCATAAATCATGATTCACTCTGACAGGTCTCCCCACGGCACACACACCTGTGAGGACGGTAATGGCAATGTTTACCAAGTGCTTATTGACGGCCAGGAACTGCTGGAGAGCTCGACATCGCTTGTCTCCTGTGATCCTCACACATTCTCATGACAGACGTGATTATCACCCTGTGCTGGAGGCAGGAGATTCGGGCGGAGCAGAGCTAGGCCACCAGAGCTAGGCCACGGAGCCAGCAGCTCGTTCTACCAACTCAGCTGGACGCAGCTTCGCTCCTGCTGGCCACTCTGATCCTGTAACTGGCAGCCGGGTGGGAGAACCACGATCAAAATAGCATGCTCCCCACCCCACCCAGCGACGGAGCCCAGGATTATAAGAAACAGCAACCCTCCAATGCCCCGCACAGGCCATTGGCCCAAACCCTTCTTTCTGGAGTGCTCAAAGGCATCTGTGTTGACCTTCAGGCAGGAGCCCGTTCTGGGCGGCCGGACCCACTCTGTCCCTCACACAACGCTGCTCTTGCTCTTCATCTTTTTCTGTCTCAAGGGCCACTTCCCTCCACACTTCTCCAGGCTGCAGCCTGAAGCCTCCTGCCCCGAGCCCTCAGCCCACACCCATCTCCACTTCCTCTGGTTTCTTCTATGTCCAGATGGCCTGATGCCCCAGAATGTGGAAAGGGAAGAGCAGCTTCCAGATCCTGTCCTGGGTGTGAGGTCGGCATGCTCTAGAGCTCGCTACCCGTTTCCTCTCGGCTGGTGGGTGGCTCCTGGGGAGCCCTGCGCACAGCCGAGGCTGCCGTGTGGCAGGGCCACTCAACACTGCCCACACTCCTGCTTCCGGTCACACGCTACCAATGCCCCTGGGCTCTCTCCTGCTAGATTCCCAGTACCTCTGCCACAGGGGTCTGAGGATGCGTTGTGTCCTTTTCTCTCAGTTCTCCATCCTTCTTGGTTTTTTTTTTTTTTTTTTTTACAAACTCTGGCTCTTACTGTGCATCCACCTCAAGATTCAAGGGGAAGCAAGACTCTTCCCTGACGACCCAAGAACAATTGAGAGTCTGGGCTTCTCAATCCACTCAACCTTCAGGGAGTCAAGATGGCGCGTCCTTCCATGCCTCCTCCTTAGTTCATCTGCTCACGCAGCAGCATCCACAGCAGGAACAGCTCAGGGGGGCAGAACCCAACAGACGCGAGGATTTCTGCATCTGAAGCCTCGTTCCCTCAGATGCAAACCTGGCCCCTGCTCGCACACACAGCTTCCCCTGCTTCCCAAAACCAAGTGGCCAGTGCAGGACGTGAGACGGAATGGCCTCTGTCCTTCCTACTCTGGCCTGCTTGGTCACCCTCCTGTGTTTAGCTCCATGTGAAAACTCCAGTCAATTTTTATAAAAAGTAGTGGCTTTTCATAAAAGTGTTGAGCTGTGTTTGCACCGTGGTGTCCTCACCCTGCACCCCAGAGTTTCACTCAGCCTCTCCAGGTGAACCCCATGTGTCTGAGATGACTGGCCTCGGGACTTCTGTCCCCCACAAAGCCACTGAGCTAGAGGAGCCCCCAGTATTATGTTTGGGCACCAAAGCATAAGCGTCCAGGGACTCCTGCTTCAGGGATGTAGGCCATCTGATGGGTGATGGGGGACAGCCAGTGACTGCCAATCAGGTCCTCCTCCCAGGAAGAATGGCGTGCCACCTGAGTGAAGAGCATGCCTCTCCGAGAAATATTAGAGGCAACTTTAGAAAGGATCGTTCTCGACCACTTTGAAAAGCAGACCACAGAGGGGAGCATCCACACTCCCATCATCCGGATCCTAGCAGTTATGACTCATTTTCTAAATTTGCTTTGTATCTATATTTTAAATTATTTCAAGTAAATACAGACATTTCAGTGTTTTTCCTTTAAATGACTTGGCATTCATCTTATGGTGGACAGCTCTTAAGACTGGATAAGTTCTAGATATTTTCTTACATAATTAAGAACATTTTCACACTTAAAAAGAATGTGCTTTTCTAATGTCATCTGGTAACTTCCCTAATTATTAAAAATGGCTCATGGAACTGGCTGGCGCAGACAGGCTGAGCCCAGCACCAGGCCCTGCTCCTGGTGGTCCTGGATGTGACCTGGGACATGTCCACCCAGCAGTCCCAGCCCCAGCACAGAACACTGGCCTACTGAAAACAGAGGGCCACCTGGGGCTTGGTCCTGGCATCCACTAACTGGACACTGCTTCCCAAATTTCCAAGAACAGAAGTTCAACCTCAGAGCTGGAGCATGCTCAACTGGTGCTTTTTTTGGCACTGTTTCACAGGTCATGGCGGTCACTTCACAGAACAGCTGCTGTCCCCTTGTTAGGGATGGGAGGATGGATGCCCAGCTGAAGGGGGCGATGGCCAGCATCCTCCACTTCCACTCCCTTGCAGCCTCAGAGTGGTCCCTGGAGTGGTACGCTAGCGCCATGGAAATACTGTGAGCTGTTTGTGTCCACACGGGATGTCTCCCCAAACTGACCACTGGACAGGCCAGGAAACAGGGCTCTGAGATGAGGTTGGGCCACTAAGTGAGCTGGTGGCCAAGGCCTGCCAGGGGAGGTCGTGCCCAGCTCTGGCCCAGTCTCCCGCCACAGAGGTCCTGTGATGAGAACCTGCGGTGGCCAAGGGCCCACACGCTGTCCTTTGCTGCTGTGACTGCTCAGGAGCAGGTGGCCTGCTGACATCAGAGGTGGGGAACAGGCTGAGCTTCAAGGGCCTCCTCTGGAAGTTGGACACATGCCCTTATTTTCTCTTTCCTTTCATTCTCCAGAGCCCACAAATTATTTGCTACTAAACTGAATGAGATCTCAAAGACAATGAGAACTAAATCACCACCACGAACCCCTGGTGGTCACCACAGTCAGCCCACCCTTTCGAAGGGCCTCAGAGTGCACTCACTGAGTCTGTGATGTCACCAGGCTGAGAGAATCCCCAATCAGCATGTGCACCACCCAGGGAATGACGGAGGGAGCCCCACGCTAGGAGTGCAGCCTCACAGGGCTCTCCATCCCTGATCCACCCGGAGACCCACTATCCTCCCTGTGCTGGGGTCGTATCCAGGGCCTCGTACCTGGTAGGCAAGCCCTCTGCCACTGAGCTACGGCCCCAGCACTTTTCATTAAGTCAGAATCTCACTAAGCCGCCCAGGCTGGACTCAAGCTCACAATCCTCCCGCCTCAGTGTGCTGAGTAGCTGGGATTTCAGCTGTGCACCACCATGCCCACCCCTCATTCATTTCATCTTTTTTTACGATTTTTAAATTTTACTTGTTCTAATTAGTTGGACATGACAGTGGAATGCATTTATACATTTTGATAGATCACACATAAATGGAGTGTAATCTCTCATTTTTCTGATTATACATATTGCAGGATCACATCATTCATTTTGTAAGATTTTTAATTAACAAATAACATCTGTCCATATTTATGGTATATAATGTGATGTTCTGATACGTGGATACATTTGAAATGATTAAATCAAACTGATCAACCCTCAAGTTCTTACCACTTTTTGTGGCGTGAACATTTAAAATTTCCCCAGTTAGCTGTTCTGAAACGCACGTTACCATTAACCATGGTCACCACGCTGTGCAGGACTCATTCCTTCTGACTGAAACCCTGTACCCTCACCTCCGGCCTCTGGAACGCTCTAATCAGTGCTGCTGAGGGTCTGACTGATGGAGAGTCCAGGCAGAGGCGAGGTCAGGCGCACCTTCTGCCCGAGCCTGGCTTCTTTCACTTAACACACTGTCCTCAGGTTCACCAGTGCTGTCACGGGTGACTTCACAGGTGACAGGTACCCTTCCTCTCCTGGCTGAATCGCACCCATGGCTTATCTATACTGCCTATTCCACCCATCTCATCTGTGCTGGGGGGCAGCTTCCACAGCCCAGCTGCTGTGGCCAGTGCTGCCGTGAACATGGAGGGACACCTTCCCATGCGCTGCGTCCATTCCCCCAGGAATGTGCCCCGCTGTGGGGAGCCGGGTCACACAGTTCTGTTTCCATGAGGCACTTGCACACCTCTCAGTGGCTGTGCTGACTCTGTTCCCGTACCTGGTGGGGGCTTCCTTCCCACACATCCCTGCCACAGCTCCTTTCCCAGGTGAAGCCCATGGCCAGCATTCTGCTTCAGAGCACTTGGGCCACATCTTGTCCTGGTGGCCTGTACTTGCTATGGCCCAGCCAGCTGTCCTTCCTGCACTCCAGCCTCCCCTCGAGTGACATGGCAGATGCTCTCACCTGCCCCGGGGCCTCACCAGGTATCACCTTCTCAGAGGAGCTCCATCCTCAACCCCCCAGCAAAGAGCGCCCCACCCAGTCCTCTTCCCCCATCTCCCACTTCCACAGAGCCAGACCACTTGATTCCTGTCTGTTCTCATTTATCCAGGGCCTCCCACCTGCACGAGCAGCATGGATGACTGCCACGTGTCCAGTGCTCACCTGGGATAGGGACACACCAGTTAATTCTGTGTGTGTTTCACCCTTTCACGAGAACAAATCATGTGGGTATTGCTCACCCTGACAACTCAGTGTCTACCATGATGCTCAGTGAACACACACAAGGATCTGGTGATGTTTCCTGAGCTGCTGGAGAGACAAACCCTCTGCCCCTGTGGTGGAGAACACAGCCTCATGGGGAAGACTGACAGACTCACAGGCCTAGTTTCCAAATGTGCTGATCTGTGGGAGCCAAGAAGGAAGCTACTGGTTGATCCTGCGGAGCTCGAGATGTTTCTGGATGAAATTATCTCTGACTAAGGAGCAAGAGTGCAGTTGGGTGTGGTGCGGTGGTGCACACCTGTAACCCCAGCAACTCAAGAGGCTGAGGCAGGAGGATCACAGGTTCGAAACCAGCCTCAGCAACTTATTGAGGCCCTGTCTCAAAATAAAAAATAAAAAGGGCTGGAGGTGTAGCTCAGTGATGGAGCGCCCTGGTTCAGTCCCTAGTTCTGCAAAACAGCCCCAAAGAAACAGGTGAGCAGTGCAGTCTGATGCCCTGTCCTCTTCCCCATGGGACAGCGAAGGTGGGATGTGCGATGGGAGGGAACCTGTGTATCCTGGGGAATCTTATGCTCTCAGGAATCAGAGCTGGGCCTCGGGTGCACGTGGGGAACTAACGGCAGAGTGGGACAGGAAGTCAGGGCTGTGTGCCGAGAGCAGCTGAGTGGCTATTAGCAAGGAGGACTTCAGATTCAACTCTTGGAAACAGTCCTGAGGACCTCAAGCTGGCTGTGGGGAGAAGACAGAAAGGCCATGAGCGCCCCACAGCTGAGCCTCTCGCTCACAGAACCAGACACGAGCTGCAGGAAGCAGTCAGGCTCCGGAAGCCCAGAGGCTCTGATGAGCCTGCTGTCAGTGCACATCCATCTTGGATTCTCTGGGCCATCCCTCCCTTGTGAATGACATCATCGACCCAGAGAGGGACAGGGCACCATCCCCCAGGCCCTGCCCTCCAGTGAGCCTTCCCTACACAAGCACTCTGACACCTTGGACGGGCAGCGGGACAGGGTGGAGTAGCATTCAATCTTACTCTGAACGTTCCTCCCTGTCCTTGGCCTTGAGCTCTGAATGAATCACTCACAGGTTAGGACTGCGATGTGTGCAAGCAGGTGAACATTCAGCACCCACCCAGTGTCCATGACAGCTAAAGGACCTCTGAGAAAGCCCCAAATGTGCCCCTCGTCCTTGCCACCCAATAATTTCATGGTAGGGCTGTTTGGAGAAGTCACGGGAGCCATGAAATGTGCATGAGGAGCCTTTGTCCTCGTCGGAACCCGCTCCCTGGGGTTCCTGGAGCAAGCTCCACCACGGGCAGTGCACCTGACTTTGACAAAATGTAGCAGGAAGAGCTCGTTAGTCCTGCCCAGCTGTCCATCACGCACGTCCAATTTCCCAGCCACTGACAAATGATCTTCATAAAATATGACTAAATTGTCCAGAGAGCAAAATTTCTCAAGGTCTAGATGAAAACACCCGGGCAACTCAATGCCTTCCCTGTGGAGCAGGGGCCTTTCCCAAGGTTATCCATCAGGTGGATATCCAGGTGATGCATCTCCACACTGGGGGGTGATGGAGGAGACTGGGATTCTAGGAAGGTAGGGAAGGATGTGATCCATGAGTCCACATGAGGAGGCAAAGGCAGGTCAAAGGGAGTCAGAGAGGAAGGAGCTGGCATCACGGAAGCTCCGCAAACCCAAGAAGGTGTGCACATTTCAGGCCCTGGCCCTGTACCTGCTGTCCTCCTGGGCTCAGTTAGGTCCACAGTTACATTTAAACTCACCCTGTGGACTCCTTCCACAAGGAACGCCAGATGTAGGCAAGATTAAGGTAAGGGGCAGGACACAGGAAGGGTCAGCTGAGTGGACTGTGCCTCTCTTGGACTCAGGGTAGGGGGACAGTCAGCATGGGCTCACAGGTAGAAGCCCCCTTTTGTAATTCACAGTCTCTTTGGAGCAGAGTATCCTGAGCATGTGACCTCTTGGGGGCTGAAATTACATGTCTGGTTGGAGAACTTGGGCTTGACACAGCTAATCAGGTCAGCAATCGCTCCCATGGGGCTGGACCCTTGATTCTGAGTCGGCGAGCACCTCCTGACCCTCAAGAGCACACCTGCTTATTGCTCTTGTGACCTGGTCACATGCTGACGGAATGCATCTCCAGGTCTTAGAGGCCTCATGATGGTGTGATTTTACACATAGAGAGTGCATGTGTGGAAAGGAAGAGAGGAAGAGCAATGATCAGAACATCAGGATAAAGGAAGTGGGAGGAAGATGGGCTGAGTGCCATGGACGTGGGCAGAGGCAGGAGGAGCAGGGCCCTGCCTGCCACCGTCCTCTTGGTATTTTTTCATACACATCAGCGTGCACAGACGTAAGGTTTATCCTAAGGAAGATGCTGAAAAGTGTGAAACATTCTTCTCACTCTAGCTGAGAACGAGAACAAAGACACACACGCACAGAGGGAAGGAAGAGGCCTCGGAAGGCGAGTGCGGCCGAATGAGGCTCCCAGGAGCCCAGGAGGGAGCAAGAGGCTCTGTGGGAACTGTGCCCCAGGTGAGGGACCAGGCCCAGGAGCTCCCAATTCCTGGAATCCGTGACTCTGAGAATAGCCTCATCTTCGACGAAGGCAGGAAACAGGAAGCCAGGGCTGACCCAGGGCAGGTGAGTGGCGGGAGAGGAGCAGGCTGGAACCCCTCCTGGAGAGCTCTGAGCCACGCCCCGACCTGCCGGCGGCATGCTGGAGGGCACCTTACAGCTGATCGGAATGCAAAATGCCTGGGGAACTGCCCAGAGGACACTGTCGGCTAACAGTCAGAGACAGGTGGGAAAGGAGGGGCCAGGCATGCCGCACACAGTGGCCTGGCACAGTGAGGCGTGCACAGACCACACCGAGGGGCCTGTGGAATCAAGAAGGGACCTTGGGTACTGGCTCTGCGGGCTGCACTGCACAGGTGGCCTGAGGGGAGACCCAGCAGGCTCTCTGTCCATCAGCAGGAGGGGCAAGAGGGAAGGTCCATTTCCAGGGGGGCAATCATTTGCAGAGTACCAAAGGATGCTCAGTTACTGCTGGTGTGGCCTGTGGTGAGGCTGGACAGGGACACAGAGACCTTGTGAGAGTGACTGGGAAACCTGCTGGGGAGCCTGAAGCCACTCCACCAGCGGCCGGGAAGCATGCAGGGTGGTCTTGCCCTAGGAGCAGTTCCATGGAAAGGTGGGAGGACAGCCGGGCTTGAAGGAGCAGAGGGGGACAGACTGCAGAGGTCTGAGCAGCATGTCCTCAAGCAACCGCCTTGGGGCACAAGGTGGTCAGACTGCTCCTTGTGCCCCAAACCTCTCTGGCCACAGTGGCCTCCTAGATGCTCCCATGCATCCTGGGTACCACATGCCCAGGACCTTTGCACAGCTGCTCTCTTCTTAGAATGCTCTTCCCAGCTGGCCCTGAGGTCACTTCTCTGCTCATTTAGCTATTTGGGTGAATGTGAATTTACCCAATATGAATATGACTTCTCGGCCACAATGTTTATAATTTTATTTTATTTGTTGTTTTCAGATAATTTTTGTAATTATAAGCCATCCCCTAAGCCCTCAATATCACTCCTTGCCTTTCCCTTCATCACCATATAGCACATACTACTATTTGCTAATTTATTTATATTCAGCCTTTCCTATAAGAATATAAAATGAACAAAGGCAAGGACTTAGCTGCCCAGTGCTGAATCCAAAGTACTTAAACTCGTGTCTGGTGCCGGATGCATGTGTGGTACTCACTTGATGCTTACTGATGAACGAGTGGCTTCTGAAGAGCATCTTCAGGTTTATGTCTAACATAAATGGGTGTCACTGTGCTTTGTGTGAAGGAGAGCAATGGAGGAACGCCCCCATCCTTCTGAGTCAAATGGCCTCTATTCTTCAATGGAGCAAACTTCCATTTTATTTCACTGGATTTACATTTCCGCCCTGTGCGGGGTACGTGCTTATGTTCTGCCATTCTCCTTAAAAACCATAAATCTGTCAACTGTATCAGCACATTAGAACAAGCACCGGAGTGACTGTTCACAAAACGAGTCTAAAGGCTGTTTACGGCTGCTGCCTGGGTGACCGGCTCGCGTGAGTTACGGTGGGAGCGCAGGAATTTCACGGGCAGGAGTAAGTTGCTCTTATCTATAGATGCTTAGAAGTGGATGTTCCTGGGTTCAGTCAGCTTACGCTGCTGTGACCGAAGGATCCTGCAAGAACAACTTGGGGAAGCAGAGGTTATTCTGGCTCATGATTTCAGAGGTTCAGCCCAGGCTGGCTGACTCTGCAGCTCTGGCCCAAGGAGAGGCAGGACGTCATGACCAGAGGGTTAGGGTTAGGGAAGCCGCTCAGGACAGGGCACCAGGAAACAGCTCTGCTCACCAGCAAAACATAAACCCCAAAGGCACGCCCCCCTGACCCACCTCCTCCAGCCACATCCACCTGCCTGCAGTTACCACCCAGCCAATCCACTAGGTGGGTTAATCCTCAGACCAGGTGATCGCTCTCAGGCTCTGATCATTCACCTCTGGACACCCTTGCATGGCCTCACACATGAGCTGTTTTTGGTCACCTCATAGTAAACCATAACCAGCCCCATCACCAATTCCCTGTGAGGGAAGGACTGGAATCTGCATCTGCCGCAGGCAGCCGACCCCACAGGGGGTGTCTGAGCAGGCGCAGGAGCGTCCCCTCCAAGATCTGCTCCAGGACGCAGCAGGCGGACAGGACTTCGTGTACGCTGGCCTCCTGAAGGTCCTTGTGCTACCTGCCTCAACTTGATTCTCACCAAACTCAATCTCCTGAGACTCTGGTGATTAAAAAGACAGGACCACAAATCCTTTGCTTCCCCCACTTCTGGCAGTGGGGCCCAGTGTGTGGACCTGACTTTGTGACTTGCTTCGGTGGATCAGGCAGAAGTGACCGAGCGCAACACTGGAGACGAGACCACACAGGAATGCGTGGCCCGCCCAGCCTGCTCTCCTGCTCTCCCACCCCTCGCTCCAATCACTATTCTGGATGAAGCCAGGTCCCATGTGTGAGGAAAGGTCATGTGGCCAGCCACTCAGGCCTCCTGCGGTGCCAGGTGAGGACATCTGTATGCGATCCGGCACTCCAATCAGTCTGCATCGGAGTGTGGGGGTTCTACAGAACCCCCAGCTAAGCACCCCCAGTTCCTTTTCCCCAAATATTGTGGCAACAACTATTTGTTGTTTCAAGCCACACAATGTTGGGGTGATTTGTTAAACAGCAGTAGACACCTAATCCAATCTGTACATGCAGATAATGCTGTATTTTAGATATGACTCTTGAAATCATCCAGGGTGCAGATGAATTGGATGGACCTGTCCCTGTTGGAGGTTTGGCGAGCAGGTCCTGTGCCTGGAGCTGCAAGCTGAGCATGTGGGTGCTACCAGGCTGGATGGGTCCTGCCCGTCCAGGGGCCCCAACGCACAGGAGAGGCGGCTGTGCTGTGAGGGCGCTCTGAACACGTGGCTGCGGCTGCTGCTCTGGCCTCTCAGACTCAGCGCCTTGCTGTGGCCTGCAGAGTAAGTCCACCCACGAGGGAGACCTGTGAGGGCCGGAGGGGCGTGCACAGCTGCTGTTGGGGAAGTAGCTGGTGGTGCCCGGCACGCAGGCTGCGGGGAAGAGCAGGCGTGGGCAGCCGACCTGCAGCCAAGCCAGCAACGCAGGGAAGCCTGGTCCTATGGCTGAGAGGCAGTGAGGAGGGCGCAGGTTATCCAGAGCCCACCACGCAGCTGGGCAAGTGGAGACGGCACTGCAACAGAGCAGTGAGCTCCCACCCACTGCCCTGAATCCAGGAGGGCAGCACGTGGCCTGGAGACCTGACCTGGCCTTCCCCTCAGACTCCGCTCTGGTTCCGGAGCCAGCCCTGCCGTATGACCGTGCCTGCCAAACCTGTTTTCTAAAAATAGACCCTGTTGATCTGTGGGGTTATAAACATAATTGGTGCTAATTATAGAATATCTGGAACGATATAGAAAGAATGAAGAGGAAATTCTTATTTAATCACACTTTTGCACAAAGAGGAGTTCACCCATATAGTTTAGTCACTATGCTGTTTGTTGCTAGTATTTTTAATATATTATCTACAAGATTTGGTTTTTATTTCTAGTTTTGGCTTTTACTATCATACCATTTTCATTTAATATTGCAACATAGATTTTCTAATATAAAGAAAAGTTCTTCTGAAATGTGATTTTAGTGACATAATCATCTCCTATCAGGCAAAAGCACAACCTCCAGGTGACACAAGGTTCGACTGGACCCAGCACCAGGTGTCAGAGGATGGCCTCGGGCATCTCACCCACACCAGCGAGTCCACACCGCCAGCCTGCTCGGCTGAAGCGGGACTCTTCTTGGAGGAATGCCACCACTGGCATCCAGTGGGCATCGTTCCCCACACCTGGGGTGCCTGGGCTGACAACTGGAGAACTGGATCACGGCACTCAAACTCCGGAGGGGTCATTCTTATGTGCAAAGGGGGATGGGAGGCATTCACACCTTCCTACCACTACTACTTAGGGACAAAGAGGTGCTCTGTGGGCAATCCCACACGCAGAGGCACTTCCTGGGGGTGATCTGAGGCCACAGGACACTGAGCCTCCCCAGGACACCTTCTCCAGGGCAGCCCTGGCCACCATCCCCTCCAGCACTTTACCAGAAAGCTGCAGGAGTGGACAATGGTCCTCGGCTAGGTCCTGAGGCAGCTCTTCCAGGTGCTGAGCTGAGTCCCCTGGACCACAGACCACACCCACTCAGGAGAAACCCACGCCAGCGGGAGGCTCCGCCTGGTCACTCCTCTGCCAGGCCAGGTGACCTCCCTGCATGGCAAGAGCACCACCTTCCCCTGAGCAGAGCTGAAACCCCGTCCCCCCAACCAATGCGTGTGGATCTGTGTCCTCAGGCATCTCAGGAAACCCCACGCTAACGGGCACTGAGAACCACCTGCAGCCACGGAGGCCAACGGGGTGGCTCAGGGAGGTGACCAGGCTGCAGGCAGGGCACGTGGATATCCATGTGGAGCATCAGTGTCATTTCCATTCATTTCCATCCCCCATCTCCCTTCCACTCGGAAGTCATTTAGGGAAACTCCTTTCCTAGGCCAATCGGATTAGAGGGAACCATCTTGTGCCAAACAGGAAGGAGGCTCCAACACAGAACGTGGGTCACGGGACACACGGGACGTGGGGGGGCATGGGGAACTGTCACTGCACTGGCCACACTGTGTCCTCAGCATGCGGCCACCAGCCAGCTCCCTCACACTTTGCCTGTCCCAAAGTCCCCGTGGTGTGACAAAGCTCTTGTCTGCCTCAACTTAGGCTTACTAGCTCGGGTTAGAACCTGACCTGAGGAGACGAGGATTCCGTGTGACAGGGAGGGAGCGTGACCGACCAGGTGTGCAGCCTCAGGAGGACCCACAGGGAGGGTGTGTGTGTGTGGTGTGCGAGTGTGTGCAAGTGTGCTGAGTGTGGTGTGTACATGTGGTGTGTGACTGGGTGTGGTGTGTGTGTGCAAGTGTGGTGAGTGACTGTGCGTCTGTGTATCAGTGGCATTCAGGGGTGAGCGTGGCCCTTGCCTCAGAAGCACACACACTAACCCGTGTGGCACGGTGTGGTCACACGTGCACACTCTGTGCTCTCCTGGATTCCTGAAATGAGGGTAGAGTGCTGCTTGCCCGTGATTCCATCCTCCCTTCCAGCAAGATCACCCGCAGGTGGGGGCTTCTTCGCATGAGCAAGGGGGCAGCTCTGAAGACCTTCCTGCAGGTCACTTGTCAATTTCCAAGCAAGTATAGCAACTGGTCAGTGAAGAACCTAAATGGCCATCACCCTGCCAAGCGACTCCGTGGAACAAACTCATGCGAGGTGCCCCCCACCACGTGCTCTGCCAGGACTCCATGCCATTTCCAGGGGGTTCTGGCCAAAATCACCACTGCAAGGAAACACCAAGCAAGTCACAGCGACAGGCACTGGACGGGACGTAAGGGCCACGTAAAGAAGTGCGGCGGCTGAAGGGAGCTCAGAGACATGACAACTGCACACACTGGTGACCTGATGGCCCCACACAGTACCGGCCGCTCGCATCCCAGGGCAGCAGCAGCAGAACCCAGAACACCGACTCCAGATGGGGCAACACCACTGCATCGATGGTCAGCCTCCTGATAACTGGACTGCTCCCATCTACTGCCACGCACTCACTTCAGTGTACGACTTCCACACCTGACGGAATCATCCAGCAAGGCTTCACCAGACACGCAGACGGAGAACAATGGAGTCAACAGAGCAAAATCTAAGTGGCTGGTAATCTGAGTAAGGTTACAGAGGAGTCCTCTGTACTATTTTTGCAGCTACTCTAAGTTTTAAATGCTATCACAACAAAGTCCCGCATCAGAGCAGGGAGCAGGGCGGACAGAGGCCTGGGTCTGTGGAGAATCCCTTTCCCCATGAGAACAGCTTCCATCTCTTTGTCACAAGATGGACAAATACAACCAGCCCTCAAGGGAGAGCCACCCACCCAGGCCCGATGTCCACACGTACTGCTGGAACTCAACCCGGGAGTTGTGTAAAATCCTGCTTTTTCTGAACTTTGCTTTGAATTGTTTGTGAAACTGCATAATGATCAAAATGCTGTCACCGCTTGTTGATTCTGACTGTCTGCTAGACTGGATGATCGGAGTTGACTCATCCAAGGAGCAAGGAGCAGGACTGCCATCTTACTTCCCGAGGCCCTGTGGGGTGGGAGGGGGAAATGAGGCAGGCAGGGGCTAAAGATCCTTTTCTGAGACTCACTCCTCCCATTGGGTCTCTCCAGTGGCTCAGTTAAAGAGGGGCTTTCCAAAATGTTTCTGGTGGGCCAGGACCAATGTGGTGGGCTCCTGGCTACCTGCCAACCAGAGAACCCATTCCCTTCCCAAGAGAGGCTGCTGGAAACTTCCTGCCAGAATAACAGCCAACAATCGTCGTCAGCTAAACCATGAGGAATGAACCATGATAAACATGCCCTGAAGGAAGCCATAGACGTGGGTGGGAACATGCAGGGCCTGACTGCCAGATGGAGGTCTTGGGCTGGCCCCAGGAGTCCTGGAAGGTTCCTGCAAGGGGAGGGGAGGGCTCCATTCACTAAGTGCCCCTGGTCATCCACTCCATTTCTTTCTTATTTCCTCCAGGATAATCCCAGTTTTCCCAGGCACCTGCAAGCTTCCCAACAAATATTGTGGATTTCCAAAGAATTGAATTTTAGAAGTACCACTCCAAGTGTTGAAGCCTCCACACTAATAGGGGGAAAGTTTAAGGATTGCAATTTAAAGATGAACAAAAGCCAAGTATTGGATTCAGCTTTCCTTCTCGCTGGCTCCATCTGGCTCCCAGTGGCCTTGGGAGCTTGCTTAATCTCTTTATTTCCTAGAGAACCTGAAAGAAGAAGTCCAGCCTCAGTGGGCAGGAACCTTCATGGACAACTGGTGATGGATTTTGCTTTAAATTACTGGAAAAACAAACTCCTTGGTACACAAGGGATCCATATTTTAAATGGAACATTTTTCAAAGTTCTAAGCTTCCAAAGTCAAACCTTAGACTTCATAACATCTTTCACTGAGAACATTTCACGACTCAATCAAGTGCGAGAGGATGGAAATGTTTCAAGCCAATTAACAACTGGATCCTAAAGCTTATCAGGACCAGTCCTATCATGCCTGTCTCATGGGGCCTGTAGCCGGCTGGTCGCTACTTGAATCTGCAGCTCCTGGGCAGGTGCGCCCTGCTGCCCACAGGGGTCCTGGCAGGAAGCCCGGGGAAGAAGGGCTCCCTGCTGCTCACACCCATGGCTCGCTCCAGTGGCACAGTCCACACGCACCCACCTTTGCGAAGCTCCAGGCCCAGTGCCTAGAGGAGTCGAGGATAAAGCCTTCAACGTCTTGCTGTGGCAAGTCCACAGGACGAGCGTGAGGGGAGGACAGGGTGTTGCCCCCTGTGGGATTTCCAACCCGCCCCCCTGGTCTCACTCACATTCCTCATGAAGGAAGCACAGTGTCCTGAACCTCGAGGGAAGCCGGGCAGCAACCAAAGCTGGACTGGCTCAGGACCCACCTGGCAGGTCGTCCCAGTGTGACACTGACGCTGGATAGCCGTGCTAACACAACCTGCTACTAACAATGGTGAACGGCCTGCCCTGTAAATAGTTTATTTAAAAAACAAGCCACGGAGGACCAGAGAGGACTGATCCCTATGACAGCACTTGCCTCACTTCCTGGTCCCTCAGTTTGGTTTCTGGAGCAGCTGGGTTTCGTGAGGGCAGGGTCCTGCCCTGGGACCAGCTGCTCTGGGTGTGGAGGTCACGCGGTGGAGCTGCTGCCCAGATGCTGCCCTCAGTTCTTGGTATCTCTCCGCCAGTTTAGAAACCAAAGAACTGTTAGGAGATGAATCTCATCACTCCCTCTCACCTGAGCAGACTCCTGAGGGATTCAGTGAGATGAAATAGTTATTTATGGACAAAATGATAAACTTGAACTTGGGCTAAATTTTTCTGGTGCAATTCACGTTTGCACGTCCTGCCCCACCTCTGCCTGGCAGGATCCCCTCTGTGGCATCTCCAGTACCTGGACACCAGTCTCCACTTGAACATCGTGAATAGAAGAGAAATCGCAACCTGGGAGGCGACGCGTCCCACAAACACTGGACTCGGGCTCGGCAAACCCACGCTTTCACGTTCCTGCAGCTGTTCAGGTCACCCCTCCTGAGACCCTCAGCCGGTCTTGAGAAGTCCAGCCTGTGGCCTGGCCTGCTGGAGGACAGCCTGCTGGCGCCCTGCCGCGCGCTCTCTGGAACAGCACTGTCCAGTGCCTCGTGCTGTCCAGTCCTCCATCTGGTGACCACATGAGGCCCTCGAACACTTGAAACACGGCAATGCCAGAGGACTTGCTTCAAACTTGACTAAATTTTAATTACTTAAGATGTAAATATCCATGTGTGGCCAGTGGCTCTTGCATTAGTGAGGATCTGGGCCTCTCCACAAAAGCAGAGTTTTCCCGGAAAAACACGTGACTGGGGGGTCAACGCTGGGCTACATATGGAGTTGGTCTTCACCGGGCCCCACTGGCAGACTCACGTGGCATCAGCATCCTTGGTGGCCATGTGGCCGGCTACTCATCTGTTCTGAGAATCAATTAAAATGGTAGGACCGTCACATCTGCCACTTGACGTCCTGTCCCCCACTTCCCCACATTCCTCAGGCAGCCTCTTCGGGGCTTCCGCCCAGGGCTGGGCTGGATGAGGTAACTTGCCACCTGGGGATGAATGGGCCCACAGCTCAGGCTGTTTCTGAGCCAATAACCCTGGAGGATGAAGCCTGCCAAGCGGCAGCCCCTGGCAAGCAAGTCCTTTCCAGAGACACAGTGTGTGACAATCCGAGAACAGCCATCACTGTGTCCAGGGTCCCAAGGCGACATGTCAGAGTGAGATGCAGCCAATGCAGCCAAAGCCAGAAGGACCCAAGGGGCTGGACAGGTGATAGTGCTGGGCAGGTGAGCAGCATGGCCAAGGGGCCACGGCCATGTGCTCAGCCAAACATGCAGAGGAAGGGCTCTGCATCACTCCAAGAGTGGTCACAGGCCAGCAGAGAGGCGGAGTCCCACAGAGGACATGTGGTTCTGTCCACACCAGAATAGGAAAGAGGACAAGAAGGCCACGAGGCCAGCTTCACTGTGAGCCCACATAGCAGTGGATGCCACTGGGGCTTCTAACACTGTGCCAAGTGTGCAAGACACTCCGCATTCGCAGGGTAGGTGCCTCTGCACAGTCTGGATGTCACTCTAGTACCCTGCCTACATGTGTGCCAGTGCAAACCTACTCAGTGACCCCCAGCCCCACTCCAGTGCCCCGTGTCCATCTGCCAGTGCAAACCTACTCAGTGACCCCCAGCCCCACTCCAGTGCCCCGTGTGTGCGTGTGCCAGTGCAAAATTACTCAGTGATCCCCAGCCCCACTCCAGTGCCCCGTGTCCATCTGCCAGTGCAAAGCTACTCAGTGACCCCCAGCCTCACTCCAGTGCCCTGTGTCCATCTGCCAGTACAAACCTACTCAATGATCCCCAGCCTCAGCCACTTTGGGTCCTGGGACTGCCTGTTTCAACTTGACCACTGAGCTGTGAAAATCAACAATTTATGCTCAGAGAACCAGAATCTGGTTTAAAATCTGACCTTAAGGTCAGCAGTAGACAGGATCCTATACACGACAGAGCCCTGGGCCTCTCCTGGTCTGGCTTAGGGATGGATAGACAATGGCCACCCTCTTCAGGAAGGCTCTCCACCCTGCTCCTGTGCCATGGCAGGAAGAACCCCTGGAGACCCCCTCTGCTCCCTCCTCCCTCCAGGTTCACTCCCACCCAGCCTCCCTCCACCTGTGGCACCTCCCTGCACTCTGACAGCAGCTGGATCAGGCTTTCAGGAGCACAGTTCAGACCCCACCACCGGCCTGTTTAAACTCTGCAAAGCCTTCTTGTCACTCTCAGAATAAGGCCAAAATCCTGGCCACGCAGCTGAGGTTGCTGCTGACACCAGGCCACACTGACTCATGCAGTAGCCCTTGGCTCCTAGGTCCTCTTGTCAGGGAAAATGTTGTCACATAATTGTGCATCTCTTCCCAGACCAGGTAGTTCCCACCCACAGCCTCTGGACCCCATCTGGTCTGGACGGTCACCTTTACTGGGCTGTATCAGGAGGCTCCCTGTGTGTTCACTCAGCCGGGTGGCAAGCAGACAGCTCAGCACTGAGTCCTGCAGCAGAGCACTCTGGGAATCATGGAGGGTGGCAGGGACAACGGAATGAGAAAGGAGATAGGGACAGTGGGTTTGTCCATAAGCTGTGCTGATTCACTGGTGCCCACAGGGGCCACCCTGTGCCGGTCCCACGTGAGGGCCAGTGCAGGATCAAGGACAGGGAGACACGTCCCCAAGCTGGCCACACTCTGTGCACCATGCCACACGCTTGTCCCTCTTCCATAACAGTATGATGTGTGCTGTGTCCAGAAAGCCTCTCCAGTGGTCCAGCCCTGCTCACGGTGGCGTCCGTGGAGTCCTGCGGAGGTGTGAGCGTCCCATTTACATCTACGGCAGCCTCGCCTGTCTCCTATCAACTGGACCCCAAGTTCTTAGGGAGAAGAAATCATTGAGAATTTAATCCGTCTATTTAAAAACAACTAGTCTGATGCAGTACCCGCAAAGCTTCCATCAAAGGAGTTTGATTTGGCTTAGAAAGGAAACACTAAGGATAACTTAAATGTTAAACTAAAAAGCCAAACCTTTTTTTAAACTTTCTGATTTGTAACTAGACCTTCTTGCAGTGCAGTTTGTTAATATCTTGCTGCTGTAGCTTCAAAACTGGTTCATAACACAGTTCGTGGAAACCAGGAGTACAGCTAGAACCTCCTCTCTCCATTTAGCAAGTTCTCAGAGCTTCCTGATTTAGTATAACTGGCCCTCTGCATCCACAGGTTCTGTACCCACAGATTCAACCAACTATGGATTGGAAAAGAATTGAAAGCTTTCCAAATAAGTACAGATTTTTAAAAATATTTTTAAAATTGTAGATGGACATCATCCCTTATTTGATTAATTTAATTTTAGGTGGTGCTGAGTGTTGAACCCAGTGCCTCCGTGTGCTTGGCAGGTGCTCTACCACTGAGCCACAACCACAGCCCCAGGTACAGATTTTTTTCTTGTCATTTCTCTCTAAACAATTTATGTGGCTTTTACATTGTATTATGTACTATAATTAATCTGAAGATGACTTAAAGTATATGGGAGGATGTGTGTCGTCTCCATGTGAACACTATGCCACTTCATAGAAGGGATTGAGCATCTGGGAATTCAGGGACCACCAGGGTCCGAGAACCAATCCTCTGGGATATGCATACCCTGGATGAGTATACTCTGGATCTGATAAATATGTATTTGATAAATACCAGGAGTTAAAGGGGAGTTTACAATCTTGTGGTCTAGTTGGCAAGACACACTGGCGACTGACCACCATAGAGATGTCAGGAGAGGGAGCACAAGAGTGCTTCAGGCTCAGCTGAGGCCGCCATGGCTGTGGAAAGTCCAGGAAGGCTTCTGGGCAGGGGCCTTCCAGGGGTGGGAAGGAATGCTGACATTGGATGAGAAGAGATCCAAGGGCCATTCCAGATGGAATCAGCCCAGCACACGTGGAATGGGTGACGGCTCAGTGACTGCCTGTCCTTAATGACATGTTTCTCTGCTCACGGTGAAATTAAAGCAAAAGAAAAAGAAAACGCTCAGTGTTTTGTGAAGATAAGGTTTTCCTTCAATTAAAGTGAGATTTTTGATGTCAAAATGTCCATTTTTTTGTAAAATTGTGGTGATAGACAATGGCATCTGAGTCGGGCACAGTGGCTTACACAGTGGCTCAGGAGGGTGAAGCAGGAGGATGGCAAGTTCAAAGCCAGCCTCAGCAAAAGCAAGGCACTAAGCAACTTAGAGACAGTGAGACCCTGTCTCTAAATAAAATACAAAATAGGGCTGGGGATGTGGCTCAGTGGCTGAGTGCCCCTGAGGTCAAACCCTGGTACCAAAAGAAAAAAGAAAATGGCATCTGGTATTTTCTCAAAGTTAGCTCATTTAGGAACAAGGTGGTGGGTGAGGTCACCTGTCCATGTGGGTATCTAAGCACTGCCAGGAGATGCAAAGCTGGAGGGTGCCCAGCCTTCACGGAGGTGGTGTGGGCTGGTGAGACTGGGAGGTGGTAGGAGGAAGTGGAGGCCAGTCTGGAGGATCCAGACCCCGGTCCCCTCTCACTGCAGGGTTGCAGAGCATGTCTGAGAGCAGGGCAAGGAGGAGCAGGGTCAGGGGACACGGTGGCTGCCTAGGTGACAGGGTTTCAGAGGAATTGTATTGATAGTCAAGGTAGGTCAGGTAAATAGACTTATTTATGGTTCTCCTCACTGCTCTCCTCCTGCTAGAAGGAACCCGCGTCCCTCTCCATTCTTATCAAAGGGCACAGCCCACATTCTCAAGCCTCTTGGTGTTCCCAGGTGTTTGAAATGCCCTGAACTTTGTCCTGAGGCCCAGGCCATCATCTCAGCTCTGGTGTGTTTTAGCTGACGGACAAATTCTATCCCCTCCACCTGGAATGGGAGAGAATCAGGTGATCCACACACGGTACTTGTGCTCATTATGAGCTCTAAGGCGCCACGCTATTTCCCTCTCGATTCTACCACCAGGGCTAGGTCCACCTTGCAATGTGTGAGGCACTGCCCCCGGACCCCAGCCTCTCAGTGCCCTTGACTGAGGAACGCTGTGGACATACCCGTGCCAGTCCTGATGGGTAAGGCTGACTGGCCAGTCGATGGAACCAGTCTCAGAACCAGCTGGAGGGTGGCTGGAACCTGGTGCTGGCCGTCCCCCACAGCAGGGCTCCCACAGGGGATGCCTCCGCAGGCAGGGCAGGTGAGGACAATGAGGCCTCCATTCCCTTCTGAAGCTAAATCCCTTGAGATGCTCCCGTGTCCACCTCTACTCAGATCTGAGAAACACTGAAGATAAGTGGTGCTCACGATTTTGGGCTGAGAACTAGGGTATGAAAGAAAAAGGATGGCATCTTTCTGTGGGAGCCCTGCTGGGGGACGGCCGGCCCAGCGTCCATGCCACCTCCAGCTCATCCCTGGGATTCGGTCCATTGACTGGCCCGTCAGCCTCAGCCACCAAGCCTGGCACAGTACGGCCAGTGTTTGTCAATCAAAGGCATTGAGAAGATGTGGGGACGTGGGGGAAAGTGCCCCACACAAGGTCACCTTTATCCAGACCTTGTACCAGCGATCAGGTTGAGTAGATCCCGCAGGTGGGCTCACACCTGCTCCTGCCTACGGGCCACCCGTGTGCCCACGCTCCTCCACACACAAGGACCTGACGCGTGGTGCTTCAGATCACAGCTCTTCACTCGTCCCACGCACTGTGGCTCCTGACCCCCAACTTTCAACTTACCCTTGGTGCCCTTTAAAAACTCTCCCTCAGTTATCCTAATTTGGGTGCAATCTGTCCCCTCCCCGGACATTGACTGACACTGACACTCGCCTGGCTCTTCCCCAGCTCTTGTGTTGGCAACACAATTGCCAAGTCCAAGGGGCCAATGGTATGAGTGTGGACTGCAGGGCTGTGAAGGCAGAGCAGAGGGGGGACAGACGGCACAGGGGCCCAGAGCACTGAGGGTGGTCTGGCCAGGCAGCCGGGTCAGAAGGGGAAGGAACCTCACCCTGCTTGCCGGATCTCCACACAGGGAGACACCTGAGCCTGGGGAGGGAGCTTTCACAACCAGCACTTTGTGAAAGAGTAAATGACAGAAAGATAAACTCTGAGGTGTGACCCTCCTTCCTTCCCATCTCAGCTCTGTCTCTTATGTGCCTATCAATGCTCCCTGGAAATCACTTATGTCACCTCTCTTCATGTAGCGTCCCTCTGGCCTTGCATGTTAATCATTGCAGACAGCAGGTGTGCTGAAGGTCAGAGATGTCACAAGCTCTCCTTGAGTCCTGCAGGAATCCCAGCACCGTGCTGAGAATGTGGTGTGCACACTCCAGGAGAGTCGGAAGATAATGATGAAGAAGAAACTCTTTCCTCCTGGATTTCTATAGCACCTTCTCAAACTTGAGCACGCATGTGCAAACATGCACACGCAAACACAGACACTGTTCTTAAGTGTCATTAAACCTACGAGCACTTCCACCTAAAGATAGAGAGACTGCAGAATGTAGAAAATTCTGGAAGTCTCTTACCTTACAGGCAATAGGAGGGGAAACCACTCAGCTGCATTTGCCCCAGAGCCCGTTTAGTGACAGAGCTGTGGGTTGGTTAGGCTTGTTAAAGTGTAGCAAGTGCTTAGTTAAGGAGCTGGAAAAATCAGAAGCCACTCTAAGACATAAATTAAGAGTATCTGTAGGCTAGAAAGACTTAGGGATTTGTTGTTGTTGTTGTCGTTAAAATATCGAGCCAACTCCTGAAAAATAATGAGTGGTTGCCATAGCAACTGTACCTCCACATGAAGGAAGACCATGAAAAGGACTGGAATCAAAGAAAGCCACCTGGTTTTAGAATTTAATTTGGGAGGAAAAAAAATTCACTCAAAATGATTTATAAAACAAATCCAATTTTATTTTCCTTCCAAAATGATTTTAGATTTGAAAAAAACCCAAAACAGGTTTCCTTCCTCTTTTAAAATCATCACTGAAGGGGACTCTGAAGGGAGGGGAACATGGGTCTTCCTATTATGCCTCCCTCCATGGGACACCATTGCCACTTCCTCGGGATCCCAGGGGACCAACTTGAGGTGCAGCCACCCTGACGGCCAGCCAAGGTGTTTTACTGAGCACCTGCTGCCCGCTCGGTGATGATCAGCAGGGATGGCAGGTGCCTTGCATGCTTCCGTAGCACGTGCTTACCTGCGTTAGTGAGTGAGCATGCGTGAAAAGGGGCACAACCCACAGAGCACAGCTCGCCTAGAACACCCTCCCCACTGTCCCTCGGGTCAGTGCGTGCCCCTGGGTACAGGGAGCCCCAGGCCTCTTCCTGTGCGTGTGTCTGAAAGCAGAGGCAGGTGTGCACTTTCTGAATACCTCACACAAGCCTCACTTGCTGCCTTTACCTGGATCAGTTTGTTACGTTTTGTGAAAGAACTCTACTGGAATTTTTAATGGTAAAACAACTTTATCAATAACTTCTACAGAATGGGTGTATTTTAAAAATAACAACTATTGTTTAAAAATTTAAATAACAGCAAGATTTCCCCTCTGTGAACACTAGTTTCCCCTCAAGATCTTTATTTACTACCAAAGACTTAAATCTAATTTTTAGACGAAAAACTAAAGATTGTGTTCCCGATACTGGCTATTCCATATCAGCTTTCTTTCTCTGAAAGAATGATGACCAAGAAGCACCTATGTTGTGCAAAGAGAAATACGTGATGGTCCTTGTCCATGGCTGGTGGGTGGGGGCCAAGAGTCAGGCCTGGAGGTGACCACACAGCATGAGAACTGGACCATGGGAGCAGGAACGAGGGTAGGGGGTCCAAGAAGCCTTCCTGCGGGCACCCATCTGGGAGAACGTGGACCCCAGCAGGGCTCCCTCTATGCGGGCACTGCAGAGGGGCATCGTGAAGGTGGGGGATGTGAGGGGCCCTGCACGTGCTGGGAAGATGAGTCTGGAGCGTGGAAGAGCAGAGTTCAGCGCAGGCTGGCCAGGTCGTGGAGGGACTAGAGGAGTGGCATTGAACTTTCAGGCAATGAAGAGGACAGAGGCCATGAAGCTGAGGTGTGGCCAGCTCCAGGTCTGTGCAGCTGAGGTCCCTGCACCTGCAGGACCGCTGGGGACAACAGCACAGCAGGAGGAGGAGGAGGCAGGAGGACTTGGGTGGCAGACTCCCTGCATCCTTCATGGTCATTCTGCCTCCCTGTCCCAGCGGGGTCTGGGGGCAAGTAGGCCCGATGGCTCTCTTGTGCCAGCCAAGCATCGCCATGGGCATAGCACCACTGACCAGGGCACAGACCAGGGGCTGGGGCTGGTCTGCGGCTTCTGACAGGCATTTTCTCCATGCCAAGCCTTTGGGCTGGGGCTGGGGCTCAGTGGTAGAGCTTGCCCAGCATGTGTGCGGCACTGGGTTTGATTCTCAGCACCATGTATAAATAAATGAATAAAATAAAGGTCCATCGACAACTAAAATACAGATAAAAATGTTTAAAAAAAAAAAAGATGATGCCTTTGAGCAGCACCAGAGGCCACAGGCTGTTCACATTTACACACTGAGGCTTAGCAACCTTGGGGCTCAATAAAAAAGCAAAACTTACACTTGTAAGCTGGAGCCTCCTGATGACCCGTAACACTGGGGTGGGCAGCCCCCGCCCTCCTCCCATGCTGCCTGCTGAGGTGGACGATGCATAAGGATCCACCTCTGCTGTGGGTGCCTCCAGCAGGCCAGCTCCGTGACACCCAGGCACAGTGATGGGGGTTTCCACCAGCCAAGGGGTCTAGGCCCACCTGCTACTGCTATTCAGGCCTTTAGGGGGCAGCACAGCCCAGGGGGCTTGGCAGGGTCTGGAGGGCCAGGCCTCTGGGCAGGCCTTTCTCAGAACATAAGCAGCGTCGCCCAAGAAGCACGCAGTTCTCCAGAAGACAGCTGCCCACCCCGGGGAAATCCTAAGATGAGCCACAGAATGGAAGGGAGCCAACAGAAGGGCCGGCGGGCGGAGGCTTCCCGTGAACAGCCCCTTCAGCAGACGGAAGGAGCATTCTCCTAGGCCACTGCTCCATCTCCTCCCAGCCCCACTGCTCTGTGGCAGGCCCAGGAAACAGGAGCGGCCAGCCCGCTCTGCCCTCTGCTGTCCACACGCGGGAAGCACACAGCCCGGAGCACCAAGTGGTGGGAGCTGTCAGCCCCTGGGATTTGTTTATTTAAGACTGTTGACTCTTCTGTTTTCAAGGGATTTCTATCCTGGACTCCTCTTGCTGGCGGGATTTTTCCTGACCATACATGGGGGAGTGGAAGACAGGAAGACCCTTGCCTCCCCCCGCCCCCTCGTCTGGTTTGGGTTAAGAGGAGAACACCCTCTTACAGCACATCTGAGGGCAGGCTGGAGTGGCTGGCGAGAGGGCGCTGCACAGATGGGACACGGTCAGGACCCGGCCAGCATCAGAAATATTTCCAGGGGAAACGAAATGAGTGACGTGGGAGGGAGACGGTCAGACAGCACTCCCAACTCTCCCCCCACCTTCCTGTGTCTGGAAGTTTCCGTAGGGAAGCTCCTCCCATCTGGGCCTGGCAGAGACTGAGCAGCTACAGCGGGAGGACAAAGAAGCCACCCCGTGCAGGAGACAGAGGAGAAGGCTGTGGCTCAGGAGGGCTGGGACCCCGGCTGCCCGCACCCTCCTGGCACGGAGCGAGGCCTCCCTGGCCACCTGCTCATTTCTCAGCCTTGGTCAGCATCCTGGTTTATCTGTAGAATGACACAGGGCTGACCGTGGGGATAAAGAAGGACATGGAGATAAGATGCCCTCGCACAGAGGTCAAGGACACGCCTGTCCTGCCTCCTCTCTCCGGCAGCCCTCGGATACGCTCCAGTGGTCACACTGCAGCAGTGTGCCTAAGCGGCTTCTCAGGGGTCACCCTGCAAGCCCTGGTGACAGGCGCCTGCTCTCATTCAGCCTCTCAAGACGAATCCTCTATCAAGTCACTTGAAGAGTAAGGAGTAGGATGGCGGGCGTGTGCTCGTGTGCTGCTCCAGGCTGGCTGGCCCTCGGGTCACAGCACTGAGGGTCAGGCTGGGTGATGCCAGAGAGGGTGGCTCAGGGTGCAAGGGAAGGTGACTGCTCTGTAAAGCACAGCTCACTCCTGGCTTTGAAGAGCTCCGTCCATGGGGAACTTGCTTATCAGGAATTGTCTGGGTGACCACTACCCTTGACTAATCAAAACCCGGGAGAACGCCCTCGCTGCTGACTGCAGCCTTCTGTTAGTTTGCAAAGGGCTGCACCCGGGAGACCTGACTGGAGAAGACCCCCTAGGCTAGTCTCTGGAAGATGACCTCACTTGTTGATTACATCACTCAGGAAGACAAATCTCAGAGAAGCAGATGGAGACACCCAGGAAAGGTGAGAGCGTCTTGGACTCATGATGTGTCCTCACCGGCACGCCAGGTCACCGGTCACACAGAGCACCTCAGATTTTCCTAAAGGAATTTCACAAAGTGACAGATAATTCCAACTGACTTCTGAGAAGCAAATGTACCTTTTCTTCATCTTAGAAGGAGAGAAGCGAGCCAAGGCCTGAGGGTTTTCCTCCATGTGATTATCTGTGACATGCAGATGTCCACGGGTCCTCCTGCCTCCCTCTCGGGCCACACCCTCCCAGGGAGGAGAGCAGACCCTCCCCAGAATGC
Source organism: Glaucomys volans (assembly GCA_020662805.1). Classification (NCBI taxonomy): domain Eukaryota; kingdom Metazoa; phylum Chordata; class Mammalia; order Rodentia; family Sciuridae; genus Glaucomys; species Glaucomys volans. The sequence goes on from JAJEJO010002427.1 coordinate 178,265, forward strand.
AGAGGGCCAAGCCTGCCCCCTGGGCAGGGGAAGGCACCTCTTGCTTTTCTGCTTCACCTAAATTCCAGATACTAGCTAGTTCAAGCACTCAGACACAAAGCTTTGCATTTGAGAAAACCACATTTTTGCATTTTGCAAAAGAAATATAAATAGAAAATGCCATTTGAAGGAGGAATAGAGGACTTATTAACTTCTCTAACTCTATCAAATGCAAGACATTTGTGTATGATTAAATGAGGCATCACTAAAGGGAAAACAAAAATAATGGATCAACCCTGACAACCTCAAGCAGCTTGAAATTTTTGAAAAACTAAATGAAGCCTTGAATAAATACCAAAATATAAAAAAACGGGTCACAATTGTAAATATCATTTGAATGTTTCCAAATGTACTGTTTTCTTAGATTCTGGGGTGAGCCGCAGAAAACCCACGATAAGTTAGCCTTCTCCATTGAGTCTTCTTCTTAGGGTTTTATTTCTAAGTTGAGACACGATTAAAGAACCACAGTTACGCATGTTCCTGAAGAGAAATTTGGAGATAATGTAGAGTCTGTGTTTAGGGCCTGTCCCTTGGACACACATCCAGGAAGTCCAGGACGGGCTCCTCCATGTGTAGAGGTGGCCCGGCTCTGTGGCCAAGTGTGTTTGTTTGTTTATTTATTTATTTATTTTTGGACTCTTAAAAGGGAGGTGTGTGTGTGTGTGTGTGTGTGTGTGCACACCTCTGTGTAAGTGCATCATAGATCAAAAAACAAACCATCTTTATTTCACAGTTCTCACGGGTTAACTTCTGACTAAGAGAACTTAAGGCAATGGACCCCCTGGTGGCCTATTAGGGAACCCCCCGCAGTGACCCTCCAACCCTCAGGAAGCCGGGTCTGACCTGGGACTTTCTGCGTCCCTGTGGTCTGCGAGCAAGCTGCAGCTTTTCATCCTGGCACTTACGCTCCCACGTGCACCCTCGAGCGGGTGCTGCTGCGCCCACCCAGTGCACACGAGCACCTCCTGAGCGCCTTCCTGTGGTCGCAGCTTCCATTCCCCCAGTGCCTCTTGAGAATCCCCTAAACTTCCCCACCAGGGACATCTCTTCTCTCCAGCTGTGGCAACTGAGTGCTCAGGCCTGGCTGAAGCCACCCCAGCTGCCCACACCAGCTGCCCTCAATCATGCTCTCCCGCTTGTAGGGCATGGGGTCCACTGTGAACCTGTCCTCTCTTTCACGCAGTTCTCCCTTGGATTCCACAGCAGCAATGCTCCTTGAGTTCTGTCTCTGGTCGCCCTCTACCTGGACCCTGTAAACAGCCACACTGCCCACCTTCCCGGTCAATCTCCTCAACCCTGCAGCTTCCAGAACCACCAATAAAGACAGCAACAGGCGAGCACCTGAGCATGGCTGTCGTGGACAGACCCCTGCAGGACGACGCTGTTCCACACGCCGGCAGCCTGGTGCCTCCCTGCCCTGCCAGCCCCGCTGCACATCCAACCCAGCAGTTTCACCCACCTCTAGCAGCCTCTCACGCTGGCCCTCTTCTCAGCCATGTGACCGCTCCTCAGAAACACTGAGATGAGGGTGGAAGAGCAGCAGCCCAGCAGGAGCAGGCCTGGGGACACGCATGGCACTTGTGACTCCTGCCAGCTGCTCCTCCTCTTCACAGCCTCGGCTGGCTCTCAGGCCCCCTCTCCCTCAGCCAAACAGCTCTGGCCCACCCTCCAGGCCGAGGTCAGAATGATCAGAACAGACAGACAAGACCCCTAGGGAGGACCTTGCCACCGGCCTCAGGATTCTGCTCAGACTTTCCAAGGCCTTCCCCTCACTTTGAGAAAGGTCCTCTGTGGTGTGAGGCCACAGAGCAGTCCCTCACCCACTGAAGGTTCTGAGCCACCTCAGGTCACTGCGCCTCTGAAGGGGCAGGACCTGCCCTGCGAGTCTCCCCTCCTACCCGATGTCTCCTCTCATCCCTCAAGAGTCATCTCAAGCACTCGTGTCTCCTGGGAGGCTCTCCTGCACCCCTGAGGCTGCTCCAGTGTCTCCCCCTGGCTCCCGAGGCCCTTGGCACGCTCCGTCAGGCCAGGGGGAGAAGGCGGCAGGCTCGGCTGGAAGCAAGGGGCCTCAGTCCGGGAGGACTCCACCCGGCCCAGCTCCTCCACGGAGACTCCTCCATGGCTTTAAAACAAACCAATGAATCGACCTGTCGTCCTATTAGTGACCTGAGTCCAATTTCTCATCTCCGTCTCCAGCCCAGGGCTGGGGTCGCTGGCTGCATGTGGCTACTTAAGGTAGAAGAATGAGAAAGGCCATTGGAAGTTCGGTTCCTCCATCTCACCAGCCACGTGTCCAGTGCTCAACAGCCACACGTGGTCTGCAGAGACCGAACTGGACAGAGAGGACCCACAGCATCTCTGTGGGCAAAGCAGGCTCAGCTGGACCCCCATTCCAGGCCCTGTGCAGGGCAGGCCCAATCCATTGCCTTACTAATGGGTTGGCCTCTCCCCGAGACCGAGGTTCTCAGGTGCTTTCCTGTCCCAAGGCAGCACCCTGCCCGGGGCCACGGGCCTGGGGAAGGCAGCTGCAGGAACCCACAGGAAACGCCTCTCCTGCACCGTCCCTGCCCTGACGGACTGCCTGGGGCAGGTGTCCACGCCGCCCAACAGGTTACCCCAAGTTCCTGCTCCTACTTGCGCCTCTCCAGAGTCCTCCACCCCCACCTCCCGGTCCCCTCCAGGAGCCTCATCCTGAGCTCTCCCGCCTCTCAGCTCTGGAATGGCTGCTCCCCACCTGGGTGGGTGGGTCAGAGGCACACAGCCCTAAGCTTTGCCGATGGCCCCACAGCACTGAGCAGAAGCCTGCCAGCCTAGCCCCACAGCTGACCCCCAGGGGCTCTATTCTGAAGGGACAGTCCACTGAATCTCAAGTGGTGGCAGGAGTATAGGGAACCGGAACCCAGAGTAGCTGGTATCGAACTCAACCCAGAAGTGTTAAGAGAGGTCCGGGAAAGCAGGTGTCCCCACACTACACACGGGCAGCCAGGGAGGTTTGAGGCAGGGGACTCGTGGAGAGGGACCCACATCAGCGAGTCAGAAGAGACCCCAGCCCAGGCCCCTCCCTGAGGCGAACCTGCCGCCCCAGGCAGCCAGCTGGCCCTCTGCGGAGCTCGGCTGAGCAGGGCGGGTGTACTGACGCCATCGGCCTGACCACCTGTGTGCCTTGCTCGTCCTGCTTGCAGTGCTGACCACCTGCAGCTACTGCTCTGGACTGTGGCCAAGGCGTAACCCCGGCCGGGGCCACACGGCAGGGCCCGCATGTGCCTCCCAGGCCAGCGAGGTGCGGAGAGGCCGGGCTCCTAGAGCTACCACAGGAGCCGGGCCTTCTGGCCCTTCTTCCTCAGGGATCTCGGGGAGGCACGTGGAACCCCGACTGGCCTGCTTCCTGTCTGGTGGCCCTGCTGAGGGCCTCCCTCCCTCCATCCCATTCCTTCCACCTCTGCCTTTCAGAGTTTGCTCCAGAAGGCAGGAGGCTCTGATTGTGGCCACTCGTAACAAGAGCCGTGATTGAAGGCAGGCGGGAAGAATGGCGGGCTGATTATGTGTCACCATGTGCCACAGGAACCCAACGCAGAACAGTGGCCCATGGGAGTCGGGACAGGCACATGGGATGGTCTTTAGGCAGCAGCAGGGACGGGTTGACAGCATTGGACAAGACCCAAAAGGGAAGGCGGACTCGGGAGGAAGCCATGGTGAGGAAATGCGTTCGGGGGGTGGCCCTGTGGGACCTGGAGGACCCTTTGTTCTGCCGGAGCTTCACTCCCTGGCTGACAGCCCCCAGTCAGTCCCTTCAGGGTGTGTCTGTCACTGATACCTGGAAGAGGAGCAACGGGTCCAAGTGCAACAGAAACGACGTGAGCAATGAGCAAATGCCCTGCCTGACGATACACAGGGGACTTGGGACCACCAGGCCGTCTGACTTGCCCATGGGGAGAGTGGACTTGGAGAGTCATGAGGGGTAATGGCGGGAAGGGCTGTGGTGATAACGGCAGCCACGCAGGTGAGATGGCTGTGGGGACAGCGCAGCAAGCCTGGAGGCACTGCGTGGGGTCAGGAGCAGTGTGGCAAGGGCCCTGGGCACACTGCTGTCCCCACCCCTGACAGACTCCGTCACCTCTGCCACCACGCAGCTCAGGAAGTGCACTCAGCCTCAGCAGCGGCCCAGCCTTGTGCTGTGTGCGAGAGAAGTTCCAAGGGAGCTCGAGGCCTGCAGCAGAGCAGAGGTGACTCCGACCCAGGAGGAGGTGACGAGCCGGGTGACCGGCGGTGCCTCACGCTTCCCAGCAGAGCGGAAGGCAGATAAACTCCCTGAGGACCAGAGGGGACGGGGCGTCCTGCGAAGGAGCAAGGCCCTCTGGTGAAAGGGAAGATCTGCGTGATGTCAAAGCAGGCTGGGTAGAAGCCACATCCCATCACCAACGGGGCAGAGAGGCCCAGCAAGAGTGGCAGTGCCCAGCCAGGATGCAGCCTGTCCGCCTCGCAGAGCTCCTTAATGAGGCCACATGGGAGGGTTTGGGCTCCCATCTGGAGAGACTTTGAAGTTGCCTTATTAGCTCCATCTTAACGTGCCACTGTGAAAGCAGGGCCCCGCGTGGCAAATCCTGCTTGTCTCTGCCAGTCGATGCCTTATTTGAGGGACAGACAAGGGGCCAATTCCCCAAAACCGACCTCGAGTGCGAGTGCACTGCTGGCGTCCCCCACCTGCAAGTCCTCGGAATCACTCTTCCCACGCCTGCAGTCCAGGCCACGGCTCGAGGCCTTCCCCCCAAAGCCCCTCTCCCCTCCCCTGTCCCACAGTCTAGCTCTGGGCTGTGCCCGAGTGTCCCCAACTGCTTGCTGACATGACTTCCTCTCGTCGTTGTCTTCAGCAGGGTTCCACGTGGACGTCCTTCTCCTGCAGCCTCAGAGAAAACGCAAACAGCCTTCTGCAGCCGCCTGGCGAGGGGCGCGAGGCTGACCAGCCTCCGCCTGAGCACGTCCACCGTGAGATCCCTCACCTCGGCGCCCATGCAGGGAGCCGGGCTGGCGAGTCTTCCCCACACACAGGGGTTTGACTCTGGCCTGGCTGGCAGACAGCCCACCCATGTCCTGCTGATGCTCCGTGTTCAGTTCTCATTCCTCAACTCAAGGGACTGCAGATCCTTCCTGTGGGCCCAATCCCAAGTGCTGCCTGAGTTCATGAAGGACAGTCCCTTGGGACTATGCACACCTATTTGTTCTCGTCACCCTTGGGTGCTTTCGTGCTGTAGCAACACGGTGGGGAGCTTAGGGCAGAGATTGTACGGCCCACTTGGCCAGAAGCATGCACTGTCTGGCTTTTCCCAGAAAGAGAAGGGAAGTCCTCAGGCTAAGCCAGCGCTCCGGAAGTTGGTTTGATCTGTGTCTCTGCTCTGTGCTGGTTTTTATGTTTTTTTTTTTACTTTTATTTATTTTTTTAATATCTATCTATCTATCTATTTATTTTTTGGTACTGGGGATTTAATCCAGGAGTGCTTTACCACTGAGCCACATCTCCAGCCCTTTTTATTTTTTATTTTGAGCCAGGGTCTTGCTAAGTTTCTGAGGCTGACATTGAACTTGCAACCCTCCTGCCTCATCCTCCTGAGCCGCTGGCATTACAGGGGTGAGCCAGCATAACCAGCTCCTGCTGGTTTTATTGATGACTTCCAGTTTCATAAATCAGGAGGGTGCAGACATTCAAGGAATGGTCCGAGAGTCTGCCTTTCGCAGTTCTGCCTGTACCCCCAAAACACTTCACCTTCAAGCACTGGGGTTCCAAGGCATTCAGACACATCCTTTCCCCACAGAGCACTGGCCCAGTGAGGGGTCCTCTCACTGCGTACAGTCCTTGTTCTCGCGTGGGACTCGCTGCAGACCTGGGGCCTAGTCACAGAGCAGGTTCCTCCTGCCCCCTCTCCAACCTTACCTCACAGAGAAAGTGGCCCTTATGCTGGCCTGAAAGGAAGATTAGGCATTCTGCAGAAATGGGAAGGTGCAGAGGGGCAGCAATGCAGGGGAAGGAAGAGCCTGACGTGCCGCAGGAAGGCCCAGGCCTGCGTGTGAGATGCTCTCAGAGAGGCCACAGGGCCTGGACCTGAGCCACAGTGCTGCATGCTGGCCACGAGGCCCAGCAGAAGACAGAAATGAGTCACTGTGGAAAGCAAGCATGCGGCAGAGACATCCCCGGAGGTGGGGCTGGACAGGGCAGCGATGGCCGTGCTGCTGTGACAGTCCACATTCCCTCCGTCCCAGCCAAACGCTTCCCTCTCAATGCTTCCCTCCAATGCGGGTTCCCTCTCCCGCCTTGGAAGTAACTGGAAACCCCAAGGGATATGTGGCTGAGGCCTTCTGAAAGGACACACTTAAAAATAACCTCATTTCTGTTAAGTTGGACACAGCAGGACAAGAAGCGGCTGGGAAGGAAATAATGAATAATGGAGAAATGCCATGGCCCACGGCGCCCTCCCGTGAGGTCCTGCTGGCTCCCTTCCTCTCCCCAGAGCTGGCCTGGGGTTCATTACTGATGCCCTCCCTTCCCAACCTGGATGGCCGAGAGGGGGCCGAAGGATGACGAGCTGGAGGACCTCAGCTGATGGCTCAGCTCGGGGTCACAGGGGACCCCAAGGGCCAGGCACAGCCGGACCTGCAGGAGGCCAGGTCCCGGTGGAGAGGAGAGTGGAGCAGACAGGCAGTTCCAGGAAACGTGGTCGGTGCTCCCGCAACACAGCACACCAGGCTGAGGGCGTGTTGGAGGGACACTAAACTCAGACTGGGGACGGGGTGGCTCCAGGAAGAAGGGCCATAGAATGGAGCTCCGTTCTCTCAGCGCGTCCACCAAAGGTGCAGGGTCTAACCCAAGCCTGGGTGAGGGAGAGGGCAGGGCCGCTGGACACAGCCACACGGCAGCTGCTCCTCTGTGACGCTCAGTCACTCTGAGAGGGTCCACCTGTGGGGGACGGGGCAGCACCTGTCTTCCTGCCTGGCTTATTTCACCCAGCAGAACATCTTCTAGGAACGCCAGGCGGCGCAGATGCCGGGATTTTGTTCTCTTCCATAGCTGAGTGATTTCCTGCCTACATGCCACGTTTTCTTTATCGACGGGTCCGTCAGTGGACGGGGTGGGTTCTGGGCCTGGACCGTGAACAGGGCTATAGTGAACATGAGGTGCAGGTGTCTCCCCAACAACGCTGGTCACAGAGTAGAGAGTGGGACACGAGTCATCAGCGGCCAGGGAGCAGGGGCAGGACAGTTAGGAAGGAGGAGCACAATCCAGGGGCCTGGAGAGCAGAGGGGAGAAGCAGCTTAGCACGATTTCTTACAGACTTCAGAGCAGGAGAGAGGGTGGCGAGTGCGCCCAGCACAAAGAAAAGAAGACGGAGTAGGGGACGGAAACGCCAATGGCCCTGACTGCATTGTCACACAGCGCACACGTGGACCCAAATATCCTGCACCCTACAAATATGGGAAATGATCCTGTGTCCATTAGATGCCTTAAACATTTAATTATGGGGGAAAAAACCTGTCAGCAAGTGGACTGTGGGGCGGGCAACTGCCATCGGACAAGCACAGTGTCCAGCCAGACCCTGCAGAGGCATGGGGACATGAAAAGTCCCACCTGCATCCTGAGGCCCTCTGCTGGTCCTCACCTCAGGTCACCGGTGCTCCAGTGCCACAGGAAGCCTCGGAGGGGAGGTGGCATGTGACACTGGCCCAGCCACTGCTGGCATGCAGGTTTGGATGCAGGTCAGCTGTGGCTTGCCCAGAGCCTCCCCAGACCTGAGCTCCTCTACCCTACCCTGTCCATTCCAGGAGCCCACTCCTGGGGGGACAGAGAAATTCTGAGGCCGCCACTGAGTATGCCACCCAGTCCAGGCATCCACACAGGTACTGTCTGGACAACTTCATAGCCCAGGATTCTAGATATCTCTATGCCACAGCAGCCAGAGTACACTTTGGTATTCGGTGAGCAGTTGACGGCCATGGACCTGGACTTCATTTTCTAACTTCTCCTCCATGTCCACAACCTACTTTGGGTAGGAAGAAAACTAAGCACTATAAATAAAGCCATGCTTTCCTGCCTGGATAGAAGCTCATCAGTTCTTGGAACAACACCATAGAAACAGGTGTGTATTCTGGGGTTTCCAGAAGGCTCCTAGTTCTTAGCTATGCCTTGGTTCCCAGACCAGAGCAACACAGCACCCACCAAGGGTCTGCAGCATGGAGTGAGCCACCCACACAGGAGAATGGCACCTCTGGTCTGCAAACACTCGCTGTGCTCTCCAGCCGAGGGGCCACGCACTGCCGTCGGCTTCCCTCCCTCCCAGACAGTTCCTCTGGCTGACTGGCTCTGATTGACCACCTCTGCTGAAGCGCATGCACGACACCAGCGTCTTATCAGGCTGAACATCCTGATCATATCAAAATCAGTTTCTTCCCTTCCTCCTGCAGTCGCTCTGTCTAAAGCATGTGAAAAGGTCACCAAGAACTGAAAACAGCCAAACCACCACCAAAAAGCACAATAAATGGTTGAATAATTGATCCACTGCACAGAGCAGATGAGTCCAATTTATTGGCAATAAACCTCCAAAATACCCTTTGGTAACCGAAGAGTTACATGTCTTGAGAAGAAATGTCATGATGTCAATGTCACAAGTTGAACTGTGACCATTCTCCCCCCAAAAGATGTGCTGTCATAACCCCAGTCCCTCAGAAAGTGACCTCATTTGGAAACAGAGCCCTTGCAGATGTAAGTAGTTTGGCTGAGGTCAGGCCCCAGTAGGGTGGGCTTTTCCTCCCGTACCACGAACATCCTCATAGGAAGGGAAGAGACCAGGGGGAAGGTGGCCATAAGAAGAGAGACGAGGACTGAAGAGACAGGGACACAGCCAAGGAAGGCCTGGGGTGCCAGGTGCTGGGAGAGACCGGGAAGGGTCGTCCCTGAGGTTCAGGGGAGCATGACGCTGAATTCCCAGCCTCCAGGGCTGAGGCGGAACTGAGCTGCTCCCGGCCAGCCAGCTGGGGCGGGTGTGCTCCCGCACCTCACGTGGACAAAGCCAGGGAGAGCTGGACTTTGAAGGGATAGGACAATCTGACCAGAGTGGGTGTGGGAGGCAGACGGAAGGCGTCCTCTCCCCGATGAAGCAGGAGGACACAGAGCGTTTGCCTGGAAGTACCATCCTCATCACAAAGGGCAGAAGGAAGTGAGAAACCCGGCCACGGAGAGACCTGCTTAAAATTCCAACATGCACCGTGACACTCTCACCCAGAGCCAATGAGACACCCTGTAAGAATTCAATATTGCCCAACTTTTGACCATGAAATCCACTCTGTGCAGGTAGATTTTTAAAGGACAGCTTGGAAAGTGCCCCTAAGTCTTCCCCAAGCTCGTGTTAACAAGGACGGATCCTATTTCCAAGGAATAAAGAGCTGACAGTTCAGTACATACACACATTACTGATGTTCAAGAATTACATTAAATTAGGTTCTTCATAATTGTATTTTTAAGTGGAATTTCATATTCTCCTAGTCAACAGATTGCCTTTGAACTCCATGATGTGAGAACAGGCCAGTCCCGGAGCCATAAAGACTAGGAAGAATGCCAGGGGCTGCCGATTATTCAGAAAAATCAGATGTGCTCTGACGTTTGGATGTGGAGCTGGAAGCTCAGCAACACAGGGAGGGTGGGAATGCAGACCTAAGCAGGAGGCCAGCAGCTTCTCCCACTGCAGCCAGCTTCTCCCACCACAGGTCAGCTTCTCCCTGGTCGCTGTGGCTGATGCCGTGAAATTCACATGGTGCCTCATGGTTAAGCTGGCCAGTCGAGGAGATCATTCTTCACCATCTCCCTGGACTTGCTTTCCCCTGATGTATTCTGACTGCCTCCTTGGGGACTCCCTCTTCCTAAGTGCTTGAGTGGCTAAATGACACCGACAGGGACAGACAGCTGGGTCCATGGAGCCTGCCCAGAGTGCGGGTGTGTTTCTTCCCACACCACCCCAGCCACACCTGGGCTCCAGGGGCCTTTGCTTGGGAGGTGGACTTGGAGGCCCAGGTGCACACTGCAGGCTCCCGGTGTTTCAGTGACAGGGGCTGGTCTTCGGGCCACCTGTCCAAGGTTTGACATTTCTGATCCTGGTGATTCCTGAGTTCACCGAAAACCCTCCCAAAACTCCTCAAATACCATGCTGGTTGCTCGCTTCACTTTGGTAAAGCCTTGCTGGCCATGTCTCCATTCTGTCTCTGACACTGTTGTGTCCACTGGCACTCTGCCCCATGTGCTGGCCTGGGGTTTGGGGCTCAGTGACCTGCTGCCACCTCCAGGAACAGAGGCCACCTGGCACTCATCTGCGCTCTGTCTGCACTGCCTGGGCAGCACCAATGAGGTTCCATGCCCTGGAGTCTCCCGGAAGGAGGAGAAGAGGAGGACAGCCCTCCTCCCCTCCTGGAGCCTGTGTCCAGCAGCACTTCTTACTGCTTTGGAACCGCAGTGATCGTGAGCGTGCAAGGGTTGCTGAGTCGTGGCCTTCCACAGGCGGGTGCATGTGGGACGTGCGGCATCTCTGTGTGGGTGCCATGTGTGTACGATGCCTGGTGCAGGTGAGTGTGGTACGTAGCTGTGTTGTGTGTGGGGTCTTTGTGGGTGTGTGGTGGGAGACCTGGATCTCACTAGGTGAGGCAGATCAGCACAGCGCTGCACGAACCCCGGGAACATCCTTTCCTGAGTCCACACTCCTGGCTCCTGAAGTGGGGAGGCTTCCCCCCCAGCCTTCCAAAGCTACTGCACTTCACCTGCAGTTAGCATCCCATGGCTGCCCATTGGTGCAGTGAAATTCACATGGTCTCTACCTGGCTTTGGAGACCAAGTGAAGAGACTTCTAGAATATGTTAAGCAAAAAGAAAAGTTGCTGACATAATTGCTGACAGGCAGGTGACTGAACGGCAGAGATGAGCTGAAAGTGAGGTTTCAAGGGAAGCTATGGAGAGCAGGCCGTGCCCCACTCTGAAATTCTGACGTACACAACAGCAGCCAGGCTGCACCTGACCCTGAGCGGCTCCATTCTGTAAAGCATAGGTTGCCATGAGTTACTCCATTTCAAGTACAAGTGCCAAGTGGGATGACTCCACACCTTGTTTACAAGTAAACAGCCACCAAATGCCCAGCACCACCACAAGGCACAGGTTGATAAATAACCTGTATGTGCCAACTCATCACGCTAAATCAAAGGACACCTGGACACACGGACATCCTAAATCACATCAGGAATAGCAGACGCAGGAGCCCATCAACCTCACCAGATGAGGAACCCCATTCGAGGTCCATAAAAGGAGGAGCCCCCCAAGGCTGTTTGAGGTGGCACCGTGACCACGTCCTTCGAATCACTCAACCCAGCTCTTGTCCAGGAAAATCGCCACAGCAATGAACCTCTGACTTCCTGTCCCTGTTGGGCTTCAGTCAAGTGTGACTCCGTCTGCACTCCAAGCTGACCAGGCCTCTGCTTTGACAGTCTGCAGAACTGGCTCCTGAAAATCCTCACCTACATGCTACAGTGACTCTGACTCTTTGCACTCATACCTCTGCCTGTCCCCCTGGCTCACCATCCCATAACCTTGTGGCCGCTTCAACCCTTTTGTTGGTCTTTCTGTGACTCTTTATACATCACTGGGTGAAGTCTTCATGACTTGACAGTTCAGATATTAGGAACTGGGGTTGGAGTAGCAGAACCTTGGTCATAGTTGGCTTATGACCACCAGGTGACCCCCCCACCACTGCTGAAAGTGTGCATCCGGTGAACTGATTGTTATTCAATGAACTCTGACATTGTGGAGAAACAGATGTGCTTGGTCTGTTGGTGACACAGCACACTCACGACAGAAGCAAAATGAGCAGTAGGCTCCGGGTCGTTATTCACAGGTAGAGCGCCATTTCTAACCACTGCAGTCAAACCCTTATCTGGCCAACCTTACACTCTGTTTTCCTGAACAGCACACTGATTCCACCTTCCTGCTCTCTGCCTGGGGAGGGCCCTGGAACAGGTTCTCAAGCTGAACCCCGTGTGTGTCTCCCCCTTGCCCAGCTGTGAGCCCCTGCGTGACACCCCCAGTGTGTTTCAGCTGGGCTGTTCCAACCACTGCTGGGAAAAGCTATTTATCGAGCAGTTTTGTGTACCATCTCAAATTCTCCATTCTAAGAGTGACTCACTGGACTCCAAGAGAAGTGACAATTTCTCACCGACCTTTCTCTAGCTCAATGTCAAGGCGTCCAGCTGAGGAAGGTTTGGTGAATGACTTGACCAGTGGCTTGTGTCCTCTCTTAGATGCCCTGCAGGTCCTGGGAGGATCCTGGGTCAGGCTGGGCTTCCTTGCTTCTCTCTCCTCAGTGGGCAGCTGGGCTCACGTTGGTTCCAAGCCTGTGTCTTGGTCAGTTTGGGCTGCTGTAACAAAGTGCCCTGCCTGGGCAGCTTGGAACCAACAGCAGTGGGCTCTTGGAGTCCTGGAGGCTGGAAGCCAAGGTCAAGGAGTCATGTGACCAGGCTCTGGTGAGGGCCTTTTCTGGAGCTCAGGCTTCTGACTTCTAATAATAGCCTCCTGAAGCAGAGGGTGTTGCACAAGGGCACTCCTACCTCCCAGAGAATTCCACCCATGGTCTGACTTCCTCCAAAGGTCCACCTCCTGATAACCAACACTGGGGGCGAGGACTCCAATGCATGACTTCAGAGGGAGAAGGGACACTGTGGTCAGCAGGGGCGGCCAAGGGCATGAAGCCACACCAAGCAGACCTGGACTGCCTTGCCCCAGCTTCTGCAGAACGACACCACTCAAACAGCCCGTATCTTGGAATTACAGTTAAATCTAAGTACATGCAGCTATGGCTCAATTCAGTGCACACGTGGCCAAAGGAGATGAGGCACTGCCTTCTCTTCCTGCTTCCAGATGCCAGCGGGCTTCACCTTGCAGCCACATCTGTCTCCTGCCCTTCCTAGCAAACTGGGCCTGCTTGGAAGGATCTTCTGACAACACCACATCAATCTGTACTGGGTGTTTTACCTGTGTCAACAGATCCTTCTGATAAACCATGGGAACAATGCCACAATTATTTCCCCTATTTTATAAATGAGGAAGCTCAGGCCTCCCCAGAGAGCTAAGTGATATTTTATGGTAAACAACCACTAGGTGGTGGATTTGCTGAATATACCACTAAATGATGAGTCTTTGAGCTCAGGCAGTCTGAACCTGCAGCAGCAGTCCAACCACTGGGCTGCCCTGTCTTCCAAAGTGGACTGCTCCCTGGGCTTGAGTCCGTCGCCAGGTAACTGCTTACACAGCCCCAGCCCTGTTTATGTAATAATGGCATTGGGCATAGGCTTGATTGAATTCTACGTGCAGGGCTTGTATAAACTGCAATGAGCACATCTCATTACACAACCCTGCTGGATATCTGCGAGTTTATTGAATAATTTGGTTCTTACTCCAGCAGAGCTCACTTAATACCCAAACCCTTTTTTTCCATCTGAAATTGTATATACAAGTAAAATATTTAAAAAGCACAATTGCTTTAAGGAGGGCCAATGTTCCATTAGCTCCATCTCCCCCTTCTCTCCTGCGTAGCTCCTGCAGGGAACCCCATGATTCTGAGAACCTGTTTGAAAATCGGGACTCCAAGTCCAAGGCTGGGATCTGGATCTTCAGGGCTCGCACAGCACTGAGCGGATCTGTCCAACGTGGGTACTCTGGACCTTCCCTGCAGCCCAGGAGGAATCAACTGTGCAGGATTCACGGAGTCCCCAAGGCCACCTGTGCCCATTTCTGCTTCAGAACCATGCCCAGCCATCTCCTCCACCCCATCCTCCTTCTTCCTCTTTGGCCTCCCCAGCCCCGTCCAAACCTCCCTGAGGTCACCCGTCTGTTCCCAACACTGCATGTGCCTGCAACTCAGTGAGGGCTGAAGGCAGAGGCTTGGAAGGATCCTATATTCTGATACCCAACTACCTCCTGCTGCTGCAGAGCCTGGGTTCCTTGGAGACACACAGGAGGGACAGTGGAGTCCAACTTCAGGGAGCCCCTGCCCAGGCACTTCTGCTGCTCAGGGGCTCCTAGGTTCTCTCAGGTGTAGACAGCTGGGCCTAACATCTGGCCAGTTCTATGGGGTGGCTCTCGGATGCACCATGAACCCTCCCTTCCCTGGGCTGGAACGGGCTGTTGAGCTTTGGATCTCTCAATACACTGACTCACAGTCCTGGTCTGGATGTAATGGTAGAAAATTGTTTTTATATCTTTTTAAGTGTCTGAGGCCCTTTGGCTACTTAGATTCGGTGGTCAGAGGACAGTAGGGACGGCCATGCATCCTGCTGTTATCTGCCACATTATCTTCATCTGAGTGTGCGCACTTTGGCTCTGTCTGATAACCCAGGACCACACCGCTTACTACTGTGTCTTCAGATGGAGGACAGAGCTGCCTGCAGGCCTCTGCTCACCCGCCCAGCTGGCTGGAGTTCACAGCAGCAGGGTCTGGCTGCACCCTGGGCGTGGCCAGTCAGTTCAGCGCAGTTTGGTGTGGATGGAAAGCTCCCAGACAGACTGCACTCCCACCCCATCTGACAACCGGACATGAAAGTATGCATCTTATTTTGCACACTTTGCTCAGAGACTTGAATCCCAGCTTGCTGCTGCAGCCTCCACAGCACCTGAGGAGGATGCTGCCCAGGTCATTCTGCAGAGGCTAAGCCAAAGTCTAGACTTCATCTCCATGCTCCAGCTCTGCTAGACACCAGACCATTGTGATCATATCATAGAAATGGACGCTGGAGACAGCCAGAGAGCCGTGGGCAGCTCCAAATAGATTACGGAATCCAGGAACTTCTTTTTGTTTCTTTCTCCCCCTAGCAGAAATCATGCACTTTGGTCTGGGAACTTTAGCTTTCCTCTAATGATACATGGTTCCAAAATGTTCTGATTCGACTTCCTACCCACCAACTAAAGAAATGATCACAGTAGCATAGAAAAAGAGAGCGATCCTTTTCTTCCAGTTCACTTGAGAATCAGGTGATGTAAAGTTCTAATCAAAAGCAAAGCTTTGCCCTGCTGGGTCCCACGTGCCTCTCCTTTGCCATGATTCACATTCTCCCTATGGCAGTTCTTTTCTACTGCTTCACTGCTCTGATACACACACACACACACACACACACACACACACAGATCAAGAAGACCCTCATGACAGTCATACACAAAGCATTTTCATTTAGCTCAGACATTTTTAATTCGGCAAAGAAATACAAAATATTCACATGTTTAATAATACATGTTCAGCAAATCCTAAAAAAAATCACTTTACTGTTTTCCTAACAACTCCTGTGTTTACTCAACTGTATTCCTCAGTCGGACAGTCAGCCAAAGCCTGTGCAGAGTGAAACAAAAGTGAAATCCTGAAAAGAGGAGAATCCACCTGTGGATACTTGGAAGCAGCCACTTGCAAAGCTCCAAGTTCTCATTTCAGAACTCACTCAATTTATGCAAATGTTTGCAGGGGGTGTGGCTCAGGAGATCCTGGGCTTCATCCCCAGCACCACAAACACACACACACACACACACACAAAAAAAAAAAAAAAAATTGGAAAACTGAATTTTTGGTTTGTTTTCTTAAAACACATTTTTATTTTGAAATAATCTTAGATTAACTGAAGTGCGGTGCAGACAGTGTGGAGTGTCCCATACATCTCTCACGCCACCGTCTCCAGTGTCAGCGTCTTGCATACACATGGTGTATTCACCAAACCCAAGAAATCAACCCTGGCATAGTGCTATCGACTGGACCACAGACTGTCTGAATTTTCCCAGTGTTCCCACTACTGCCTTTTCCCATTGCATGTCCTTAGGTTCTTCCCAGCTGCCACAGTTTCTCAGATTTTTCTGGGTTTTGGTCACTTGGAGAGTTTTTTGTCGTGTTGGTAATCTATTTTGTAGCATGTCCCTCTATTGGGGTTTATCTCTGTTCCCTCCTGATTGGTCCATGGTTACGGACGTTGCAGAAGAACACCACTGGATGCTATGCCCCTATCGCCTCATCATGGCAGGGGGTCTGAGACATCAACAGGACTTGCTGGCAGCAGGAAGACGGAATTTAAGGAACCGGGATTATCAAGATGGCCATGACCAGCGGTGTTTTCGAGTGGTACCAGGTACTCAGCCGCCCAGCATCTACTGAGACTTCCCATCCATCAGGCACCATAGGCCCCTGGTCTCACCAGACAGCAAAGCAGCCAAGATCCTTAGCTTCAGTTCCCTGCGGTTCTGACACAGGAGGACCAAAATACGGTAGGCATAATCATCACACTACGTAACATACTGGCAGGTGATACGCCCTGAGGTAACGGCAGAGCAGAGTGGGGAGCACCGAGCGACGGTGGTGGGAAGACTCCACTGAGGAAGTGACCTTGGAGTGGAGACTTGAGCCAGGGGCAGGAGGGCACTGGGCAGGTGGGTGCGTGTGAGTGGGGTGTGGGGTGAGGGGTTCAGCTGAGCCTGTGATCAGGGGACACATTAGGACTTCAGGCCATGACAGGAACTCTGGCTTTCCTTCTGAGTGAAATGGAGTGGCCTCACATGGTTCCAAACCGAGCAGGGGCAGGTGGACTGAGCATGGTGGGGGCGTCCGGAAGAGCAAGTGTCTGAAGCAAGTTCAGAACCCAAGGAAACGGACCTTGGACTGGATTTAGGCAAGAGGACACACATCCTGGATGAGAACGGGACAGCTCTTCCCCCATTCAAGCAGGGAAAGGATCACCGGGTAGTGGGAGTGGGGTGCAGGCAGAGAGGGCTGGGCGGCACTCAAGGCCCCGCCACCTGTCAGGGCCCTGAGGTCAGCCCCGTCACGTGAAAGCCCATGGGAGGAGGACTGTGCACTTCCAGTGGCCGTGGTGAAATGAAGCAGGAATGGAGGGCCCCTGGGAGGCAGGCGGGGCAGCGGGGTTCTGCACAGGTGCCATCCTGGACCTGCGGAAGCAAAAGGCCTGCTGGCTCATCTGATCTCGCTGGAGCCAGAGACGGCGGCGAGGAAGCGCGTCGACGACTTAGCATTCAGTAAGGCCAGCGCCCGACGCGGAACCAGAGGCCTGCTGTCACGCAGCTCCTGTTTCTATAGAAACAGGGCCCCTGCCTCCTCCAGCATCCCCTCTCCTTCCCACAGATAACCAGTCATGGAAAATAAGGGGCTGGATTTCCTTCCATTGGAAAGAGTTAAAAACCTGGAAAGGAGAAAGACAAACCCCTGATGCCCTTTCCATGTATGAAATGGAGAGGAAATGTTAGTCGGCAAGACACCTGGAGCGGAAAGGGGCCTGCTAAAGTGGAAAGCTTCTGCTACTCTATTTAGATGACAACCTGCACCTTCAGCTGCTCACTGCAGACAGCCGCGTCTGAATCCAAGTGCACCGAAGGGTGCAGCCCACACCAAGGACACGGAGGAGGTACTTGGATTCTGTCCACACCAGGAGCCTTCCACAGTGGGAGTGGCTGCGAGATCCTCTGCTTCCCCGACCCTGAGGCCCACAGCCCAAGGTCGGAGGCCTCCCTTCCACACTGACACTCGGAGATGTTCTGAGGGCAGCAAGGCCTGCTCCTCCTGGCCTCTGGCCACCCACCAGCCCGCCTCAGCCACACCACGCCCTGGCCTTCAGGACACAGTTCTTGCCCTGACACCCCACGACACAATCTTCCCAAACAAAGGAGTGGAAGACCACGGCTTCAGTGCCTGAGCCTTCCCTGGGGCAATTCCCCCTGGTCCCCTGGAGAACGCGGAAGCTTCTGTGAGCTGCACTTCCTAGGGACATTTAGTGAGTGTAAATTCTGCCCACAGATGACGATGTGATCAAGGCTCAGAAATGAAGGCAACCAGGGCACTCGGTCACACATGCTATGCAGCAGCCAGACAGCTTGGTTACGCTGCACCAACGCAGTCCCTGGCCCCAAATCCAGCCTACACCCTGCTCATCCTGCAGCGCTGCCTGAACACTGCTGGTTTCCACAGCGGACGGAGAGCACAGCGGCACGCAGCGGCCCCGACGGCTTCCACCTGCTCCCGCGTCACCAGTCAACTCCAAGTGGACAGAGGAGCACAGCCCTGGAAATGCCTGCAGAGCAGCACTGGTGACATGTGGGTTCCAGCTGGGCCCGTGTTCCCTCTGGAAGGTGCTAGGGCTGCAGTGCACAGCATGGGTTCAGGTGAGGGGCACTCGCACCTGGATTTGCTCTGGACTCTGGTTCCCACAGCACATTACTCAGACCTGGCCAGGGAGCGTGTGCCTTGCAACTGGAAAGGAAGGAGACCAAAGCTCACTGGGAAGTAGCTAGGCATCCCACAGCTTAGTTCCAGGACCCTAGAAATGGCACCGATTCCTTCCTAGAATATTCCTGAGCAGACTCACAGGGGTGGCGAGGTTCTGCATGGAGCCCCTGAGGCAGCCTGAGGGCAATGGGAAGGGAAGACCTGAGAAGGCACAGCCTCCTCTGCTCCAGGGGTGGGCAGGTAGCCCATCCCAGAAGCCAGGGAAGAGGGGACCCACAGGAGGGAGCCAGAGAGAAGCCCAGAATGGGAAACAACTCCCTAGTAACTCTCTGGTCATTAGAGCTGGGACCCTGGGAGGGCCCAGGGGCAAGTGCCTCAGAATACTAACCACTTTCAAAGAGAGAGAATGTCACCTCTCAAGAAGCTTATAGAGGTTTTTTGATTTCAATTGTTAAAACATATTAGATAGGATCTCCCATTGCATAGGAAGGGTTTGAATATTGAATACAGTTTAGAAAATTGAGTGGGAGGAAAGGATTCAGGAGTTGGAGACCACTGATTTTTCTCTGGCCTTTCTTCACCTTTGATTTCTGCTCCCTCCTCTAACCTAGCTCTCCAATGCTCCCAGTTCCACTCCTGCTCTCCCTCCAGTTAATGTGTGTAATGTGCATACTTAAGTACATAGTGTGCATATATTATATTGATAACACAGGTGAGTAAGTTCAGAAAGCGCCGGGAGGTCGCTCAGCAGTAGAGTGCTGCTCTAAGGTGTGCAAGGTCCCAGGCTCAATCCCCAGTACTAGAAAAACTGAAAAGAAGACTAGACACAGATATCATGGGTGACGTAACAACGAGTCCACTGCTAAACAGCTGCTGTATTAATTTGACTAGTTCCTTTAAAATAAATCTTCCCACAGTCGTAAACAAAAGGAGAAGGGAATAATCAATCAGTTCCTCAGATCAGAGTTGGGGTGGATGCCTGATCCTTCATTCCACTTTTTTAAAAATAAAAGCATTATGTTAGAATTGACCCTAAATTATCTAAGGTAAAACCTGATGCCGAAATGAAATCTGACCACTATTGAAAATTAACAATTGATTTTTACAATGACTCTGATGATCTGGAAAATTGTTAAGTTTCTTAGGAATTACAATGTGTGTGTGTGTGTGTGTGTTCTTTCCCCTTTCCCTGGAGCTTGTGCCAAGATGGTTTTCATGCACTCTAAATATCTGCAATTGTTTATACACACGTGGGACTGACTCAAAGTGAGTTTGCTGATGTTCCTTTTAAAGATAAAGACTATTCTGGGACCTGCCAGCCATTCTGTCTGCAGAGACAGGCTCTCTCTCGTTGGCACATTCCTCCCAGGTCCTCTGCATCTACCTCCTGCACCTGCCCCATGCCCCAGGCCTGCTGCACGCTCTACCATGTAACTGGGTTCACCTCTGGGCAGTGGGCATTCAGTGGCCTGCCACTACCTGGACCTACCCCACTGGGCCACTCAGGCCTTTGGGCTCCTAATTTCCCTATAATATTTGTGGTGTGTGCATTCACCAACATGGGAAGCTGAGGGTTTCCCATGCTTGAAGTGGATATAGACGCAGCTGGGAAACAAAGTGGCATAAGCTGGAAAAGGTAAACTACTGGAGAGAGTAAGTTAGAACCTTTCCTACTGTATGGCATAAGTGAGGTTTTCTCCCCGTTGGCAAATACACCCATTCAGAACCAAGATGGCAGACCATTCTATTCCCTGATGTACATGGCTAACTCAGTGATACAATTAAGCTCCCAACTTGATTATGGCACAGCAGAGCACACTGAACAGGACACAAGAGTAAGAACAGATGCTCAGAGAACACCAAGACCTTGCCGAATGACATCCAGGTAATTATCCACAGGCTTCTCGTACGTAGATCTAGGTTGGTGCCAAAGATTTAAAATTGTCTACTTTGAATAAGTTGAGAATGCTCGATCAATTGATTGATAGAGTTCCCCAAGTTGTTCATGAGAAAAGCTGAATATATTTTTATCTGCATACAAAATCAAATCAATGTGCTTGAAATGGAAGCAAATCATAGTGTGGCCTCCGGGTCCTCAATGCCCTTGACACTACATTTATTACAGAATCTAATTTTAAAAGGATTATGGTGATTATTGTTTTTATAGGCAATGCTCCATGAAGGGATCAATACTGCACGTGTGGAGAAGCTTTCCTCACCCACTTGATTAATGCATTGTTATCATCGGAGTAATTAAAAGGAACAGGGTCATATCCAATCAGCATGTACATCTTACTCAGCAACTCCTGCCAGTTGCTTAAAAATTAAACTCATTAATCATTCCGACTTTAAGGGATAAAAAGCTCTGGGCAAGAAATAAAAAGGTTCTATTTCATGAAGGAAGAAGTGTCCAAAGTCCACCTGTAGAAACACCCTGCCACCCAGTGATGACAGAACAGGAATGTGGGAGGGCTCTAATACGATGTCATTTTGATGATCCACGACTCCTTAAGTCGACAGGTAACATAGGAGATGATTTTGGAAATGCGTGCACTCGCAGCAGAAAGCGCACCGTAGGAAGGTGGCTTTGGTGCTGCCTCCACCTCCCTGGCTGCCAGCAGGGCTCCAATCCCCTGGGGAGATGTGACAGACACACCTTTCCAGGCTGGCTTCAGAGAGCAAAGCCTCTTAACAGTGAAACTTGTTTGTTAGAGTTCACAGCTGACAGCTGACCCACCAAGAGAAAGCCAATTAAGGTGACCCTCATTAACGTTCCAAGCCGAAAGAGTAGCTCTTGGTCATGGTTTTCCACCCCAGTCAAGGTAACAGTGAAGGTGCAATGAGACGCACAGAGCGGGCTCTAAATGGGCGGTGCGGAAGGCAGGCGTTTCTCATGCTGTTTTAGGCTTTACCACCATCCAAGTAACCCTGCCTCGTTGTGTAAGTCAATGTTACTTTCTCCAAGAGACAACTTTTTAATTATGATTACATTCTCTGTGCAAAAATGGTAAGCAGAGTTTTAACACTGTTATAACTTCAGCAAAATCTGTCCATACAGAATTCTATGAAGAAGTGATTACTCACTTCACCTGAACACTCACTGTGGTGTGGGTGCATGTGCTAAGGGTGCTCTGGAGTCCTAAACTATTGCATCTGGCATAGGATACAGGGTTCTGGGGCCAGCAGGGGACTTCAGCACTTATCTAATGAAACAATGCTACAAGAAAGAAACCAAGACACGGAGATGTGATTTGTTCACACTTACACACAATGTGGACCATGCTAGGAAGGGCAAGGGACACCAATACGAGCAGCAGAATCAGGGTTAAGCTGAAAACTTACTTGGAACAGGCCGGTAGAGAGAGAAGAGGAATCACAGTGATGTTAGTGACCTACTCCAAGAGGATGTCCTGCACGACCACAGAAATGACCTAGGAAGACACTAGACACGTGGTACAACAGTTGAGAAGACAGATCAAGATGGTGGCCCCCAAGGGTCCTGCATTGCTAGAATTCTCCACTTATGTAAATAAAAGAGCAAACTGTCTTCAGAACAAATGGTAAAAGTACATCAGAGTAATAAAGCTATCTTAGCCGTCTTCTAATGCAGAAGCTGCGGAATGCATGGGGCTCCCTCTGCACAAAGACAATTTATCTTACAAAGAGAGCATGAAAGGGGAGGAATAGAATACAGGAGATAAAACCCTTAAAGGGGAGGAGAAGGGAATGGTTTCCTAAAGAGCTCAAAGGCTGAGTTGAGAGAGAGAGAGGCAGGGCTTGAATTCAGGCAGCATCATGAAAGGCATGAGGAAACAGTGTGGGGAGCAGAGTGGTGGCCACCAAGAGCAAAGCGGCCACCACATCAAGGCAGAGGAGGAGTCAGACGCACCATTATCTCAAGTCAGGGGACACTGGAACCACACTGCATGCAGCATCTGTCATGAAGACAGCACAGAACACAAGGCCACATCCGAGCCAGCTGTGGAAGGGGACTGCTGATGGGGGGAAGTGCAAGCAGTGGTGCCCCACCTGCTTGGGAAGCTGCAAAATAAAAGGAAGAAGCATGACAGGATGGTGGGAGGGACCAGGGAAGGCCATTTTTGTTCTGCCTGCAGGCAGAGAAGAAAGAACTGGTGGAGAGATGAAGGCATGCGCAATGGCAGCAGCATGTGCTCACTGGACACTCTCCTGGCACTTGACAGTACTTCCTTCCTGGTGGAATGTACTGTCATCAGTGACACTGCAACCCTGCAAGCCTCCTTGGTTAAAGGTTAAAGGACCCTGTGACACCCCAGGCCCCTCCTGCAGGTGAGTACACCTCGCACCATCAATTGGTGACAGGAGCCCTGGGATGGAGAGCAGAGCTGGAAGGCTGAGACTTGCCCTCACGTGTTAGGAAAACCATGTGAAATTAAACTTTTGTAAAAGGCTTAAAAGTGGTGAAGGAAGTAACAGCGTACACCGACATCATCTGTGCAGGCCGGCTACTTATGAAATCATCTCAAAACTGCTAAGTCCCAAGGACACATTAACGGATGCTGACATCATACCAACAAAAGACCAAGGTAGAGGGAAAGCAGGTGGGCCGGCTGCCCGGACATGCAGGGTGTATGCGATGGGCCCTGTGCTGACAGGCACCATGGGCAGTGACCTGTCACTCAGCCCGTTTGGGCCAATGTGCTGTTTTAAACTCCTGTTGTCATTACATTTGCATTGTTAGGAAGTCATGTCATCAAGAAGGAAGGCCACAGGGACACAATATGCAACTCTAATGAAACCCTGCCCAGGCGGTGGGCAAGGCTTGCAAAGCCATCAAGAAATTGAAATGTCCAAGAATGGGCATGACCAAGTCGGAGTTTTAAAATCAGTCAGTTAATTCCAATTAGAAGTTACTAAATCCCATTGAAAGTCACTTCCAGCAACATTTTCTTTAAGAGTCAACTTATTTTTAAACCTACACAATGAATTTTAAACCAAAGTGGTTATTGATTCCTCAGAGGAGTTGCCCAAGTAATTGACTTTATATTTAAATAAATCTAAGATTTATAAGGAAACTGATAGAAAAGACACTGGGGCTTTGTTTCTACTTCGCAGTCAGAACCTGCCTCTCAGAACTTAGACCCCGCAAAGAGGGTCTTCAGGGAGATACCCTGGTGACAGGCCCTGTTCTAACGGGAGTGTATACATTCAGGCCATGTGTCAATAGTTACTTACAGCCCAGTCAAACTCTGCACTGGTCTGTGTAGACCTGTTGGGTCTTACCTATGTGAGTCCTAGCAGACTAGCTTGAACTCGACTCTGGGTTAACTCACTCATTCTCAGCCACTTACAGGCATGCTTGTGGGTATACATGCAAGAAGTCAGGAATGACATTTTATTTCTCCCTTTCTGGATTGAAGGACAAGATGCAGAAAGCCCAAAGGTATTCCACTCCCCATCATCTCACTGACCATGGCGAGGTTGTTCTGTGTGTTGGAACAGCTCTCCCTAACAAGCCACCGGGGAGCCACAAGGACACCAGCTCTGGGACGGGCACTGCTGAGATCAGAGAGAACTCTTCCCCACCCAATGGCTTCCACCTGAGCCCTGAACTCCCCAGCTGCTCAACAGAGCACAAAGGCCTCTCCCTGCCCCTGCAGTTCCTCAGTGATGCCAAGACGCATAAAATGACATGCAATGTGCTCCTAATTGGTCGCACCTCTTCAGCTTTGAGTTTGGGCAACAATTGATCACCTAAGGTCCTTCCATCTTGATAAGCGCTGGCATCTAAAAATGTTTCCAAAGCAAATGTCTTTTCCTTACCTAGTAACTCTAAGGCAAATGGATGTTTTTGTTCCTGGAATAAGAGTGGTTTGCTAAGAACATCATCTTTGGTAAGGTTTTATACACAGCTTTGCCAATTTTGAATCACTTTTCTGAGAAAAGTGCGGTAGAGCTTTTAAGAAACTGATGCTACTTTTAGCTGGGTGTCATGGGTTTGCCTACGCATTTAAAATAAGTAATTAACTTCATGGTATAGATTTGAGGTGCACAACATGTTATGGGACACACATATGTATGTGTATGTATACATGTATGTATGTATGTATATATATATATATATATATATATATATACATATATATATATATTTACTATGTGAAGCAAAAAACCAGATTTGCCACCTCTCACAGCCATGCTTTTGAAACAGGAGCAGCTGAACTCACTCATTAGTGTGAGACCCACATGCAGTACAATTTTATTACCTACAATCCTCGTGCTGCACGCTAGAGCTCTGGACTTGTTCATCCGACATGTCTGCTGTTTTGTAGGAAATACATGTGATGCATCTTTGCCAAAGTGCACTGAGAAAGTCCAGACACACATGCAGAAAATGAAAAATACATACCATAGTACACTAAATATGCACACACCACCCAATACCTACATGCATGTGCATGTGGGTACACACACACACACACACACACACACACACACTTTATTGTATTTTCCAGGAAATGAATATTGATATCAGGGCATCATGAACCTCTAGATGCTATTCAGAGCTCTGTCTATGGAAATCATTTGCACCTGTTAAGTTTCTGATTCGTTCCTCAGCTTAACACTTTTGCTTTATCTGAGAACCAGTTCACATGCTAAAAAGAAATATATGCTCCAAGCTAAGATTTTTGGAAAGGATGGGTGGAGGCCAGCTGCACAATATTCAGCTTTTACCTTTCCTTTCTCCTGGCACCACCTAGTGTCAGTTGAAGAGAAATGCCACTGTTCTCAACACCAAACATCCACAATGTGATAGTTGTTAAGTCACCTTTGAGGGAAAAAGCAAATATTCTGTCTGCATTGCAGCTCAATGGCCTTACCAAGACCCCCAACAACATAATCCTAGAACTGTGTCATCAGACTAATTAATCCTACATTTCTGCTATTTTGTGGGAATTCTTCACCCTCGCCAAGAGATCCAGTTCCTTGAACCACGTGTCTGAAAAATTTGTCCTTTTTTCTCAAGACCTGGTCCACTGGAGTGAAGGGACCTCTGGTATTTCTCTATCTAACCAGGAAAGTCTGAAAATAACCCAAGAGAGAATAAGGCAATCTCATGCAAGGATGATCCAGGGTCACGGGTCAAGCATTTGTGTGCCCACCTGTGTACCAACCCCTCTCACAGACTTTGGTCACGTCTGTGAAAGCATCCCCATCCTGCATCAGAAAACACAACCCAGTCTCACTGGTTCTGTAAGATCTGGCAACGGAAAGTTGTTCCTACGGAAGTGCTCACCCACATGCACACATAACTGAAGAAATACCGAAAGGAGCAGCAGTGTGACCCAAGGCAAGACGATGGGCAGGAAAACACCCCCCCTCAGGTCAGGGAGATGCACTTCCCTGGGAGTGTGGGGGACGACCACCTGAGTGACTCCTGCAGGATCCCAGGTGTCGCTCAACTTTGCTCAAAAGGGGCCTCCAAGGGAAACTCCTGGAAGGCCCACAGTGGTTTCTACAAACCAGCACACCCTGCCTGTCGCTAAGGGCTGTGCCACCGAGGCAGGCCCGCGTGCCTGAGAGCTAGCCTGGGATTTTATCTCAAAGGAAAAGGTCAGCTTCCACTCTTTTGGGTCCCACCAGTGCTCTGAACATCTGGAAGGGATCAATAGTGGTTC
>JAJEJO010002427.1:209238-223806 GCA_020662805.1 Glaucomys volans
TGAGAAGAGTAGAAAACGTTCTGAGAGAAGTTTGCAGAGAAGGAACACTGTCTGAGGTAGAGTTGTTGGCCCAAGGATAGGGGCCATGAGATGTTCAGGGCCTGGAGTCCTTAAGCAAAAATTGTGCTGAACCTGGGATAGGGGTTGGGCTCCAAGGCCAGGGCTTTAGTATTTTTTCGGAAAAAATCACCACCACCACCACCACCACCACCACCTGGGGAGTGGAAGGGAGGGAACTGGGGGAAGGAAGAAGGGGATGTGATGGCACTTGCCTGAAGGGACAGAGTGGGGAAGTGAGGAGAGGGACCTTTGGTAGATTCCAGTGACAGGTGGAAGGAAAAGAAACACCAAGCCCAGACTTGATGTTCCCTGAGCCTTAAAGCAGGAAAATAAATAAATAAATAAATAAATAAATAAATAATAAACACTATCAACTTGTAAGCACAGACAGATCCAATTCCCTCCTTGAAATCCAGAGCAGCCTGCGGTTACAGACAGACATCCGCGCACCTACTGAACCCCAAGCATATCCAGATCCCAGAAGGCGCAGCTCCAAAACCCTGCGCGCCCCAGCCACCAACTCCTGGCCGCTGCAGACAGAGCCCCGCTCCGGACCGCGGTGACCGAGATCCGGCGCTAAGCAGTGTCTGGGTGCTCCGGAGCGGGGGAGGGGAGCGAGGAGTGCGCCCTAAACCCCCGGAGCCTCCAGGCCTCTGCGCCTCGCAGGTGCGCTCGGCCAGAACCCGCCGCCGCCCCCCACCCATCGCGATGCTCTTACGTCCTCCTCGTCACAGTCGCTCCGCGCCTGGTACTGGAACCGGGGCCGGCCACCCGCGCCGCCGCTGCCGCCGCCGCGCTCCCGGGGCGCCGCCGCCTGCGCCTGCGGGCCGAGGGGCTTCGCCCCGGCGCCGCCATCCTCCTCGGGCCCCTGGCCGCCCAGGAGGTGGCTGGCCTCCGGGGGCGCCGGGAAGGAGCGCGAGGTGTTGATCTTGCCGGTGAACCTCTGGTACAGCGAAGCCATCGGTCACCGCGCGCGCTCTCGCCGGCTGTCTTTGGTGCTCTTTAATATTTTGCTTTCACTCTCGGCTCCCGCTCCCCACCCCCTCCAGGCAGAAAAGAAAAAAGGAAAAGGCAAAGAAAGGAAGAGAAAGGAGGCGGCGGGCAAGAAGCAGCCAAAGACGGCGAGCCGGCGGCCGCCCCTCCGCGCGCCACTCTCAAGTCGCCGCCGGCGACTCTGCCTGGCTCAGCCTCCTCCGCCCCTCCGCGGCGCTCGGGAGCCAGGGTCGGCGGCGTGCTCGCCTTCTCTTCTTTCTGCCGCTTCTGATTTTTTCAACTCCTTGCCACGGCCACGCACGGCCTAATCGCGGAGACCGGAGAAGGAAAGAACCAAAGCACACGCAGGGAGGCAAGCCTAGGCCCCATTATTTGGCACCACCTAGAGACGGGCACACACCCAGGGCGCCTCCGCGCTCCCCCGCCCGGCCCGCGGCTCCTCCTTGGCCCGCCCAGCCCGGCCCCGCGCCCGCCGGTAGGCGATTGGCGCCTGGGTGGCCGGGGGCCGGCAGCGCGGGTCGCACCCGGAGGGCGGGGCGGGCGCGCGGGTCGTGGAGCTGGGGTCCGGGGTCGAGCGCTGGGCGCTAGGGCGGCTCCGGGGGGTCGAGCGCTGGGCGCTAGGGCGGCTCCGGCGCTCGGGCGGGGGGGGGGGGGGGGGGGGGCCCCCCCAGGGCGGCGGCGGGCTGCCAGGACAGCCCCCGGGGGCGCCCCGTCCACGCGCGTGGCTTGGCTTCGCGGCCACCGCTAGTGCGGGCTCCGGGCGCAGAGCCAGGCTGCCTTCGAGCGGCGCCCCTCGTGTTTCTGTCAGTTCTTGCCGAACTCGAACCAGCTGCAAAGATCCCTGAGGGCCGGGGTGCGAAGGGGGGCGCGAGCGAGCCGGAAGGGCGTGAGGGGGCAGTCCTGCGCCGGGTCGGGGGTGCGGGTTTCTGGGGAGCCCACCTTCTTTTCAAACTCAAGGTCTTGGAAAACAGCTTCGTTTCCTTCACCCACTCTCAAAACGCAGGCGAAGGTCAGTGGAGGCCTAGTGGGAGCCTCGGGAGCAATCCCATTGCACGCTCCTCCCCACTGTGCCCGTCTTATTTGTGTGTACCACGAATTCCATTTTTCTTTTCCATAGATATAGGGAGAGGCCAAAGCATTTGGGATCCCAGCAACTTTCCCAAAGCTTGCTCCATCGCCCCTCCAAACCCCCATGGTTAGGAAGTGAGAGGGGGGCAGTGACCCCATATGATGTGCACCACTTGGATTCGCATTGATTTTGCTGCATTAAAACGTGCTTCAGCGCCCCTGTGTGGAAAGACAGGGAAGTGTGCTTCCCTGCGAGTCTCCCCTTGGCTGGCGCGGTGCTTCCTTTCCTCCCTTTGCGCTACCTTCCTCTCCTGGAACCTGGCTCTCTACCTTCTCTCCAGAGCTCTCGCCATGGTCTTTCTTAAGGGTCCTGTCGCTCTTGCTTCTCATCTGGTCCCTACAACTTCTTCCTGCCGTCCTTCCTGGCTGCAAAGGGCCCCATCCTGAGCTCCAGCCACAGCAGGACCAGAAACGTGTGCCAGTGGCAGGGTCAATTAGCACCTAACCCAGAGACTCTGCTGCTCCCTTCCACACACTGAGTCCAGGAGCATCCTCGTCTCCAAAGGCGAAATGGTGCTCCCACTTCCTCCACCCTTCCCCATTTCAGTTTTCAAAACCATAGGCGGGCAGGGGCTCACAGGCCTCCAGACCACCAACCACTTCCTGACATCACTACCCCATGCCAGAAAGCCCAGGGCCAGGCCTGCCTGGTACTGAAATGGCCTCCCTGTGTCCTCCGCTTGGAGGGAGACACAGGCTGCTGGCCAGTGAGCATCTGCTGGCCAGTGAGCATCTGCTGGGACCCACCCCCTTCCATGCCTGTGCCCTGCCCTTCTCCCAGCCCGTCCAGTGGGTGACTTTGTCAAAATAAGACCAGGCCCATCCTGTGTTCCCCGTGGTTTCTCTGAACTATGAAGAAACAAGTGTAATCACTAAAGTAGACGAAAACACTCTTCCTTAAAAACAAGTAAAACCAGTATTTCAATCACTACGGGGCTCACTGCATGGGAAACACCACCCAGAAGGGTCTGGGGGTGGGGAGAGCTTCCTCACCAGCTTCACTTTGAAGAACCTTGCAACAATTACAAGAGCCATGAAACAACTTTAAAAGTCATCCCATTTACTAAATGGAAACCCTGGCTCTCACTGCCCTTCACACCAGCTGTGCTTTTGATAGGAGGTAGCTCTTTCCTAGCAGACTTCAAAGAGCAAAGCTCATGCTATGGACTGCATGCAGCCTTTGGATCCAGACATTTCCCTATATATAGACACCGTCCGGGTCTTACTTATGATACAAGAATACGCATGTGTTTTTACACAAACTATAAGAAGTTTATATTTATATACGTACACATAGTAACACATTTTATACAGTGAATATAGACTATCACACACTGCTTTTAAGGTATTTTCTCAGCTGAGCTTGTAGTTATGCAAATTATAGTCCAGCCAAAGTTAAAAATCCTAATTGTTTTTCTGAAGATGTGATTTGTATTTAAAGTTATCTGTAAATTAAAAGACTATAAAACTAAAACAACTGGGGAGAGAGTTGAGGTCAAAATTTGTATAGAGAAGTGAATCTGAAAATCAAACAGGAGACATGGAGGGGAGGAGAGGTGGGCAGGAAGAGGAAGAGGCAGGCCAGGGCAGGGGAGAGTGGAGACAAAGCACCAGGGACAAGCAGAATGGAGGGGGTGCGGTGGTCCTCCGTGCACTCTGGGCTGGGCCCATGAGCTGACTTAAGAATCTGGCTACTTTCTTTCACCTTGAACAGTGAACACAATGCTCCCAGGGGTATTATAGAGAATATTCTAGATTGTGTGTGAGGTTGTGCACCAGCACATCCAAGTTTGCCTTAAACACTGAAACACATCGTAGAGCATCTTTAGAGACTGTGGTTCAGGTTTTAGAATGAGGGAAGGCAGGCAGAGAAAGACACGCCATGCCACTCATGTTTGTGAAACGTAAGTAATTCAGCTCTTGCTCCTCGTCAGCGTGGGTGCCGTTTCAGAAGGAAACAAGCTGCTATTTCCTGCCACTCAATTTGTCCCTGATGACTTGAAATATGCTATACTAAAGCAGATTTTCACTACTACTTATGGGATAAGCATAATAAAATGTTTTTGAAATTGTTCTGTGGACTACTTCATGTCAAGACTTTAATTTCTCAATACCGCTTGAAACAGAAGACCCACTGACCCATTTTTGGATTCAGTTCCACATGATTACTTCTCCCCCATTTATTAGGTAAAGATGTGACTGTGTGTTTATTTTCCCTGGAACCATTTACAAAACAAATACTATAAGTCATTGGAATTAGGCAGATGTGGCAAAACGGGGTAGGTAGTCATTTTAAAAATAACAGAGGAAGCCATGGGGCCTGCATGCTAGCTAAGCAAAGTAGGAATACCAGAAGCCGATTTCAGCAACCCCAGCTGATTTGCATTAGGTAAGAGGTTTTCTTATAGCTGGGAGAATTGAAGGCTGTAGTTGCCTTTCTCTTTCTCTGGGTGGTGAGGGAAGAGAGCAGACTACGTAAGATTTTTACTCTTCCTAACACTAATATTTGAAGAAATAAACGGCCAATGCAGTGTACTCCAAAGAAAGGTCTTGCCTAAAACACTGGCTCCAAAATCTCATAGATATTATTTCCTTGACCTTGCATAAATGAGGAGAAAGAACTATTGGGATTGGCTGGGGAAAATACAGTGCTCAATACATAACACAAAGCAGATTCTCAACTCTGAATCTCACCATCTCTCAATAAATGTTTTTTGTTTGCTGGTTTTTTGCTCTTTATTTTGTGAGTGCCAATTTGAGACTGGGTTATATGACCTCTTACAAAAGTCCAAACAGCAAGGGTCCAGCACTTCACATGCACACAATTATTCTGGGCTTTTTAAAAATGCAAAGTTAAAGTATGAATTGGCTTAATTCAGAGCTCTTTAACTTGCTACTTAAATATGTTTTTAAGGAAAACATTTATTTTAACTCAATAAAAAGGCTTTCTTCAACATCAGTGAATGTTCACCTCCCAATCCTGTTTGTGTCTGCACGGTACGAGTGCAGTGGCTTTTGCACACAATTCAGGACACACCTGCAACGACCTACCTTGCTGCCTGTGCACCGACACAGGTGGGAAGTCAACCCAGGTGTTCACGTTCACTGCCAAGTAGGGTCAACTCCCCACTGCTCCAACTAAGTGGCCAGTGGACCCAGCCGAGCTTGCTGTTCTTGCCGTGGGACACCCGCTTCCCTCTCGCTCTTCCCCTCCTGCCTTCACTTGTGAGCATGATCAGTTTCTTCTTTCTCCTGCTCTCCGTTTTTCACTTTCTCCTTCTTGCCTTCCTCTCTTGTTCTTTCTCTGGATGGGTATCAGTAGGCTATGCATATTTTTTTCTCTAAAAATTCTTTGCTCCTATCAAAATAACTGTAAAATCCTACTTTTTACAACCCAAGATGCCTCAGAAATCATCCAAATAATGGAGGAGGCACAAGCTGCTGTCCTGTCACATTCTCTGTGTGACAGTGAGAGCTCCCACCGTGCCTTCCGGGACCCTCAGGGGCTGCAGGCCCCAGGGTGCAGCCGAGCCTGCATTCCTGTGTGCTCCTGGGGCCGTCCGCACACGACCGAGTCGTTCTCTGCATGTCTTAATCTGCAGAATTAACTGGCATGATTAAATTCAAAGGGATCTGACCTCTGCCCTGAATGCCCCAAGAGCCTCTTGCCCTTCACAGACCGCGAACTTCCCTGGGTCCCGTGGATTACATTAAACGGTTTTCCTTTGATGCCTAAGTCATATTAATGAGCTTCTGCACTTTGGTGCTTTAATTTTTCATTCAACGGAGGCAGTGGCTGTGGCCCCGAAGGAGAGAAAGCTTTTCTCTTTTCTCTGTGGCACCCTGGCAAACACTCCTCTGGAGTGGGGTCAGCAGCAGGCAAGAAGAGGTGGCAGGAGGCGGGTGGCATAGAGCCCAGACAGCCCCCAGGTGCATCTGCACCACATCACCTGAGGGATTGTCAGGCTTTGATGTGGAAGCAATGGACTAGAA
Source organism: Glaucomys volans (assembly GCA_020662805.1). NCBI lineage: Eukaryota > Metazoa > Chordata > Mammalia > Rodentia > Sciuridae > Glaucomys > Glaucomys volans. The sequence continues at coordinate 215,413 of JAJEJO010002427.1, forward strand.
AGAGGCTGGTCAGGTGCAGGTGTCCTCTGGACAGTGGGAACAGCTGGACCTGCTCATCCACCCTCACCTGCAGATCAGCACACAACTAGAACAGCCAACTTCATCGCAAACACTGCAGTTTCAAGAAAGGAAGGGCTATGGTGTGTGCCCAGAATGTGCCTGGGGACTTAGGTCTGGAGGACAGAGTGTGGGCCTGATGTCATCCACCCGGGGAAGACAAGCCTGCCAGAAACAGCAAAATAAAGTGGGACCCACTGGGTAAATGGTCCCCAGTCCCAGGCCTCCCCCATCCTGGTGACTCTTGGGTCTCCTTCCAGCAATGCCCCAACTTTAGGGTGTGAGGATGGGGAGGAGGCCTGTTCCCTCTAAACTCTCAGTGATGGCATAGCATCAGGGCCGGAAGCCACCTCTGAGGCCTGCCAGGGTGGGAGAGGCACAGCCTGCTTCCGTGTCATTCACTTGGCCACATTGAAAAGGTCTCTTAAAGAGGAATTTCCCACCTTCTTACCCCATGTCGAACACTGTCAGAATCGTGGCAGTTCCTCTGAGTGAAGGCACTGCTGGAATAGTGTCCGTGAACAGTGACTGGCAAACAGCCAAGGCCCACACAAAATCCAAACAAGCAAGCAGGGGTGCTGACTTGGGCACGTGGCACAGGCCCTGGATCAGAAGCCGCCTTCTCAGGTGTGTAGGAGGGGGTCTGGGCAGCAGCCTCCTCCAGGAGCAGGATGCAGTGCATGCATCTGTCTCTGCACCGACGCCACACGACACAGGTTCCACAATCCGTCTCCGAGGCAAGCCATTATTTCCATGTTCAAAACCATGATAGATTGGACTACTGTTCAACAAATCTTCACTCACCTCACACCCACTTCAGAGGAGTGTCCTGACCTGCCACATGGACTTTGAACTTGACCTTGTGGCTGACTTCGGCTGATGACACGTATAGGACATGACCCAGCAGAGGACTTGCAGGTGTGTGGGTAGCCTGGCTGATCTCGGTACTCTGCTGATTCACTCCAAGAACAAATCCAGCTGGCCGCTGCCACTGTGGGCCAGCCTACAAATCAACACATGTGGAGCAGACATGGACCCTACCCACCTCCTGCAGCTGGGGAACACAGAGTGGAGCCAGATAGCTGGCCCAAAGCAGACCAGCTCAGCGACAGTGGACATGAGTCTTAGGATAAATGCTTGTCGTGCAGACCTTTGTGCTGGGCTAATGGTTTGCACTGTGTGGGTATCCTTAGCTCACTAAAACAAAAGAAAATCCAAGTGTGAAGGAGGGCATAGGTAATGGCAGTGCTCACACAGCACTTCACTTGCTTACTCAGTATTCACCCGAGTGCCAAAAATGCGCCAGTTGCTGTGCTGTGTGCCAAGGGTGAGGTGATGAACTAAAATGAACTCACATTCACACGGCGTGAAGTCAACACTCCTCACAGTGAGCAGGCCTGGAGTTACAAATGATCTGACTGATAATGCTTTCCTTTTGTGAATAGATGCAGTCTTTTCAATCTCTTGCTGTTTAGAACATTTGCAGCACTGCTAATTTTATTACAAAAGAAAAACTGTTAGAAACCTCTGGATCGCAACTACGTTCAGAATAAAGCCTGGCCTTCTACTGTAGGAGCACTGGGTAACATTTCCAGTCCACCAAGGCTGTGGCTTTCAAAGGGTGTTTCTGGACCAGTAGCCTAAGCTTCACCTGGGGATTTGTACCGCAAATTTCAGGGCTCCATCCCACACCCGCTGAAACAAATCTGGAGCAGGGGGCCAGGCAATCTGTATTTTATCCAGCCTTTGAGGTGACTGAGGCACATCACTGTACTACAATAATGCAGTGAAACCGCTTTCCACATGGCATCCCCATGCCTGCTTATGCTCAGGAAACAGCTTACACACTCGAGTATCTAACGAGGATCCTTCTCAGGGTAAGGGGTGTTCCAAGAATGCACAAAGAAGTCCCCTCCCCCTGCCTCATTGACATGGGGGTTGTCTTGCAGCTCATTCAAGGCCACAATAGAAAGGAGTGCAGTGATCTTTGCAGGACCTTGAAGGTGCTGCTTCACCACTGAGTTATGGTCAAGGCTCATCAGGAAGCAGCAGTAGCCAAAAGGGATCTGTCAACGCAGAAACCAAACCAGGTGAAAGCTAAGATGCCTCAACAGGGGCTCATCTCAGAGGTCCTCTGACAGTGTGCCTTAGCCAAGAGCCTTTTCCGTCTTCCCAGATGTACGCAATTTGGCAGAAAAGCTCTGCAGAGGTACAAAGGGAAAAAAAGCTTCGTTTCAAAAATTGATTTCATTAAAAAATCCTCGGTGCTCTGCTTTGGAATCATGGCTTCATGCAATAAAAAAACTGACTTAATTAAAAATCAATGAAGTTAATAAACATATTTAAGTTGAAAGCTGGCTTTTATGAACTTAATTTTCCTGAGTCTACTCTTTAAAGCATGTTAAAATGCTCATTACAAAATCCATTTTATTTTATTTTTCACCATGACTTAAAATATTCTCCAAATTTCCATGGAATATTCCTGTAAATTTAACAATGGGTCAATGCTACTTTGGATGTTTTGATAGTTTGCTTTGAATTTCAACATGTTCTCTAGACCACGGTGCATGGTTAATATTTATAGAGACACATCAACAGGCACACGGCAGATGTTCAGATGGAGTATTAGACCTGCCTGACTGGACCTGCTGTATGCTTATTTCCTCATGAACAAATACAGGAGATGTCAATGCTAAACTGACTCCTGTGTACGTGGTGAGTCAGATACGAGAGGCAGTGGGTTCTCATTGATGGAAACAGATTACATTAGGAGCAATAAAATTGAAACGAAGCCACCCATTTGTGTCTTCTGGGTAATTCGATTCACAGAGGACTGCAACTCTACCGGCTCCACTCCACTCATTTCTGAACAATTTCCTTCTCATAAAGGGAAAAATAGGTTTGTCTATACTACTAATTGCATTTCAAATCATAGTAATTTGGAACTCAAAAAAGTAATTCCCTTAACAATTACTTATATTTATATTTTGCTTGACAGGTAAACAGAAATTGCCTGTTGGCTAAATAAATCCATTAGTCATGTAAGCCTGCAATTTGAACAGCCTTTTTCCTCAACCACAGCAACAACAAAATTGACTCTCAGCTCCAGTAGGATGAGGTGGGTCCCATTCGTTGCCTGGATTGTGCTTTGAGTCCCTGATAGGGCCCATTAGCTCAATCCTCGGCACTGCACCCGCAATCACGGCCATCACATCTCTTTATTACCCAACAATACCCAAATCACATCCTTTACAGAGCCTTTTCAGTCTTCACGGGGAAAGTTGGATAAATGAATGCTTTCAAAGGACTCTGAAGGATGTCTCAGCCGACTCGGTAAAAGATGAAGCGGTACGCGGCCCTATTTATGTCTGCCTTTCAGGATTCCTTCCTTTCTCTCTCTCTCAAGATGCTGCTCTCATCCGCAGCCTGAGTTCAACTCAGAATGAGATGCAAATGGCTGCCTGTGACCTCCCTGGATGCTCAGCTTCCCCACTGAGATATTCAAATCCCTAAGTATCTTTCTTGAGTAGACAATTTGCTCAAATAACATAAAATTATCAAATCCAGACTAGACTCTGGGAGAGAATACAGAAATCCTGAGTGTCCTAAGACATGAGACGTCAAGCAGTGACCAAGCGGGCCACAGCCCTTCCCGGGGTCTGTTCACACTGTGAGGGGCTCTTCCGTGGACACTCGGATGGGTGCTGGTCTAACATCCCATCCCTGATTCCCTCTGCCCATAGCTACTGGTTTCCTGGGAAGGCAGCCTGCTTGGCTGTGTCCACGTGGTGGAGAACAGTCACCAGGAATGCTGGCCGGCGTCTCAGGTGTGGAGCGCCCCATGGGCAAGCTGCACCCAGCCTTTAGATTCTATTCCTGATTAAAACGGAAAGATGCAATTTCTTGAACCAATTTCCGCAGCTACAAGGAGACTTGAAGGAAGTGATTCACTCTTCAATGTCCTGGTGATGTCATTGAACTTTGAGGGAAAAAAAATCACCACATTCAACATAATTCTCATTTGTTCACATCTCCTCCGTGAGCAGGAGGCTGAGAAGGCCCGAGACTGCTGACTGGCACCCGGCCTCAGGAAGGAGCTGCGACGCGGACAGCCTGGAAGACGACTCTGGCTCTCGGCTCATGGAGCGCATCTTCCATCACCCTTCTGGGTATGCTGGGACCTGACTTCCCAGGCATGACGGATGTGCTCTACAAGGATGGCTCCAATTGCTCATCCACTTGGAAGTAACCCTGAATCTGCCCTGTGCTGCATGCCAGGACCAAGCCGGGTGTCCCTGAATCAGTGCCTTCATGGTAACCAGAGGTTGGTTTGGTTGTGCGGAGGCGGCAGAGGTGGCGAGGTGAAATGTTCCTGCGAACGTGGGTCACACATTCCTCATTTGGCACCCCCAAATGCTGGAGCGACCCACTCCTCCCGGGTTACCCTTATGCTCCACCATGTCCTTTCTCATTGTCTGCCACCCAATGCAGAATGTCTGTCCTCAAGTGAAGGGGGTCCCTTCAACTAAAGAGGAATGAAAAGACTCATGGGTGGCTAGTGCAAAGATTTTTCCGTTCCCCATTGAAAGAGTGGTGAACAGGGGCTCTTTTCCCTCTCCGGCATCTTCTCCTTCTGCCTTTCAACAGAGTTGTGTGAGGACATGACACTCCGAGCCACCCCAGCCTCCTTGTGGTCATGGGAAAATAGGGCAGGAGTTGGCAACGAGGCAAACCCACAACCCTAGTAGCATGGAGGAACCAGAGCCCTGCCACCCCCGGTGAAGACGTCTGTTTCAGCCCTTTTCATCCGGGAATCGTGACATGACAAAAGCATCCCTATTACACAACTGGATGCCTAGAAGCCACTAAGCCTTGGCTTCCTCACTGAGGGCATTAGGATGTTAGGGAGGCTAATCCCATTAGCTCTACCAGCACAGAACTCCTGAGAAGCTCACATACGCTGTCATAGAGGGGAATCTAGACACTTCTCATGAGTTCCTAATCTCTAGAACATTCTGTGGCTGCCTGTAGTTAATCCTCTAAAACAGGAATCATTAAGCTTTGCACCCTGAATTTTGTGGGCCAAAGTCCACGGTCCTGCAGGAAACTCCACTGTATAGTTTGCTGTTAACTTTTCACATTTCTTCAACTAGAATATTTGGAGGAAAATGTGTTCCAGGCGCTAAGGCCTTTTACATATGTGAAGAGGTGAGAACAAGGTGAGGTGTTCTCTCTGCAGCATTGATGAAGCCACAGAGAAGAGGTACCAGCCCCAAGCAGGACAGGGCAGGGAGGGGAGGAAGCCAGGGGTGGAGAAGAGAATGCTGCTTTCAAAACAGAATCCTGTGCTCACGCGAAGTGCTTTCGGATATGCAGCCCAGTCCCCCTCGAGGCCCCTGTGAAGCGACCTTGGCTAGTTGCCAGAAGAGTAGGCTCAGAGCCCACTCCACCAGGCTGCCTGAGCCGCAAGGTGGCAGGCTTGAAATGCTCCCCAGTGGGCAGCAGGTGGGACAAGCGTGCCTTCTGGCACTCCTGTTCAGAATGACGATCAGAGCAGTAAGAAAAAAATTCCAGCCAGATGAGCACACACAGAATTCGACACCCAGACGATAAGGACCTTATTTTCAACACACATGCATGTTTTCATCATTTCACAAGACGACGTCTCACTTTGGACTTGCATATGGGGGAGACATCACTATCTGATGTTGAAGATGAGTTCCACCCCATTTTCCACATCCATCACAGCAGGGGCGAGCCATGAAGCAGATTTGACATGCATGGTCCACGTTGCAGAAGCTTTTACACAGAACCAGGGACTGGGAAAGTCCAGCAGGGAAAGGGCCCCCAGTGCGTGCTCCCTCTCCCCGCAGCCTGTTTAGCTATGGACCCTGTGTGCTGTCGGTTCTCTGCTTTGATCAGGCAAAGACAGCAACACATGTTTCTGTCTCTGGGATTTCTCTTTTACTCATTTTTCTTACTGCTTCTCTTCCCACCTGACCACCACAACAGCCTCCATTGTGAGGCTTCAACGTGCAGATCGTGATCCTGCATCTTTGCAGATTTGTGCACTGATGGCTCCCTGCTGACTTCAGCCAACCGCAAAGCAAGAGCAGCAGAGCACCAACAGAAAAGCCAAGGCAAAGAAACCAAGGACAGCAGAGTCCCCGAAAGCGCAGGTCCCTAGCACAAACAGCAACTCCGAGCAGGATGCTGCCACTGGAGGGAGCTATGGGAGTTTGGCAGTCACTCTCTGCTCACCTTGGCTCAGGCTGAGCCCTGCATTCCCATCACACCACTTCTGCATTCAGCTCATCACAGGGGCAACGAGACAGCCTGAAAGACTTCTGCTTCCTATGAAAAGGAAGGCTGCTGCTCTACAAATGTGTGCAATACTCTCAGACATATTAAAGTCAAGTCAGTAGGTGAACCATGACTGTGTTCCCATTTATTGAAGAGTCAGGTGTTTCAGGGCAGGGTAGGGCTGATAATGAGTATAATTTCCCTTCATCACGGAGAACAGACATAGCATATTGATGGGTGTGAATAATGGTTCAGGAAGGATCGTGGAATGCCTTCAGCCATTTTTATTTTTTATTTTATTTTTATGCACTGGTGCTTGTCAGTTTTTGATACGGGACTGGCATTGAGGAAGGGTGGGGACCATGGAGAACTGCTGTGGGTGGTGGCTGTCCTGAATCTAAACCAAGCACCATGGAGCCTGGATGGGCTCATTCCGGCTATCACCTTCCTCTTCTTATAGAATAAAAAGAACTCACAGGGGAAGAAGCTGTGCAGTGATGATGGACACAGCGGAAATAGCAAACGAATTCAGGACCTCGGACAGCAGCCCCGCGGTCCTGTCTGTGGCTAGTCTTCTTAAACAATACACATTTTCGGATTCTTGCAAAGTTATTGATTCATTTGGAAAAAACAATTTTATAATTTGTTTTCAGTCATGTTTTTAAAAAGTCATGCCTTCCTATAAACTGACAGTGGATCTGGGAAGTGAGGATATCCACAGGTCCGTCAGGGGCCTCCAAATGAATTCTGAGTTTACAGGTAGACTGTTTACAGGGTCTCACTGATGAACAATAAGAGATTCAATTTTGTTTCAGGCATGTGATCGATGCACATCATCCTATTTAATAATTTCAAAGGTCCTATGTTACAGGCAGTAGAGGACAGGGGTTCACACCCAGGTCTGTCTGAGAGCTACACCACCAGGAGAATCCCCAGGAGTCTTCTGCTCACCTACATCTGTAATTGTGACAAGTCACTCCCCAGAAGCATATTCCAGGAAGCTGTGAAACTGAACTTCCAAATGGCTCAACCACAGCCTTACCTGAAAGTCCAACTAAAACGCTCCTTCCTCAAAGAGATCCTCCAAGACTTTGTAATATTTTAGGAGTCCTACAAGTCTTGCTGACTCCCCCCTGCACCTGTCTGATCAAACACACCACCTACCTGTGCTGCCCATCATTCACCATGGAAAACACTTGACTCATCCCTGACCCTGCTGGCCATGGATTCTAAGTTCTCTAAGAAAAAGAGATGTATTCAGGTTAGGTTCATGCAAGGAGCTCTGGGGCAGATAGAGGGGAAATTCAAACTAGAAGGAAGTTATTGAAACCAAACTTATCTGCAGCCCTCACAAGGCGATCAGATGGAAGACAGTACTCTGGAGTTGTTAGCAGCTGCTCTGACAGGCGACTACACCAGTGATATGAAAATGCTTTTTTATTAACAACGGTACCTTTCAGAAACAAATTGTAAATTTGGGTTTTTTTTTTTTTTCCAAATGAATCAATAACTTTTCAAGAATCAAAAAATGTGTGTCCTGAAAGAAGACTAGATGTGGCCACAAGGCTGCTCTCCAGGGTCCTGAATGTGCTTAAGCTTTTTCTCAGGTCATGTTAGTTACAAAATTAGTACACATTTTTTCTGCTTTTTTTTTTTTTTTTTTTTTTGTTTTTTTTCATTTTTTTTTTTTAAAATTAATACACTTTTTTTTTTTTTTTTTTTTTTTTTTTTTTTTTAGCTATTTGCACTTTTATTTTTTGGAGCTAATATACATTTTTTATTGATTCTTTTTAGTTACCCATGACAGAATTCATTTTTATGTAATCATACAAAAAACAGGATACATCTTATTCTAAAAGGAAAGAATATTTTCTTTAAAGAGAACCCTGAGACACAAGTTCCCACAAGCAGGGACTGCTGCCATGTCCCTCAGTGTTTGTGAGCAGTGACGGTCATGGTGCCTGGGATGCTGGAGGTGAGCAGTGAAGGTCATGGTGCCTGGGATGCTGGAGGTGAGCAGTGACGGTCATGGTG
>JAJEJO010002427.1:223816-245311 GCA_020662805.1 Glaucomys volans
GAGGTGAGCAGTGACGGTCATGGTGCCTGGGATGCTGGAGGTGAGCACTTGTGAAAGGAATGAATGAGGCTGTATCAACAACAGTAAACCCGGGGCAGGCGAGTCTGCATTGTCACCCTGTGACAGACTGGTGTAACTCGTTAATTGTCCTTCCCCTGAGGGTGTCGCTGTGCATTTTACCTGGGGAGGGACTTGTTGACTTCTAACTTCCTGGATTCCCAAGATGAAAATAAAAAGACAAATCATTTTTGTATCAGTTGAGCAAAACATCTGGGTATGTGTATTGTCAAGTGAGAACTTTGCCTCAGGACTCTGATCAGGGGAAGTTACTCAGTGCTCAGAGCTGCATCCATGGGTCCCCTGTGCCTCCAGCAACCTCCAAGGTGGCATGAGCTAAACAGGGTGAATAAGGAAAGGGCTTTAATTGGGGACTTAAAAATATTTTACTGGGAAGGCTGTTTATCACCAAGAGGCTAATAACAACCTACCCTACACAAACTACCGTGGCACACTGCCATGTGGAATAGCTGTACAATCCCTCCCCAGTAGATTACTACCCTTGATAAGCCAGTGCAGTATTTTTCCACACTTTGAAATCAGTCCATTCATTCATGATGTGCATTTACATATTATGTGGCTGGTAGGCCATATCATCATTAGATCAGGGTCTGAGTTTAGAGGAAAATCTGGAAGACCCACCATGCTGTGTCACTCACGGGCACATGGAGGGCCATTCTGCTGATACCTCTTTAGAGATATCAATGGTTTGAGTTGCTTATTCATTTATTTAGTCATTTTTAATGACCAAGAATTATTTTTAATTCCAGCATCCATGATTCTTTAAAAGCTACTCTATAAATAGTTTCCCAAAGGGCCTCCTGTGAAACCTTGAAAACGGCATGCATGTGGCTCCAGGCCCCGGTTTCTGGGTGAGCCTGCACTTGGCCCCAGACACTCATGACCTTGGCTCCAAGCCATGACTGTGCCCCAGTGAACACCTGAAAACAGCAGCAGAGACAACACAGTCTCAGGGTACACGCAGACAGAACTCTCTCCTCCAAGGTGCCTTCCAGGGCCAAAGCTGGCTGTCTCCTCTTTGCTTCCTGAGAAGTCTGCCTTTCCACCAAGCTCAGAGCTGCTCCTGCAGGGCTTTCCCGCTGACTCTGGATTAACATGTTCCTCGAGTCTAGGATTTCCAAATGTCTGGACCAAGACTCTTGCATCTCAAATCAACCTTGACCAGGAAAGACCAAAAAGGCGCAACAAAATGATAGTGTAGTTTTGAAGATGATGCACAAATAAACTGCTTATTGGTTTCCTTTAGCCTTAGTTCATAACCTCTGCTGGAATTGCAGATGACCAAGCACTCACCAAACCTGTGCCTGTTGGCTCTCCAGACCCCAGGGATCAACCTCCATGGGACCTTCATCGTGGATAGATGGCACAGCGTTGATGTTGGCGTTGACACATTTCTATCACCTGGTGTCCCTCCATGCACAAGGGTCTTCCGTGGGCACTGATGTGTAGCAACTGACCACTGAGACAGCAATTCCATTCAGAAGGACCATTTTCCAGTGGAAAGTCACTTCTTTCCTGAATGGGTAGAAGACTTTCTAAAGTGTGGCCATCGCTGTCCATTTCTGATCTTCCTTTTGAAGAAGGGTAGAAACCATGGCTGGGGTGTGTCAGGCACTATCTCAGCTGGGGCTCTTTCTACATCTCAGCTGCCCATGAAAAGATCCAGCAACTGGATGACTTCACGACTCAGAGCCTCAAATTGCTGTAGGCAAGTCATCTGTAGCTCAGCTCCGGTGGCTCTCCCATTCAGAGATACACAGGTATTTCAGAGGACTGCTAAAAAGAACAAGCAAACGTGTGTGTTTCAGCACACACGTGCACACAGACACAGCGGTTGGGCATTGGTCAGTCTCTGCTGCTATGCCGTTGTTAGCCAGTGAGTTGCCATTTGTAAGACTTTATTTTTAAAATAGCTTAGGTTTGCCAAGGTCCCTAACATTGAGGAGAGCTGCTCTCCTATCTTCCTCAAAATAGCTAATAAATATATTGTACAGAGGCTGCAGAAAGGGCAGGTGGTATGACGACGCCCTTGGTCTACGGCAGGGATGTACGGATATAATCTCTGCAGATATCTGTGGATGAGTCAAGACTTAAAGACCACCAGTCTGTGTCCCTCTGCAGAAATTCTGAGCTTCTGGAAGCTACTGTGTTTTCTATGCAGTTTTTCCAGGTGTGTTTAAAGAGGTAAATATCTCGCTGGGTAAAAGAATAATACTAGAGTATTGTCAGTACACCAGGTGGAACTCCCCCATCTGAAGCTGGAAATATTAGCTCCCTGGTTCTACTACCACCATTACAAGTAATTCCTGAAAGGAAACAAAAGCAGCAAGCCAACTGTTGTACTCTGAGGTGGACAGGAAGGAAATGAACTCAATTAGTAGTGTAAGGACGACATTACTGCCGGCTGCTACCACTGCTTCATTATCCGTAATGAATGAAATGCTTCACATAATTTAACATTGAAAGCTAACGTCATTATTGTGTTACAGTATTACTGCTCTCTATGAAAGGTGATGAATTATAGAGTGGAACTTATTCACTTTATTTTCAGGTCCTGAAGTGAATCCATCTCCTGACCACACTGTCATCCTTTCCAACGGAGCCTTTCACTCTGTCACTCAGAGACGGCAGAGAAGGATATATTGTCTACTGAACCCAGTGATCAGCTAGTGAGCAAACTGTCCATAAAGGAAGGGTAAGACTACCCAAAGAAAGCAGGCCCCAGGAAAGAGTCCTTTGTCTAAAAAATCCTAGGGTGCAGAGGTTGCTGAACTGTATGGGAGGGATTCATTCAGAAATGAATACCCAGTCCCAGGGCAAGTCAGAACCAGGGGTGCTGCCCACTTTGTGGAGGCCCATCCATCAGGAATGCATGGCATGAATCCCTGAACTCAAACAGTGACTAAAACTGGCCAAATAAAGTGAAGGACTGACCCTCTCTGTTTTCTATTGGTTAACTTTATGAGACAAAGCAACTTTTGACTATGCAGATAACGGAAGGGAAAGGAGATGGGGGCAAAGTGGACTTGAGATGAATTCCATGTGCCAATGTGCAGGGAAGACAGACTCGACCCCCAGACATATGCAAGGACACCTTACTTGTCCTTGCTGGGCACTGACTCAGCACCCGTGGAAGGTGGCGTGTTGCGCTGATGACCAGCGTAAGAGATTAATAATTTGTACAAATAGAATGGGGAAGGGTAGTTAAGAGAGCAAACTTTTTGTTATGCATATTTTGCCACAAATAGCAGTAAGAATAAAGATCAGGAGGGTGTTGCACAACTGAGTCATGCTTGTAATGAGAGCGCTGAAACAAACCATTTCTTGATTCAAGTCAAGAATTGACTGCAAGATGAGCCCCTGACCATACACACATGCACCCCCCACACACAAATTTACACATGAAAAGGAAGCGGGGAGGATAAAAAGAAAAAGGTTCATAGATTTTCAGGGTACCATGGCTGCAGAAAACCGTATCAGGACACTAGCTGTGGTGAACAGAGGTGGGACAAAGGCAGGTGACAATCAGTGGACCCTCTTCCCCTCCCCATATGGTCTTGAACCCTCCTCAGACTGCAATGCCCTCAGAAATAAATTCAGCAGATTGGATCCACTGAACATTTGAGATTTTTTCTTGTTCTAAGCTTCCTGAGACATATTACCACCAACGGAACACCCCCCTTGCGATGAAAGGACTTGACCAGGTACCTCTCCACTTCAGATAAAAATAACACATTGTGCAATTTGGGGGAAGGAACCAGTTCAGCCTGACAGCGGCACTGCAGGAAAGGCTGGGCACTGAACGACTTAATGGGCCCTGACGGGATGCAGCTATAGGCACATTGCTGGAATCACAGAGTCCATGCTAGCCACAGACGTCACCTCAGGGAACTTTCTACCCAGGTCTGTGGGGGTCCCTCAGCCACGTCCTGTGTGGATGAGAAAAGGGTTAACTGCTGGAGGATGGTATTGGCTGTTTATCAATTACCCATAAACATATCTACTCAGTAAACACACAAGAGCCCATACTCTTTAAAATTAGAGGGGGCGTGACGGGTCTGGCCATACCAGCTCTGGCCTCTAACGACAACCTGGAGGAGCCCAACACTCTTTTATTTATAGAAAGACAGGTAAAGGGGCCCAAGACTGGGAGGAGCTTCTTCTGTGATGGACAGGATAGGGTGGAGTTAGGGGAGTCATTCTCTTAGGGGAACTAGACAGGGAACCATCTGATTCTGCTAGATAAGGATGGCTTCCCACATGTCACCATGGCATAAGTACTCTGCCAGGGTCCCTATGCACACATGCCATTTGATGCCTATAGATAAACTGATTTTCGATTCCATTCAAACTGCAATGGGGCCCAGAAACCGTGTCATACTAAAGTGAGTTGAAGAAGGGGTTGGTTGACAGAAATACCACTTTTTCTTGTTGGCGTAGGAACTGGTGCCATGGAAGAAGAGGTGTTCCGTACTCGTACTTCAGATACAAGCTTACATCCTGTTCAGTCTCCATAAAGGGACAGGGAGCATGAATGAGCCATTTCTTTTCTAGAAAAATCAACCAACCAATGAGTGTGGGAACTGTAGGCTTGCTGTGTAGACTCCTTCAAGGTGACAAACACAGCTGCCCAGAGACACGTGGAGACGGAGGGGCTGCAGGCACAAGGTCACCTCTTCATGGAAAAGACTTGCAGCCGAAGGCAAATTCTGTGACACCGAAGTCGATATAAAGAATGATCAGTCCCCAACCAGGTTATGAGGCCATCATCGTCAGGAGTCAGCTTACGCTGAATTCAAATAAAAATATCGGTGCTAGAAGAGTCTGTGGAGATGATTCGTGTGACCTCTCTCAGGCAGAGACAAGGACACAGCCACAGAATGCAAGAGTCTTCCCTCTGGAGTTGAATCCCAGTGCAGAGGGGCAGAAAAATGAGGGGAATTTCCTTGACTGCAGATGTGTGTGCCTTCTGGGGACAAAGCAGGTGACAGGTATAGGTGATTCGTGTAGAAAGACATCATAATGAATGTGCAGCATGACACAGTGGTTAACATCACAGGCTGGAGCCCAGAGGCAGAGCCCTACATCTGGATTCCCTCTCACCACTTGTGGGGTCCTGGGTCAACGACTGCACATCGTGGGGTACGCAGGAAGTCACTTGCCACACAGGACTCAGTAGAGTCACCGGTGGTTAGCCACACTGCTGCCTTGTTAGGAAAGCCCCAGAGAGAAGACTCTAGTGGGCACACAGCCAAGGTGTGGCTGGGCAGCGGCAGAGACAAATTTTGAAGAGAAAAGGAGTTCAGTCCCTAAAAATCTAGAGAAAATAAGGAAAATATTTCTTTATAGAGGAATATTCCAGACCTCTTTCTTCTCTTTAGATAGAAATGAGACAACAAATGAACCCCTAGGGCAATCTGGTGAAGAATGTATTTCTTTTCTCACAATTTTATATGTAAATATATAAACAAAATCATATTCCAAAGAAAATGCATTGCTTTGAAACATAGTTATAAATCTCCAAAAATAAAATGTATTTACATCGATTTATTAATGATTCATAATATAATACACGAAACAAGCAACAACTTAAATTTTTTATTTTGAACTATCTATGCAGCGGCTGTTTTGCTTGGATACATTAATCATATTCAACTATTTCTTTGTCTTCGACAGAGAAACATGCTTGTCAAGTTGGATGCCCAATTCCTGCATTTTCCTCTGACAGCCAGGAACAGTGCCCCACAGAGACGGAGGCCAGGCTGTAGAGCACACGTCTGCACAGCTCACACTTCAAGGAGGGTCAGCCTGCTCTCCAGAAACCCTGCACTGTCCAGAGGCTCCGAGTTGGAGCTCTGTCCTGAGGACATGCTGGGAGGGGCTGCTCGGGGGCCTGGGGCTGCCTGAGATGGAGCCGCTCTGGAGCCCGTGCCAGCAACCCAGTGGGCAGCTGAACGCTGCCCAGGCTTCACAACATGACTGAATCGCATGTCAGAATCCACAACTGTCACTGTGATGTGAAGACACCTGTGTCTTCTGGTCACAGGTTGTGCCTCGGCCACGCCAAAGGGCCGCCAAGCTTTGGTCAGACTTTGGCAAAGCCAAGTATAACTTTCTTGCTTCCCCCCAGTTCTTGGCCCCCTGAGGGCCCATGTTAAGGAATCTCACGTTCCTATCTGAGATGAGGAGGCCAGGGCCTGAGGAAACGGAGAGGGCTTCCTCGGGTAAGACCCAGAAACGTAAGGAACAGGGAAGCCTGGCATTCGATTTAGGGTTCTCTGGTTTAATAATTTTTCCTGAAACTTCAGGGGGTGAGGCCGTTAAACATGCACATCAGCATTGTGCTAGTGGCTCTGGGTGTGAAGAAGGGATCCACCCACCGGGGGGCGGGATGCACAGGACGTGGTGAGGCTGTGCCGACCTATGGCCAACACGGGCATCCAGCAGCGACTGGACGTGTGCACCATAAGGCGTCCTCAGACATCTGGGAGGCCGGGGCGGCTGGGGCTGTGCGTTAGCACCTGGGAACAGTCAATTCCCAGGACACTGCAGGGCTGGTAAGTCACCAATCAGCACAGCTGCTGCCAGAGAGGAAACCCTGAGTGATAGGTCAGGCTGTAAGTTCTGGAGAGGACACTTTCCCACAGAGCAGTCAGAGGCTGGGTGGGGACTCTGGGTGCTGCAACAGAGGTGGCATTTCCCAGGCATCCAGATAAAGAGCATCCCAGAAAAAGAGGATCAGATCTAGGGGAGGCTGAGAACTGAGGCCCAAGTGGAATGTGAGCCCACCTCCCTCACCTGACCCAGGTGTGCATCAGAGGTGGTGCTCGGTGTAGCTGCAGAATGGGTGGAGGGGTGGGAGAATCTTTTGAAGCCCTGACCCCTCCCAGGCCTGGCCCAGGTGTATCTTCAGATACCTACTCCTGGCCAGCTGTCTCTGGGAAGGACGCCCGACCCCACCCTCAGCTTCATGACTGTAGGCATCAGCCTGGTCCCAGGATGCTGACTCTCAGCCAGACACTCACTACCCCACGTTCTCTCCCACCACATCTGTCATGAGGGGTGTGGACAAAGGAAGAGTAACAGGCAACTTCTGATATTTTGGTTGACTCCATTGGGAAGATGTTAACAGCATTTCAGAAAAATGTGGAGGTGGCAGAGAAACAGCTAGGGGCCCACATGGCTATTTGTTAACAAATTTATAATCTGTCAATTCTGGCAATTTCTGCCAATGCAATGTCCCACGGAAGAAATAGGGATGGGATCCAAAAAAGAGGTTATGTCTCCCATTTAAGTTGAAGTTAGAAGACAAGGGAGGGAAGTATTTGGGAATGTTCCAGAGCAAAGCTCCCTGGGTCGGTGTGGGTGCAGCGGTGCCCCACCTCATGACCTCTCCCTAGGACTGACTCCCGAGGGCACCTGCCAGGCCTGGGGATGGAGTGGTGGTGTGAGGGTGGCGTGGGGGGATCTGTGCTCAGAGCCCACAGCAGGAGGCAAGGAGCCTGGCTATGTGGGCACTCTGGGAGGCCAGGTCCTCTCCTCCGGGTTTGCACAGCACTGATGTTGATGGTCAAGCCAGGCAACAGGAGTTCACAAAGGAAAGCAGAGGATGCTGTGGGGTGGCGGGGTCAGAGGCAGGGGTCAGGCAGAGCAGTCGGGTTTCCTCGCCTTCTTCAAAGGAGAAGTCGAAAGAAGAAGAGAGAACCAGGACTCAAGGTGAGCGTGTGTGTGAGTGGGGAGGAGGGTTAGGGTTTGCCACGGACCCTTCCCATGAAGATGAGACTGTAGGTGTTGCTATGCACACACACGTGTGCAAACACATATAGATTCAAAGCCCAGGAAATTCGGGGCTAATTCTTTCCTGTCTTCTACTGCCTTTAATGTTGATTTGTTCTTTATTTATTTGGTGACTTTCTATTTACTTAAAGAACATGATGAGTGCAACAACTTTCCTCTTAGCACTGCCTCCACCGTGTCCCAGAGACTGTGGCATGTTGTGTCACTATTCTCCTTTACCTCAAACTATTTTTTCATTTCATCCCTGATCTCTTCTGCTATCCACTGGTCACTCAATAGTGCATTATTTAGTCTCCAGGTGTTAGAGTGACTTCTATTTTTTATTTTATCATTGATTTCTGATTTCCTTCCATTAGGATCTGAGACAATGCAGGGTATTACCTCTGTTCTGTACTTGCTCAGAGTTGCTGTGTGGCTAAGATATGGTCTATTTTAAAGAAGGATCAGTGTGCAGCCTGAGTGGACCGAGGCCAGCAGCATGGGCAATCCAAGAACCCAGGGCAGCCAGAGTGGGAAGAAAAGGTGCTCCAGGTGGAGTAGGCGTCCAGGGGCGGCCTACAGAGAAGAAGGGGGAGCGTGGAAGACCAAACAGGAGGGTCGGAGACTCAGAGGCAGCCCTGGGAGGAGTGGACGCTGCTGCGGAGGGAAGGCACACCTCCACCGGAGGCCAGGTTGAGAGGAAGAAAGGGTGCCAGGCTGCACAGGGTAAGCCTGCCTGAAACAAGACCTGGCCACACCTCAGGACAAGCAACCAGGCAGGCTACACAGGGAACAAACCACCTGTGTCCAGAGGACAGCTTGAAATGTGGACACTGCAGAGAGGACAATAGAGTGCATGGGATGGGACTGTGTTTAATAAATGGAATACAGAAGCCACGCATCCTCAGGTTGACAGGCACGTGGTCAAAGAGTGAGACGCTGCATCTGAGGTTGTCTGCACTCTGAGTGAATGGTGGAGAGGAGAGCCATCCAGGCACAGAGCCGGTCCAGTGGGAAGGTGTTGTGGGAAGGAAATTCACTGGGCTTCAGGAAAGGTGAAGGGTCAAGAATGAGTACAAAGTGAACCACGAGGCCCAGCATGGAGACCAAGGTCTGTAAGAATGCAGCACTGGGGACTCTGGTCTAAATTCTAAGAACAATGTGTTGAAAGGAGGAGGCCGGCAAGGGGAGCCCACAAGACTGACGGCCAAGGAGGACAGAGGACAAGAGCACAGAGGGAAGGGCGCCGCCTTCTCTGATCCTACCATGTTAAGAGCCAAAGTCAACTGATTAAAATCTGAGGGATCTGTCACAGTGGGAGATCAAGAGAATCCAGATGGCACAGCAAAGGGTGAACAGCACCTGGACAGGAAAGAGGCAGAGGCTGCCTGGAGCTGCAGGAGGCCTCCAGGAGAGCCCACGCCCGGGACGCCCATGCCCAAGCCTCCCCTCTTCCTGGGGAACTGCGGGGAGGAGGGAGGAGGCCTCGCGCTGCGTGCGCCTTGTCTCCCCGCCACCCTCCAGCCCACCAGCCCTGGGCCTTCCAGGAGAGCCAGGACTCTGAGACTGTAGAGGGCAGGAAAGTAGAGTCCTTTTCAAATGACACGTTATCTGCAAGTGACCATGTCATAAATGAGACCTGAGAAGAAGCTTAACAATATGCCAAAAAAAAAAAAATCAGAAAGAGTAAAACTGCCCTAAAAATTCAGATACCATTATTAGTTAATAAGAGTTCTCAAAAATTCTCTTACCTCCTCATGGTAGAAAGTATGAGCTAGCAGTATGGGAAGATGCTTTACTGAATTTATGTAATCATGCCACGTTTAATTTCCTTTAGAGCTCCTTCCTTCGTATGATTGCATTCCAAAGCTTTGGTGACTAAGCGCCTTTGCATT
The DNA here is from genome assembly GCA_020662805.1 of Glaucomys volans. Lineage (NCBI taxonomy): Eukaryota > Metazoa > Chordata > Mammalia > Rodentia > Sciuridae > Glaucomys > Glaucomys volans. Next base: position 233,566 of record JAJEJO010002427.1, read on the forward strand.
ATCTTCCCAACAACATGAGGAGACCCAAGAGCAAAGCCATGTTAAGGCCAGGAAGCGAGGCGCAGGCCGGCCATCCCCGGGCCTCGGACTCTGATTTCACAAGGTCCTTGTTCCTGCGGACTCTGAAGAGGCATCTCGTTTGCTTACAACACACCATGATAAAAAGTGAATTTAAACATGAAGCATCACTGGAATTCACTGATCAGGAGACAGAAGAATGACGTCAGAAGGACCAGAGGCCTTTTGAGAGGACGCTCATGGAAAGCTCCGGCTAAGGTCTGTGTCTGGTTTGAGCATGTTCACATGTCCTGACGTGTTGGGAGCGTGGTTCTTGGAGTCCCAGGTGAGAGGCAGTGAGACTCTGAGAGACAGGTCCTTGGGCGAGGTGTGCAGACCACTGAAGGGAGAGGCCTAGTTCTCTGGGTCCTTGGCTAGTTCCTAAACGTGCTGCCAGAAGAGCAAGTCTGACCCCAGAATGCCCCTCTGGCTTCCTACCCAGCCACACGACCTCTGTCTCACATGTGTGCCACTCTCACGAGGCTTCACCAGAGCCAAACCAGGGTTGGTACCATGCCCAGGAGCCCCAGAACCGTGAGCTAAATAAACCTCATTTCTTCACAAAGAGCCTAGCATCAGATGTCTCATTACAGTGATGGAAAACGGACTGGGAGACCTTGTTATTTTACACCAGGTTCCTGCTATTAATTCCCCTGATGGGGACCAAAAAACAAATACAATATTTGTTCCCTTGGCTCTCATCCACTTAAACTCAGATGACACTCAAACAGATGACACACACAGGTTGGTCACACAGTCATGTCACATGTACAGGCCTGACCTCAGCTACTCAGACTACTACAGAGCAAAGCAGGTGTTCCCGTAAATCTCATTGTTGGGGTAAACTACCATCAAACTAGTCCATGTGTGGCCCAAGACCTTGGGCATACAGACAAAACAAAACAAAACATTTTCATGGGGAAAATATTCCAACCACTGTCAGCTAATATTCCAGGAGCTGTCCAGTCCTGAAGCTGGGGTTCCATGGGAATGTGTGGGGCTTGGGCAGCCCAGGTCTGCTGAGTGAGCCCTTTCCTGTGCAGTGTCCACTTCCTTCCCATGGTGAAAACAGAGTTCAAAACCTTTCTAAATATTGTGACTGCATTCTTGCCCAAGAAATTGACTTTACATATCAACTCAGTAAACAAACAATGTGTACATATATAACAGACAGGATTCCAAAGTGCAACACTCATTCTACTAGTGAGTCTCCATGGGGCACTTGTTTATTGCACTTTATTTTTGTAAGCTGGTCATGACCCTCTAAATTAATTTCATGACCTTCTAATGTGTCACAGGCTACATTATGAAAAAAACAAATGTGCCAGAGAGTTGATACATTTAAAGTGCTAAGGAGCTCAAAGCCATTATTTTAAGAAAGGGCAGCTGCGTTGGTAACTATCTTGCTCCTGGGATCATCCATCAAGACAGTGGTATATTAACAAATGGCACTAGAACGAGAGGACAGTCTTGTTGAGCCACATAAACATGGTTGGCAATGATCCAACTTCAGCCAAATGCACCCACCTCTCTATTTCCTGCCAAATTCTTCCTCTGGATGCTCCCTCTGCCCTCTGGCTGCTCTCTCTTTCCTTCTCTCCAGAGTCCAACATGCAAACTCCCTCATCTAGTTTCTCCCTGGAGACAGTGTCTTTGATGCTGTATTCATTCCACACCTCAAGACTCTCATTTGTTCAGATCCCTTCTTAGATGAAAACAACAAAGGAGGAAAATATTCAGACAATGCAAATAGCACGTATTAATTCCCAGTAAGTCAGTAGTTACTGCCCCAGGTATTAAGGTTTAAAGAAGGAGTTATAAAATCAACACTGTTTTAATACCCCCTTCCTCCTCAAACATCACAACTTCTGGAAATGGGCAAGCCAGTGGGGGACAGAGTTTGGATGAGATGGGATGCCCCAGGTTCCTCAGCTCCACTTTGTGGCTCAATCTAGAAGGGCACTGGCTGGATTATGTGACCCTGCAGGGCTTCAGTGCATGCCACAGAAATGAGAGTTTAAAACTTTGAGATTACAAAATATCAGCCCAGAGTATCTTACAAAGACTTGGGTGACTGGCAAGGAAAGCAAGAAAGTTAAGATGGCGGCATGAAGAAGATCCTGCCTTCCTGGGGAGAAAAGCCCATCTCCATTAATGACAGTGCAGTTAGATAAGAGTCAGTCCAGGGACCCCCAGTGAGCACTGCATTATGAAATCATAACGCATTCAAGCTAAAGCAGATTTTAAAGACCATCTTAGTCAGGGTGTTCATAAGGGGAACTGTGAGGGAGTCAGATGCCCAGTTCGATGATCTCTTCCTTTCAAAGTCCTCCTTGAAATAGAAGCCTGCTTCCCTAAACCTGAAGAGTGTGGTTTTCCTGTGTTTGAAAGGAAATGTTCCAAGAGCACTGGCAGGAGAGAAAAAATGAAATTGATCCTCTAATAAATCTGTTATGCCTGCAATGAGCCCAGCCTTTAAGTACACACAGCAATTTATTCAATTACCATCAATCTTCCTGCAGTATGATTTGTGGGTGACAAGAAAAATAATACACATAAAAGTGGTTTTGATGCTTGTGATGCTCACATATAAAGATATCTACTCACCAAACTCTCTGAATCACTCTGCTAACAACAGTTGCTATTTGTGGATTGATAGCTAGACTATTTTCCAGGTTTAGTCTTTTAGTTCAAGTGATAAATACCATATTTGCTCCCATAATTCCGTCTCACCCACGCTTTTTTTTAAAGAAGAGATTTTACAGACCAGAAGGAATTCATGCAGCTGGAAGCAAAGTTCACTTGCTCTCCTACAAGAGGGCATGAACGTAAGTGCTAGGAAGTTCCCAAAATGCTGAGAACACTGAAGGCCACAGGTGAGCATCCAAAAGCGATGATCAACCTAAGATTGCTTCAGGAAAGTGTTTTGATAGTCCTCACTTCTAATAAATGTCTGGACAGATAAACCTTCGGTAATTATTTTCTTCAATTTGGGGGCAATTTTAAAAATACCTAAAATATTTGGGGGGAGTTTGTAATACTACAATCCATTATTTAAAAGACACAAAGGCAATATTTCAAAGGTACCAATGCCAATAAATTGAATTGCAAAACCCTGTAAGCTTTAGGGATGTGTGTTACTATTTGGGGAAAGTGTGTGTGTGTGTGTGTGTGTGTGTGTGTGTGTGTGTGTGCCTGTGTGCACGTGTGCAGAAACATCTCTAGCACACTCCTGCATCAAGCCACACACCAGTCAATGCCAGAACTGGAGCCACAAGTTCTTATGAATGTTGGGTAAGTGCAGGAGATGCTAAGCTGATCCTGCACCTCCTCACGGGCAGGATGTGTATGGTCCACACTGCATTCTGCACTAAGTGACCACTCATGGACTCATGAGCAGTACATTAAGCACAGAGGTCAGCAGAGCATGGTGGAGCCAGAGGTGATCCTAGCTCATCATCAGGATGAATACCTGGGGCCTCGAGCTTTAGGCGGCTCCTCCCATGGAAGAAGCAGCAAAATTGGTCCTTACAGACCCTTGGGCTAGGAGCTGAAAAGAAGAAGCTGTCCACACCACCATCCACATGTAAGCAAGGTGGTGGGAGGGCGCTCTCGGCCCTGTGGGGCGCAATCAGGATTAGCTCTAGCCGCTTCCTCATCCTGCTGGAAGGAAGTTCAAAATCCTTACAGGAAATTTCCTTGACTCCCAGGAAAGGCGTGCTCCTCCAGCCACCCCTGAGGCCAGCTCTTCTGTCTTCCCCGGCCTCGTTCCCAACATATCCAGTGGATGCAGACTCGTGCTGAGTCCCATGTTTGATCCAGCTCCTTCCTTGACTATGCTCCACGTGCACACACAAGGCAACACACAAAAGCATGGGACAGCCTGCGGGGTTGCCTTAAAACGTGAAGAGAATGCACGCGTTCTTGGCAGGAAGTGTGATATGTATCTTTTAAGTGATAAACATCTGTCCTTCTAGCCCATGGCTCAAACTGTCCCTGGTCTCTGCTTTTCCATGGTGCTGATCTCGTGCCAATTCTCCAGCCCCTCCCTTGTTTTTGTTTTCTTCTCTTGCCTTCCCTTCCAAATGCAAACATTGCCCCCCTACCCATAAATCATCTTTGTATTACTTGGGTTCTCAGACCTCACTTTCCAAATTCAGGTAACTTTCAAAATTACTTTTCTCAAGAAAGAGGGATCTCCTTAAATTCTCAAGAAAAGGAGAATTCATTTTGGTAGCAACTGTTATAATTTATTATTTTTGTTTCCACAAAAATGTCTGGTGGGTTTAAGCATCACCATGGAGCTCCCTGCTCCATCTCTTCCATCCCCGTCCACGGCTATGTGTAAAGTTCACTCTCGATTCATTCACTTGGTAAAATCTGGGAAGAAACTCCAGTGGTTCTAGGATTTCTCCCATTGCACAGTGGAGTTCAATTACCCTCCCCTTAAATCTGAACTTCTCTTAATACCTGTGATGGTCAGTTTGGTGTTGAATTTGACTGGCCCACAGGATGCCCAGAGAGCTGGTAAAACATTTCTAGTTTGTGTCTGTGAGGAAGTTTCTGAAGGAGATCATCATTGATTGGTAGGCTGGGTTAAAAAGACCCACTCTCAAAGTGGGTGGCCAGCACCCAAGCCTCAGTAATGGAACAGAGGCTTAGGGTCCAGGGCCTGGGGCAGCGGAGGAGCTAGGAGCTGAAGGTCACTGCTCTTATATAAAAACATGCAAAGTGGAATCGTTTCTACTAGAAACCAAGCAAGTTGATGGAGCCAGTTCACCTCCAGCCTCTTTCTACACACTGGAGGAAGGAAGCATTAGCCCTGAATGGTGTCCATGAGCCACTGGCCCCACATGAACAGGGGATGGCCGACCCTGGTTTGGGACACCTGGCTTTTCCTCTCTCAACATTTCTCCATTCTTATGTAAAGAAGGACGCAGGTTGGAGAGATCTGGAAATACTCCATCTTTCCCAATGACCTGGAGGTGCTTCTGCTCAACAGCAGGGCACAAAGGCCTCTCCTGGGGGCCGCACAGCGCTGGGGTCGAGGAGCATGCCTGCCTGTGGGGGCAGCTCTGTCTGCAGCAGCCCCGCTCCTGAGCCCCAGTGCTTTCCACGCGGTGAGGACGCGTGGTGACTGGGTGGTCGGAAACCACAGGAATCCTACTTACGGCCGAATGCACCCTCCACCTGGGATCTGAGCCCCTCACCCTCAGGCCTGTGAGGACCAGGGATGTGGGTGATCAGTGAACACCAGCTGCAGAGTGCTGAGCCCGTCCCCTGCGCGATGAGGTGGCTGAGGGGGTCAGCACTGCTGGCAGTGGGGAGGGTCCTCCTCTGACATCTGCTGGCTCTGGGCGATTCCCGTCTCCCTGGTGGTGGACGACGCCGTTCCCTGGCAGACATCTCCTCTGTGCCTGGCACCCTCCACATGTGCCTGTGGCTTCTAGAAGGATGTAAGCTCCCAGGTGGAAGGGCTGGGAGCTCTGTCGCTCTACAGCTGGGGCCGGTTGTCACGGGTCTGCCTTTGGGTCGCCATGAGTCCCGTTTTCCAGTTCCATCTCTGCCTCCCCCGTGTGCGCCCCATCTTGAAGCCCTCTCTTTTCTCGCCTGCCACTCCTCCCAGCAGACTCCTCTGTCCTCACACACGCCTCCATCTGTCCCTGGCACTTGCCCAGCACGCTATGTGGCTGGTCTCTGATCTGTTGGTGACTGGACCATCTCCTCATTGAGGCCAGAGACTATTTAAAGTCCCTGGCGATGTTCAAAGGCTCAGCCATGCTGCAGAGAAGGCAGCAGTAAAAGAACACAGGCTGAGATGCCAGAAACCAAATGAACGGTCCGCAAGGAAGGCCACATGGAAGAACAGGCTCGGGTCGAATTGGGAGAACCGGCCCCAACTCGGACCACCTAAGACCTCAGGCTAATCCTTTAATGCTCTCAGAAACACCTGCAAAATGGGAGGGTTGAACCTTGCCAGGAGGAGGGATTCCGAGTCATTAGCTCGCCTCCGCGTCCATTTGTTCTCTCTTCCGTCTACCCCCTCCTGGCCTCCCCCCTCCTTCCTTCCCACTCGGCGGGTGCCACATTTGGCCCTGGGGACTGCACACCAGCTCTCCAGGGGGAAGCTCGCCATGTTTTCATCTGGAGAAAAAATTAAAAACATATGTACACAGGATTCAGAATTTAAATAAATCAAACCAAAAGCAAACCTGCACCTGGACACCTTAGACAGTGGAGGGTGTATAACAGAGTGTGTGTGTTTTGTGTGTGTGTGTGTGTGTGTACACAATGTTATGAGATTTAGTTTGAAACCCAGGGTGTCCATTCAGCTACACACCCAGAGTGTGGTCAACAAGATGGACTAAGATAGACATCCGTGTCCTTTGGATTGTTGGTGTGAGATCCCACGTGGTGACCCAGACTCCACAATGAAAGCGGTTCCCACGGAAACCAAAGAAAACAAAGACTTCAAAGAGTCACATATGAGCTTCCACGGAAGACTGAATCATAGAGCATCATCTATTATTATTATTGGCCACGGTTGTGCCACAAAGGTTTTATGAAGGCGGGGAGGGCAGAAGTGTAGAGAACCATTTTGTGTGATTATTTGTAAGTATTACTAAACCAATAACAACACCATCCTCAGGTTTGGAGGGAGCCCCATTACAAAAGTGCTTTGCTTGCTACGATTCCTTGACTGTGTTCAGGGAGAGGGAATCTGAAAGACAAGGAAGCTGCTCCGTGCCTTGAAATACAAGCTCCCTGGAGACGGAATGGTCAGCTCTCGCAGCCATGTGCACTGACTTCGAGCCCTGCGCTGAAAATGCAGCCCAGAAAGGAAGGAAGCGGTGGGGACAGACACGCTTGGCTGGGAGCATCTGGCTTCGGACAGCGTCTTTGTTGTCCTTTTAGAAAAAGGACACAAAACTGAATTCACAAAACTGTATTTTCACAAAACAGTATTCACAAAACTGAATTTTAAAACCGGTAATAATTTTAAAACTGATCTGTTAGAAGTGGCTGGACACCTGAGGCTTAGAGCAGAAAGCATTAGCTTGTTAAAAAAAAGGTGACTGTCATGTTCTTTGCAAATTATTCACATTAAACGGATGCATCATAGACAACCAGCACAGCGGAGTGCACACTGCTCCTCTGTGCATAGAATCTTCTTAAACTCTTTTCTCTATTTATTGTATTTGTTTTGTGTTTTTTCTGTATTTACCCCTTCAAACTTTCTGTAAGTGTTGCACTCGAAGCCTTGGGGACGAGGGGGAGGTGGAATCTCAGAAGCTGTGTCTCGGTGGTAAAAATGCCATTATGAGCCCTTTCTTATCCCAAACGAATTCCTCTTAATCAAGAACAAAGAGGCTCGGAGGAGCTCTGGGTCTCTTCTAAGGGAGGAGAGGCTGCAAGAAGCTGCTGGATTTCACGTTCTGCTCATGCAAATTTGCTCATGGTCCTGCTTTTAATGAGTTTAAGTCCATCTTGATTTCCTCTGAGTAAAAAGAGCAATGAATGCTTCTTTTAATATCCCCGTTACCCTCCGCCCTCCGCATGGGAACCGCTGGGAAGGTTCTCCTGTGTAACGACATCAGGGCGACACCTACCGGAACGCCAGACAGGCTGGGCTCTGAGCCCAGCACGGGGACCGTCACCTGTTCCTAGACTCCTTGAGGAGTTGGCTTCCATTCATTCAGGAGAAAAATAAAGCTGTGACTTTGAGACCAGTTGCAGGGTGCATGAAATTCTACTAAATGAGCAAAAAGCGGCCTCTGACTCTGGTTCCCATTCCCTTTCAGCATCTTTCTTCCATTTTCCACCTCAGCAGCTGCTCCAATCTCCCTACTGACCAGTGTCATTAAGCATCTGGCCTGTTCCAGGCACTGGGCCGGGTGCTGAGGGTCCCATGAGAACCAGAGAGATATTCATGGTCAGCACAAGGCAAGCAGTCCCCAGGGGAAAGCGTCCTTCAGATCCTCCGCAGCTGCAAGGGAAGCTCCTGGGGGGCTGCCCTGGTGGCTCACATCCCCTTGCTGACTCCACCCACAGCCCGGGGCACACAGCGGCCCTGAACACCAGGCACTCTGACTACACCCACTGATGTGAATTCCACCTGTCCCTACACTGCCAAAGAAGATTCTTCAGGTGGCTATTTTAATGTAAAATAAACCAACAATGATATTTAGGCAGTGCTTCCTGATCCCCTTGCTTTGCTGTGGTCTTTCATCCAATGTCCTCACCAGTCCTGTAAAAATGACAAGGGAGGCGTGAGTGTAGGAATGTGCGAGCGGAAGCTTGGCCTCACCTATGCGATGGCAGACGGTGGCTCGGTTTCAGCTCGCCCGACTCTTACTCCACGTTTTATCAGGATGCACACCACCTACTTGGCATCCTGAGAGAAGCACACCTACTTTCAAATGTTTTAATTTTTAGAATTTCTGTTTGTGCATGAGCATCATCGAGCATCATCCATGTCCTGGAGATGCAACAGGACCCATGCCAAGGCGCTCCTCTCCTCCCAGAAGAAAACTGGAAAGGGAGGCTCTCGGTGTTTCCACATTCCACGTCTTAACACGGACACGCAGAGTGTGACGCGCTGCTGAAGGCCGTGGGCAGGCTGCAGAACCTCTCTGAGCAGGGCTGACTGGAGTGAGAGGAAGGAGAGCCCAGGGAAGACCCACGAGCCTCTGGGCAGAAACGGCCAGGAGGAAGGCCTGACGCAGAGGAAGCTGGCAGGCGCGGGAGGAGAAAGGCAGCCAATAGCGTGCGGCCTGAGGGGAAGAGGACCTCATCAGGCCAGCGCCGCAGGGTGTGCCCAGCTGTGGACAATGAAAGGACATCATAAGGGAGGCCAAACCAAGCAGGACAGTACCTGGCCCAGTGTGCATTCAACGCTCAGTCTGGCCTCCTCACGGAGATGGGCTTGCAGGAGGGAGCTTGGCAGCAGAGGCCTTTGGGGAGCGACTTCAGGGAGCCCCCGAGGATGGAGGCTACAGCTGGTTTGGAGACCATGACGCGTGGTGAAGTGAGTCCACTGGGGTTATACTTTGATGATGGGGTTGACAGGACTTGCTGAGATGGATTTGAGGGAACACAAGTGAACTTTCCACCAGGGTTTCTGGTCTGAGCAACCGGGTGGGCGGCAGTGCTGTTTGCTGAGATGGAAAACCATGGCAGAGGGTCACTGGCAGTGAGTGGGCTACTGGGTGAGCCAAGTGCTCAGTGGAAACATGTTCAGTGTCTCAGGAGTGGTCAGGTGGGCACTCTAAAAACAGTGTGCAGCTCATTCATGGGGACGAGGGGAGAGAAGTAAGGCGCACACAGCCCATGGTGCTGGGCGATCTCACCCTGGAAGACAACGTATCTAGAGAAGGGGAGGCACCAGGCTGGCCTCCAAGAGGCCAAGTGGAGAACACAGAACCAACCAAGGGAACTGAACAGAGTGGCCAGTGCAAAGGAGGGGACGTCAGAAGACAGCATGTGAGATGGAGGCCAGCCATGTCTAAACAGAGTGAGATGGGCTGAAGGCAGAAACACAGCAGGGCAGAGGTGACCATGGATCTCCACAAGCCCCTGGATGGAGAAGAAAAGCCCTCGTCCAGGCACTTCTTACTCTTTCGCTCCACTAGGACAAGTATGCCAAGGGAAAACAGCTTTCCAACAGGTCAGTCAATGAAGTTGAGGCATCTGAATGAAAAATGGCTTCATTCTAAAAGCACATTCTGAGACCCTTAGAGAATGGGTTTACTGAGTCCATCATGGTCACCCAGGTGTCCTGAGATTAAAAACTGGGTGGTTTGATCCTCCAAGACCAGCTCAGCAGCAGTTCTGATTTGGTTCTTCCAGACCAGAACTGCTGCTTTATTATCCTTAGGAGACACTAGAAACCTGGGGGGAGGTTTCCCTTTCAGAGTGTTGAGGGATGAAAAGCAGGAGGTGAGGAACTGGGAAATCCAAGCAGAGTAGCAATAGCTCGCACTCATCACACCCAGAATGAGGAGGTGGCCAAGGGGCCTACACGGCTGCAGCCAGGCTGGCCTCGCGATGGTATAAATTCAAAGCATTAAGTAATCAGAGTGGGGGACACCTGGGGAAACACGCTCCAACCTCAAATGCCTTTGGGGCAGGCTCACGAACCCCCACTTTGGGTGGAGTTCTCCTGACTTGAGAACTGGGGAAGGCCCTGCTTTTTAGGACTGCTGTATCCTAGCTGTGCTTTCCAGAAGCTTCCTCTCAGGGCTAGTGCTGAAGCCTGAGGAGAGATGCACAGGCCAGATGAGCCTGGGACAATGGGAGGTGAGGTGCTGGAAGGCTGAGGGTACCTGATGGCAGGGAGCAGAGAATAGGACAGGGACTGCTGGCCTCTCCTCTCTCCCTACAGCTTGACTGGGAGAGGACTGAGGTTCAGACTGCTCACGTTGAAGCCCAGGACAGTGGGTGTGATCTGAAGGGGACCGGAAGACAGCTTACATTACATCCCTTTCACAGTCCCAGTGAACTGGCTAAATGAACGGAAGCATGAAGTAGCAGGGGAAATTACATGCCAATCAAGGAAGGAGACCGAGACGAGACGAGACGAGACGAGACTGAGAGCAGCAGACATAAGCAGACGCCGGCAGGGGCATGTGTTGTCATCCCACGGAGCAGCGCCAGCCACAGTGCGCCCACACTTTTTTTTTTGGAACCAGGGATTGAACTCAGGGACACTCAGCCACTGAGCCACATCCCCAGCCCTATTTTGTATTTTATTTAGAGACAGGGTCTCACTGAGTTGCTTAGGGCCTCACTAAGATGCTGAGGCTGGCTTTGAACTCGCAATCCTCCTGCCTCAGCCTCCCAAGTCGCTTGGATTACAGGCGTGCGCCACTGCGCCCGGCTACGGTGTGTCCACACTTACGAAGTGAGGATTCTGCTGCATTTTTTCTGAGCATCACCATCTGACCTGGTAGCATGGAGAGAGGTCCTTGCAGAGTTCCCTGTTGCAACCATATTTCGCTGCACCTATTTTAACTTCTAAAAAAAATAAAACCTCAAATTTGTTTAAATTTGAGGTTTCTTTATATAATACTTCCTAGACTAAAAGTTTGGCTGATTTATTATTGATCTTGAACTTCTCGCCATAAAAGAATTTAAATATGGCAGAATGCTTGATTAAGTATATTGAAAGGAGAAGGATTACACATAAGGTAGGAGGGACTCATGATTCTGGCAGTGACAGAGGAGTGGGTGGTCAGACCTGCCATCCATTTACAAACCTGGACACACATATGTAGCCAAGGTCTTCAGCAGCTGGATGACAGACACCACAGGGCGGTCCCCTGGGGACAAGGGGAAGCACAGGCAGGTCATCACACCAGCCTCCTGACAGGGCTGCTCCCACTGCAGCACGGAGAGGTGGAGACAGGGAGAGCAGCAGTCGGAATGGAGGAGGAAACAGAAGTTGGAGTGGACTCGGCTGAAGCAGCGGCATGCACAGGGCAGAGGCCAGACCTCTGCTGTCGACCCACGCCGACAAAGTCAGAAAAAAACAATGGGACTGAGCTCCACAGCCAGCAAATTAAATGCAGCCCAGACCAAAACACTCTTTGAAAGAGTGTTTTAAATTCAGATTAAGATAGAAGCTATGGCCGGGCGCGGTGGCACATGCCTGTAATCCCAGCACTTGGGAGGCTGAGGCAGGAGGATC
>JAJEJO010002427.1:249655-269149 GCA_020662805.1 Glaucomys volans
AGTGCGCCCCCCCACATGGCAGCACAGTGTGCCCCCCCACCCCACATAGCAGCACAGTGCGCCCCCCCACATGGCAACACAGTGCGCCCCCCCACATGGCAGCACAGTGCGCCCCCCCACATGGCAGCCCAGTGTGCTCAAACCAGAAGAACTAGCTTGCACTGTGAAAAGCGACGGCACGGTGGCAGACAGGAAACTTGGTCCTAGCTTGGTCCCAGCTCCAGGTTCTACGGGCAGCTGGGGCGGCTGACCACATTGCCCAGACTGGGCTCTGAACCCATGTCTCTGCACGTGAGTGTGGGTGGCCTATGGCAAGTCACCTAAAGCCTCTGAAGCTCAGTTTTTCCACCTTTGTAAAACGGGGAGGTAAAAACCGGACTGGATCATCACTATGATGTAATGTCAGTGAAAACCCATGCTTCTCTGGAGAACTCCTTATATTCTATTGTCCTAAGCTCATCACAGTGCGAAAAACTATGGCATGTGCTCAGCAAACTAGGTCATCTCTCGTGAACACACAGGATGGCCCAGACCCTCTATGTGGGCCACGTGGGCGGCACACCTGAACAGACATGACTCAGGGTGGAAAACTGAAGAACTGGGCAGGCGGACAAATGAGAAGCTGGAGTCATTAATCCCACCTCGAAACACCAGGGGGCGCCATGCAAGTCCTTCTGGGAGAATTCCCCAGGATGGGAGTCCAGGGGCTGCAGATGGGGCCTGCGCCTCCAGCATGCGTGGTGTGTCCGGGCTGCGCACAGTCACTTCCTGAACCTCCAGCAGCTCAGAAAGCATCTGATGCCTCTCCAGTGAGCCCTGGGTAGAGAATAAAAGCCCAATCCCTGCAGGACAGAAGGCCACCCATGGGACAAAGGCAAGCAGCTCTACGCTTCTCACCTGAGCCAAATACCAGCAAAACCAGCGGGGTGCCTGAAGATTTCTGTGACTATACGCAGGATGACCACCAGTGACCACAGCAGACGTGCGATTACTGAGGACTCTCGTGTTCCAGACACTCTCTCCAGAGACTATGGCTGCCTCAGGTCCTATCCTCAGATTCAACAGCTGCAGACCCAACACACTGGGAAAATGCTGTGTCCACACTGAATATGTACAGACTAGTTTTTACATTATTCCCTAAACAAATGGTCCATGAGAACAACTGTGTAGACAGTACTTATATTACACTTGGTGGACGGATTCCAGGGATGACAAAGTACACAGGAGGACACTGCACCATTTTATGGGAGGGACTTGAACATCCACAGGGTGTTTCCTGGGGTCCTAGAAACATTCCCGTGGATACTGAGGGACAGCTGTGCCCAGGTGTGCCCAGGGTGCAGGCACAACCACAGCCTTGGTTTTCAGTTGGCAAATACGGCCCAGGTGCCCAGAGAGGGGAGGGCGAGCTGGGAGCAACGCAGGCTCTGCAGACGCAGGACCTGGCCGTGACTGAATGATGCCGTCGCCCCCTCTGCCAGTGGAAGACACAGTGCTTGTTGGCCCCGTTTTGTGACTTCAAAGGCAGCTGAATTTAGCACTTGAGCTCACTCTGGACATTCAGAAAGAATCTGGAAAGGTCCTTGGATAACAGAACTCAGAATGAGCCCTGGCCTGCCTCCAGTCACCTCATCCCCCTCCTGAGGCAAGGCCATCCTGAGGCTCAGACAGGGCTGACTCTGGCCCTCACTGGGTGTCAGAGAAACCTGGACCCCAATCTTCGACACAAGGAGAGCCCAACACCAGCTACAGTTTCTGTGCCCTGTCACCACGGAGCCATTGCAGGGCCTGGGACAGAGCAGGCGATTCCATATCGGAGGTGCTGGCTCCTCCTCTCTCTGCTCTGCCCCATCAGGACCCTGGCACCAACCTGCAGCCAGGTCTCTAATTAGCAGCTGCTCTGGGGTCTGGTTTCCTCCAGCCCTGCTGCTGCTCACGGCCCACCCAGGAGCAGTCTAGCCCGGAGACCCAGCAGTATCCAGCCTGCCAGATCCCATCAGTGGAAAGCCAGTGGAAAGCCACCCACTTGCACTGAGCACACGCCTATAAAGTGCAGGTGGGATGCGTGTGGTGTGCAGCCAGCATCTGTGTGGTGAAGGGGGCACCGGGCTCCTCCTCACACACATGACAGCGGCCTGCCCCTGAGAAGGGGAGTGTGAGTCCAAGGAAAGCCTCGCACACTCCCCTGCTAAGGCAGGCACACGGCCCAGCCTCCGGTCCTCCAGCTTTCCTCCTGAGTGCCCCCTGCCACCTTTCCACCCTCTGCCAGCCTAGACACCTACTGCTGATGAGCCATCAGGTAACGGGAGTGACTGTACACGTGCTTCCCCGGCAGTGTCTTCAGGTCCTTGCAAATCAGACCCTGGGCGTGAGCACAGGACTAACCTCCCAGTACCCTGCCTTGTCTGTGTTCCCATCAGAACAACAGAGTCAGCTTGAGTGAGCACCCCCTGGGGGTCAGCAGGCAGACCACTGAAGCCCTGGACAGGCCGGCCTACTTCTCAGATGGCCCGGGCAGTCGTTTCAGACTACTCCACGAGGATCTGAATCACAGCAGAGTCTAACCAAATTAGCTGTTTTCCTGGGGAAGGAATTATCATATCATATCATTATGATTAATGATCCCCAAGATGAAATCTGAAAAGCAGGACTATTCCGACATCTCCGGTCCTTCCAGAGGTTCGCAGCTGGGAACGCTCAGAATGAGAATTCGAATCACGCTTAACACTGCTTTGAGCAGGTCACGAAACGGAGGTATCTGTGTTCGGGTCTGACTGTTCCCTCGTTTTCAAAAGCACCAGCACACAGGAAAAGCAGAAGGCAGTGTCACCTCCTGGTGTAACGGACCATCAAGAGCCTCTTTAAAGTCATTAACAGCCATCATGGAGACAGGTGCATGGGACAGCGAGCAAGAGAAACGAACCCATGGGCACATCGTCTCTGAGTGTCAGAGGAACAAACCATGTTCTGCCCCGATGTGAAGCTGGAGGAGTCTCCCGATGGGCAGTGTCAGGTGATGTCACGGAGAGGCGGAGATACAGCTCCTGACTCTAAGACTGCAAGCCATGCTGGCAGACGTTACTTAAAGACAGTTCAGCTTGGAGGAGAACAATCTATCATCGTTTCCTACGCAACAAAACTGCGGCCACGATCAAAGCCACAGAACACTTCCACTTAGTAATCTTTATTTTCTGTGTGCAAGTTCAAACCCTGGAAATTGAGTCCATTCCCTCCATCGCTGTTGGCTCCAAGAACTCTCCACACTTGGATGTGTGCTGGAACTAACAATCGAGGAGTCCACAAGGCATGCCACTGCACGTCTGCCTCCTCTATCTGGAGTTTACAAGCTTCTTGGCACAGTTGGTGACACCAGGTGGCTGCCCAGTACACGTGACTCCTCTCCAGCCAGGAGGTAGCAGGCCCTGCTCATCTGGTAGCTACCAGTGAAGGTCAATTGATTTACTAACCAACAACCGAAAAAAATTCCAAGAACTAAACTTCTCTGCCAATCCAGGAATCTTAACCTCAATGAATCTGTGAAAACCAGCGTTGACAGTGAGGAGGAGAGCCGGCCACGGGGACCCATGTGGCCTCCACCAGTCACCATCCTAATGGCTTCTGGGCACGCTCATGGCCCAGAGGATCATGGGTACCATCGGTGAAAGCTCAGCACCAGCAGTGTGGCAGTTTGCATCATTATTTCAGCTTTTCACCCCAATTCACAGTCCACGCAGCACTGAATTCCTTCTGCAAAAGGCACGGAGCCCATTTCCCCAGACCCTGGCAAGGACTCGCTTGGGGCAACAGAACCCAGAGAAGGGGAGGGTGAGCCCCATCTGAGCCTGTGTCTCCAGAGACCTTGCAGGTGCCCACCCGCTGTCTTGCTTTTCTGCCACGGCAGGCCAAGACTCCCCAGGAGGAAGGAGGGGGAGGCGCACAGCAGGGCTGCCTCAGCAGGGCTGCCTCAGCTCGGCTGGCCCAGACGAGTCTGGGTAGAGATTTTCATAGCTGAGGCCTGTGGTTCTGAGCCACTGAGTTTGGGCTGCTGGCCAAGTGACAGGTAGCGGAAGCACCCAGTGCAGAGGCACAGGATTGTGTGTCTGAAGAAGAGCAGGAGCCCAGCTTCATGCTGATTTGAGCGTGGCGAAGCTGAAGGAGTAGCAGTTTTTCTCTAATGTACTCTTCATACCCGAAGTATCCACACAGGCCCGTCTTTTCTTTAAATCTTGTCATCTGGAATATACACATTAGTAAAGATCTGCGATCGCTGCCGGACTGAGTACGGAGCTTCTGGTTCACTCAGTGATGAAGGACCCCGAGAACTGAGCAGAGCGTCCAGCCCACCTCCCCTGACACTACCACCCAAGCTCTGAAGGTCTCATAAGCAAACAAACCTCTTCCTACTTCCATGAAAACCTGTCTGAGAAATCATACTTGATTCTTGCCACCCCCCATTTCCTGTTTTCTGCTTCAGCTACTTTAGTCTGAACTCCAGGCTCTAAGATGCATGACGGAAGCGACCTTGATATTCCCAAAAAAACATCGGTGGACTGGGGCAGAGCTGGGACACAGGCAGGGGATTTCTAGTCAGCCAGATTTCTCCCTCTGAAAGTTTTTTTTATTATATTAGCCTGTTTTCCATGGCTATAACAACATATCTGAGGCTTAGTAGATCATAAAGAGGATTTTGTAATCCTAGCCGCTCAGGAGGCTAAGACAGGAGGATCGCAAGATCAAAGCCAGCCTCAGCAAGAGCGAAGCACTAAGCAACGCAGTGAGACCCTGTCTCTAAATAAAATACAAAATAGGGCTGAGGATGTGGCTCAGTGGCCAAGTATCCCTGAGTTCATCCCCAGTACCCGTCCCCCCCAAAATAAATAAACAAAGAGGATTTGTTTTTTAGCTCACAGTTGTAGAGGCTGAAAATCCAATATCAGGCAGCTCTATGGTCCAGGGGCCTAGCAGAGGTCCCCTTGGTTGTGTTACTTCACGGCACATGACATTACAGTGTGTGTGTAAGAGGCTGGAGTCACACAGTGAGACAGGAAGCCGAGTGACACAGGGCTAGCACTTCATTATTATAACAACCCGCCCTTGCAGGAGCTGGTGGGGGGCCCGAGAGAATGACTGTCGCCCTCAGTGCCCTGACCTCCTCCCACACCATCCCACCTCTCTCAGGTCCCACTGCCTCTCACCTGGCTGTGCTGAGAACCACGTCTCCCATACGTGAGCCCCTGGGGAGAAACGACGTCAAACCACAGCAAACACGGACTCTTTCAGTCACCTACCTCCTGCACTTGAACTCAAGTAGAAGAGAATCAGACACGGTGGCATTGCTCCTTCGTGTCCAGGACAAACACTGCCAACAACCTCAGCTGCAGCCCTTCCTCCCCAGAATCCTTCCCAACAAATCCCCCAGGTGCTTTCCGTCCCGTGAGTGGGCTCAGCACCCACAGGCATCCATATCTGTCTCCTATGAGCTGGCTTGAAAACGACACCAAGCTATGTGAGGTCATGCCATACTTTGGGGACACTACTACCTTCTGGCATTGCACCAGAGATGGGACACCCACACTGCAGGAGACTGTCCAGACTCCCCAGGAGTCCGTGCGGTTAGAAAGCCTTCAGCCCTGAGGCCTGGGCTGGGGGTTGCAGGCCTTCCTGGCACCACAGCAGATCCACAGAAGAGGTGTGTGGGCTGAGTCTTGCCCCGAGTGACCTGCAAATCCCGTCAGAGGCAGCCACTTACCCACCAGGGCTAAGCTGGTCAGAGGCTGAACGGAGCCACCACGGCCTGTTCTGTCTCGGATCCACAAATACCCGTCATCCACGAGGGCTGCATCACAGAGGCTTTGAACATGGCTCTTCATTCCAGCCCCGTGCAACTGTTTACCTGCTGCGCCTTTTTAAAAAGTCACACTCCATAAACAGCGCTTTGAAACTTCAAAATATACAAAATGTGCAACTAATTAGAACAAAAAAATTAATCATAAAAATATATATATATATATATACAAAAGGGTTGGCGTAGGAGCAACTTTGAAATCACACATGTGAACAATCCACAGCGCAAATACGGAAAGGCTCAGTTCCGCAGAGCCGTGGAGACAACACGACCCCCCAGGCTCAGAAGGTGCAGAGACTCTGCGGCTGATCCTGGCAGCTTGGGGGGATCCCGGAGTCCCCAGCTGCCCCTGAGCAGGAGCAGTCCCCAGGGAGTGAAGAGAGACCACACCGACTCGTTCTTCATTTCACCTGGCAATCTCAACCATGGACTTTTGTCTATTAAACATCTGGTGAAATTTCAAATGAAAACCAATCTTTGGGTGTTTCTGTCTCTCCATCACCAATAAAGGACAATAAAGCATTATGTGCAGGCGGAAAGGGCTTGGAGGTCCCCCACCCGCTATCTGCCCGTCTTCTCCCTAGGGTTGGATCTCTGGGTATGGGAGGGCCTGATGTCACAGGTCACATGAGTACAACGTGGCAGCATGGGGCTGTCGAGCTCCTCCTCACCCACATGGTCACCTGCTCTGCAACCCTGGGCAGCCATTCAGGTGCCCCTCCATGGCGGGGGGAGTTGGACTGCAGGAACACCATAGAAGAGCACCGACCCACACACGCACCGGGGACACTTTGGTGAATGTTGAATGTGTCTCCTTTACTGCCAACCTCTCCTACAAAGTGAAGCACAGGATCAGCCAGTCGCTGACTCCACCCTCCCTCCCCCGCATCACGGGGGCCGCCCCCATTCTAGCTGCAGGTGGCCCACGGTCAGCATGGAGTGATGAGGAAACAGCTCCATTTGCTGGTCTCTGCTCTAAGTTTTCTGGCTTTGGAGGTAAAACTGTATTCTACCATCTGCATGCAAAGTAAAACTGTCAAAATATTTTGTGTCCATGGGACAACCTTCAGGTTCCTTAGCGAGCTGCCTCACTGGCCGTAAGCTGTGAACACCGCATGCACCACGCACGGTCAGCGGTGCAGGCAGAGCTACTCAGCCTTGTTCTCCCGAGTACTCTCCATCCGTGTCCTACCTCTGAGGGTCTGGCTTTGTTTCATGTCTCAGTCTTGCTTCCCAGCCTTGCTGAAATGAATCAGTATCATGTAAGTAGATGGAACCAGACCTCTGCGAAGCTGTCCTTTGTCACACCCTCTCTCCACCCCACAGAAGCTGTCCTTTGTCACACCCTCTCTCCACCCCACAGAACGCAGCTGGCACTCAGCGAGTGCACATGCACAGAACCACAGATTGAAGCTGCAAATGTCACACACATTCAGAGAAGCCTGAGGTCAGCGAGCACCCCGAAGGTCCAGCGAGGCCCTGGGGTTTGCCAGGAAAGGCGCAGTGAGTGGAGAGACGCAGAAATGAGCTCTGCAGGAAGTCAGCAGTTTGATGGGCAGCAGGTACTGACGGCGAGGTGAAGAGCGGACAACGTGAGGAAATTAACTCTGTTCGGAAGTCGTACCAACTGGCAAGCTGCGGCCAAGGCAAGGAGCTCCATCCTTCCCCCATGACAAAAGCATTGATACCCCTGGAGAAGGTGGCCCACACCAGGTGGCCCACGGCCCACACCGTGCAGCTCAGGCCCGGGGAAAACAGGACCCAGTGGCCAAATTCCCCTCCCAGGGAGGACTGGGCAGCACACACTGCACTGGACCACTCGATGGACACTCTCCTGGCTTCATGGGCAGGGAGGGACTGAGCTCTGGAGATGGAGTCTGTCATCAACCTCCTTCAGCAACATGCCACCTCCTGGGGGCCCGTTGGCTCCAACCCTGCCACCTCCCTGGAGTGCCTAAGCTAAGGGACAAATGATCACCCTTGGTAATGCAGAGGCACAAGTGACCCTCATGGATGGAATTCTATTTACCAAAAATTACCACATGCTCGAGCAAGGGTGAGGTGTGATGAGGAGCAGGTAGCCGCCACGTTTTCCTGCTAACAGGAAGAGAAAGCCAGGCCGTTCTGCCAACGTCGACTCTAATGAAAGCCTGAGGAGGAGGGTCCAGGGCAGCAGGAACACAGAACCCACGGGGTGGGGCTGAACTCTAACTACAACGAAGAGAAATGACAGGATCACCTCCCCTCTCTACCGTGAGTGAGCCGACAGCTGCTTCCATTACGCTCCTTTGACTTTGCTCAGACCCAATCCCGGGACTGGGGTCATCTCCCTAGACACAGAGGCCTGGAATCCAATGGGCAAAGCACATGCCCAGACGGTTCCCTGAGTCCTGGTGCCAAGGGTGGCTTAACTGCATTTAAGGATTCGGAATGACAATTTTTCTAGAATATTTTCCTGCAATCTAAGTATCTGCTGTGGATCAACTTTATAAAGTGTCTCTCTACTGAGAAGAGCAAAGATTTACTACATTACTTCATTCAGATAGCATGAAATTAAACACAGAATACCTGGCTGAATATTCTGGGACTTATCCTCAGCTACTTTCTGTACATTTTGCTGAATGTTTCTGGCAAATTCTCTGGACAGTCAACTTCTAATGCTTTCTCTCCCTTTCTTCCCTTTAAGAGAGAGTGACGCCTTGGAGAAGCTGAACTTGGACCAGAACAGCTTCTTGGTCTCACCCTGGTAACAGGGCATTGGGGGACTCTAGGTGAGGGTGCTGGTGCTCCTGATCCACGCGTTCCGTGGCTCCGGGAGGCTGGAACACAGCCGGACACTGCCATCCCTGCCGAGACGTCTCGGTGCCAGGCCATCTTACTCTGTCCCTTTATCCCAGAGGCCTCCTGCAGCCTCACCTTCTGAACAGATGTCCCCGTCCCCCACTGTCCCTTCCCTGATTGTTCCCCCTGGCTCTCCTCACCCTTGACAAGTGTTTGCTTTCATTTCCTCTTATTAAAATGTAATTGTGAGCAGGTGCTGGACAGCGCTGCGTGGAGTGGGTCTCTAGTCACTGTTTGTCGCTGGTTTGATAAATGCATTTATTTACCTGATTGCTGGCTGCCTCTATTCTGGGGCCTAAGGTAAGGGGAAGGTGGCACAGGAATGAGCGTGATGAGTGGGAGCGTGACGCAGGTGTGCATGTGGGTGCACCCGCAGGCTCAGAGAGAACAGGAGCCCGTCACAGGGAGGCAAACTGGGAGCCAGTGGGATGCCCGAGGTGACCACCAAGCTGCGTCTCACTCAGAGCTTGTGCCCAACAGGAGAGACGTCGAATGAGACTGACTTAAAGACCAGGGTGTTCACACACTCGCCAGGTCAGTAAGAGCTGGCCGAAGGCCGAGAGAGTCTGGGAAATGGATACTTAAAATGCAGTCACCAGCTCCCGGTGTGGTCTCAGCTCAGGAGGTCTGCGGGGAGCACACTGTCTGAGCAGGAAGGGCAGAGGGAGCAGCAGTCCAGATGCCACAGTCCTCGTGCCCTGGGAGCCGAGTCACCCCATAGCGAGGTTCCCTCAGTTCAACCCTGGAGGACTCAGCCATGAACCCCATGGCGGGACCTGCTCTTGAGTGGTCAGTGAGCACAATGTCCAGACATCCTGAATGGACAGTGTTGTGACAGCAGGCACAAGAGACAGGCCACAGATGAGGGCTCCATTCACAGGGCACTGCCTTCCCAGAGCGGCCTGTTTACTCCAGGGGTGCTGCCCGCAGACCACACTGTCCTCCTGTGGGTGATCACAGAAGCAGCTCAGCATTTACAAACTCCAGGGGACAACCAGTCCTGACCCTTGGGACAACTGTCTTTTGAAAACCAAACTTCCTATCATTTATCTTCCATTTTAGTACCTATTTTATGGATTATTCTTGGCGTCAAACTACCTTTGCCAAGTGTAGATTGCTGGTGAGACTATATCTGTTGGCGTGATTTAAAAACTTGACAAAAGTCATGCAAGAAGACTCAGGGGGAAATGGCCAGAGGACGTTACCACCCCAAAGGTAGTGAAGAAGCCGGACAGGACAACCCCGTTCTGCTGCGTTGTCTCCATCTGCTTTCCCCACAAGTCACTTATGGAGTGCGATACACAAACACCCACACACAAGAGGACCCTTGCTCCCGGTCAGCCTCAGGCCGCGTGGGGGCCCGAGGAGGGCGGGGCCCTCTGTGAGGGGGCTGGGCGGGACCTGCGCCTGCGCCCCTGGTGTGGTCTCAGCTCAGGAGGTCTCTGAGGAGTCCCCGAGGAAATGACGCCTCTTGCAGGCTTTGAAAGTAAGCAGAATGCCCGTAAGCAGGACCCCCGGCCCGCCTGTGCCCCCCGGCCCCGCCCCCGTTCACCTAGGAGTGACCCCTCCTGAGCGGTGCTTCATCCCCGCGCCAGCGTACACTCTAGCCAGGTAAAATGTCTCTGCTGGAGGGAGAGCAGCCAACGCACCACCTGCCAGTCTACATCACATGCACCTGCATTCTTCACCTTCTCTTTCAGGAACCCTGAAGAGAAGTGTCCTTGGGTTTCACTAGCAGGACATGGTAGTGAATGGTGGCTTCACTGTGGTCAGGTGGCTGCAGCCAGTGGTTTCTCAAGGGCTCTCCCTCCCTGCCAGGCTCTCGGGCAGTTCAGACACAGTCTGTGGCTGGCATGTGGCAACTGCCCTGGAATACAGCCCCTGTCGTCCATGGTCTGGGCTTCCCTGAATTGGTTTTCCGATTCTTGTCTTCCATTCAGGCTACTTTGGTGTTTACTTGTAAATTTAAAGGGTAATACATTTCTGAAGCTTCTGAAAATCTCAAATGGAGAAAGACTCAAAGTAAATAAAGGCACCTAAGTGGACACCCAGAACATCACCTGAGGGAGGCCAAACACTATGTAGGACAAATTAAAAGCACCAAAAACTGTCAGGTATAGTGGTTGCAGGCCTATAATCCCAGCAACTAGGGAGGCTGAGGCAGGAGGATCTCAAGTTTGAGGCCAGCCTCAACAACTTATTTAGGCCCTGTCTCAAAATAAGGGCTGAGATGTAGCTAAGCAGTAAAGTACTGGGAGAAAAACAAACAAAACCAAAACAACTCCCAACCCTCTTTCCATAGCAGTTAAGTGGTGCCTACCTGTGGGAACCTTTGTGAATGGGACATTCTTGGTCTTTCATAGGCACACCAGGAGGAGAGCTGACGTCAGCATCACTTTTGACTTGCAAGTTAGTCAGAAAAAGCATTACTTTCCAACTAACCAGAACTGTCACGAAATTAGACTTTTAGAAGACTCTTTAACAAAAAGAAACAGAACACCAGAAAAATGTCAAAATCTTAGAATGAGCGACACCGGCAGGTGCTGAGGGACCACTACAGATACCCTCAGATGGCTGGAGCTGTGTGTCCCCAACGTCTGCACCCACCGCCACCGCCGCTCCACGTGGCTCTCTCCAGAGTGCACAACAACATGTGGTAAAAGAAGCCCAGGAAAAATGCAATGTTGGACCCAAGAAATGACTTTCGCCACCCAGCTCTGGGTAACCCAAGTGCAGTGCACTGCCCCACACCCGTCCTGGAACGTCGCAGCTGCAGTTTCACTGAAATGGACAAAGCCAGCCCACGGCAGGGCAGAGGTGGCATGGCAGGAGAGCCACCACCAGCTCCAAACCTGAACCCGCTGCTTCACTGTTGCGGATGCTGACCTCCTCCTGTGCCTGATTTATAAACTGAATTCTATCGCAGGCGTGGAAGCACGGGGAAAGCAGCGTGTGCAGGGTCAGGACCGCGTGTGCCTCCAGGCAGCCAGGGTCCCGGGTGTGCCCTGCGTGGACGAAAGGACTACTCACAGTACGGCTCTGCAGCCTGAGGTCACTCGCCCTGCAGTACAGACCCAGGTCTGGGCAAGAACCTCAAGAGATAAACACGAGGGATGAGAACTTCGGGGTCAGAGAGGGACTCTTGCAGGCGGAGGACTTGCCTTGCAGGAGCAGAGAGCTCTGGGGCAGAGCAGAGCAGAGCAGCCCATCTGGGGACAGTGCCACCTGCACTGGAAGATGGAGGTGGAAAGGCGGCGGAGGTGCAGGAGGGAAGATTTTGAGGCCAAGCTGACCATGGACCCTGTGCAGCTGGACTAAGCAGTGGGGACGGGACTGGGCTCCTGTGTACCTTCCTATGCCAGTGGGAGGGTGGACTGGACCCTGGAGAAGACAGCAGCAGGTGCGGATACCCAGGAAGGTTCTAGAAGAGAAGGGGGATGGTCATGGGCACCACACTCATGCTGGAGGAGGAACTGGCAAGATGAGGGCAATAAGAGGAAGTGGGAGGTGGCAGGAAGAACAGGCTTTGGATGAGACTCAGGCTGACCATGGGAACAGGCACATGTCTGCGAGCCTGCGAAGGGAGCTGCTGCTGGCAAGAGGTGGGCTGGACTTGGACGTGAGAGTGACATGACGTGAGAGTAGGGTTGCAAACCAGCAGGTCGAGCTGGAGGCAAAGCAGAGGCAGCCTGGAAAGTCAGGAGGCAGGAGCCTCCAAGGGTGGGAGGGCATGAGCGGTCAGGGGGAGGAGGGATGGGAGAGAAGGATGGGACAAGAGAGGGAGTGGGAGAGGAAGAGGAGAGAGAGGAAGAGGGACAGGGAGAAGAGAGGGGGAGGAGGGGAGGACAGAAGAGGGAGAGGGAGAGAGGAAAAGGACAGGAGAGGGAAAGGGAGGGGGAGGAGGAGAGAGAGAGGGAAGGATGGAGAAGAGAGGGAAAGGAGGGGTGGAAGAGAGGGATGGGACAGGAGAGGGAGGGGGAGAGGAAGAGGACAGGAGAGAGAGGGAGGGGAGGGGTGGAGGAGGGAGAGAGGAAGAGGACAGGAGAGAGAGAGGGAGGGGAGGAAGAGAGGGAGAGGAGGGGGAGGGGGAGAGGACAGGAATCGGCCACGGGTTGCTGTTGGGGAAGAGCTTGGGTGGCAGGTTAGAAATCCTCCAGGGGCATCCCCTGGCAGACTCAGCTTGTCCCTCACAGGCTGCCATCTGATGGGCAGTGAATGACTCCGGATAGTGGGCAGGATTGGGTGAGGTCAGGGTGCCAAGGCAGGCATGGCCAGAGCCCAGCAGCTGGAGGGAAATGCACACTAGTTCAAGGAAAAAAGAGGGCTAGCCCGCCGCAGGGACCCCAGTTCTCCTTTTTAAAAACACTTACTTCACTTTTAACCACAAGTGTGTTCTATTTTATTAGAATAACTATCAAAATCTAACAGGAATTATTGCAGCTTTGCCTGAATATTTTCTTTTAATAATGTACAACCATCTAATTCAGGAAAATGCATACAGAAAATGAAAAAATTTCCCTATTTTCCATTTTATAAAAATAATATCAAAAAGATCTGAGATGACCGTGGATATTTTTAAATAGCTGATTCCCAGGCGGAGGGGCGGAGGGGCGGGCCAGCGTCCTCACGACGCTTTTTGCACAAAGCTGCGGGTCATCTTCGTCCACCTGCAGGCACCTTTCCTCCTACTGGTCTGTCTGCTCAGCCTGGGCCCCACGGGCTGCTCTCGGGACAGCCAGGAGGCTCTTGTCTAAAGCCCTTGACCTTCCTTCTCCAGACCTGCAGGACGCCCAGGATGCTCTCACTGTGAGGACCAGGGTGCCACTGCTCATCCTGGGGGGCTGGGTCCTCACAGCTTAATAACTCAGAGGGGACATGAAATTTGAATTGATTTTCAGCAAATAAGGGAACATCCCTAAATAGGACCCTGCCGTATCTTTCTGAAGCTTATTAAACTTGAAACCATTCCTCAGGGCCCTGTTCTTCAATGAGCTTTAAACGTGGGTGTTAACTAAGGACAGATGACCCCCCTCCCTGAGGCCCCCCTCTGCAGAATGGTAGGCCATGCCTGCAGACCTCCGCTGGAGGGGCTCTCCTGCTCCCCTGCCAAGCAAGCCAGCATGGCGGGGGCGGCGGGTGGGTGGATTCGACTCTTTGAGTGTGAGCAGCTCAAAGGCAGGTCAGAGGAGCCCGTTCTTGGAAGCCACCTGTTTCCCAAACAGTAAGACCTGGGAGTAACAGGTCCCCACATAAGGTCGCCTGTCTTATTAACTGTGCACTGGAAGTGATTACAATTCCTTGGGCAAAGAAAATAGAATCAAAAAGAGTTGCCCTTTATAAGCATTTAAATCATTATTCTCCTGTCTGCTCTTCTGATTCATTTTGGACACTCACCCCAGGCCTACAGGGGTCATTCAGGGTCAAGACACTCTCCCCACCGGGGGCGGGGCTCTCCTGGGGGAGGGGCCACCCAGCACCCAGGCCCTCCTTCCACTGCACTGCACCAAGTGTCCCATATTCTCTGCCCCCAGGCTTTCCCGAGCTCACCCTGTGGGGAGTCACTCCTCATCCTCCACCTGGGAGCCACCCCCACTGTGGCCACGGCTTCCCTGGCTGGACCTCAGCCCAAGCCTGCTTCTGCTCACCGAGGCAAGGGGAGGGCAGGTGTCCTGGAGAGGCAGCCAGCCCTGAAGGACCTGCTCCAATGCCTGCGGGGCCCAGTGTACAGCACACACTCCACCCTCCCTCCACTCACACTCCCACCTAGGGCTGCACACCTGCTGTCCTCCTGACCCGCTAGCCCTGCAGCCTCTTCCCACCCCACCTTCCAGCTTTCTGCCCCAGTTGATCATCTCCCCACGCATAGGATCCACACTTGAAAAACAGGGTGGGTGTGATGGGAACTTGGAAGACCAAAGAAGACAAGAGCAAACCTCCAGGATTATCGATCCAAACAAATGCAGGCCAAGCTGTGGGCTACACCCCTCCACACGTACCCCTTACCCACCCAGCAGGGACGGGAGGACAACCTGGTACCCACCCTGATGGAAGCCACCAGAAGGGGCCCTGTGGCCGTTCCTGTCCACACGCACTCAGAAGCTCACACCTATTCTCCCCCAGGGCAAAGCGCCGGCTTAGATTTCCTGTGCACACAAATCCTGTTTGATGCCGGAGTTCACCCCACCACTGCCCCCACCCCCGGCTCCCCGCCTCGCTCCCACTCACACCAGCACCTTTCACTGACTCCTGCTTCCACGTCTCCAGAAAGCCGTCCAATCTCCATAGCAATTTGGAGTTCACGGGAATGCATTTCCGGGACTCATTAACTCCTCCAACCTACAGCTGGAGTCCCATGATTCCTCATTTCCCTAATTGCCCATCCAGGCTGGGAGGCTCCTGACTCCCCAGCCGCCCACTCCACATGCCCATGACCCAGCTGGCCCTGCCCTGCCTCCCCCTGGCACTCAACACCCGGCTTCCTGGCTGAGAGCATGCCCTGCACCCCTCTTACTGGTGGGTAGGAAAACGAAAGCTTCATCCCGTCTCAGCAGCAGGACTGACGTTTGAACAAAGGGGTGGGTGTGATCAGAACCTGGGGACCCAAAGCAGTGCCAGCCTCAGTGATCTCATCCCCAATGAATGAAGCTGACCGCTCCGCCCTCCTGCACCACACATGCACCCACTGCCCTTACCAGGAGGGCAGGGAAGCCGGAGGACACAGTAGCATCCGCCTTCTGATGGGTGACCACCAGGAGGGACATCATGACCATTCCTGTCCACACCTCACCAGCATCCAGCCCTGGGAGCTCCCGGGCTCCTCCACTCCCACACTGTCGGCCACCCTGGCTGGGAAGCGGAGCAGGAGCTGCCAGTGTCCTGTCACCTTGGTGTGATGCATGGCCCTGCCATGCCCTCCTTCCTCCGCCATCAAGAGGAGAAAGGCAGGGGGGAACCACTCACCTAGGATCAAGTTCACTAAAACTTCCCCTCCTCCCTCTCTGGAACTCTCTGGGGACCAAGGGCGATCGGGGCATTCGCAGAGCAGCTCTGGGTCTGGGGCCTGGCTCCCCAGGTTCACACTCCATCTCAGGTCCTGGCATCCTGCCGTCCCTCCCTCCCTGCCGCCTCCTCCAAGCTCTGACCAGTTCCAGGCTGGCAGGGACACAGCACCCAATGTGCCCATGCTGCTGCCTCGATCACCATGAATCACACCCCGGATGAAGGCCCTTGGCTCCGAGGGAGCCCCCACTTTATCTATGCTACACCTGCTCGCTGCGCCCCATGTTTAATCAGACAACAAATCAAAGGCGGCCAGGGGAGCAGATGGAGGAAGCCCCGCGCGTCCCCCCAGCACAGCACCCCAAACTCATCGCTGGGCTCTGGGTGAGGACTCCCAGGCTGGGGCCAGCACCTCCCCTAGCTGCTGCCCTGTTTCTGTTTCAGAGTTTGAGAGATCAGCAGGGAGGCCCGAGGGAAGCTGATGGGGACTAACATTCAGTTTGGTTTTCTGAGGGTGGAAAAAATCACGCTGGTCTGGCTGTTCCTTCCCCAGCCTGTGGATGGTGTGAGGGAACGACACCAGGGGTGCTCATCTGCAGACGGGATGGGAGACCCCCAGGACCTCCCCAGCGAGAGGGGTTGGCTGGCAAGAGGAGCTCTGTGCTAAGGCTGGGGGACAGTAAAGATGTTGGGATGATTTTTAAAACCTGCTCAATCAGCAAAGGGTCTGGTAGCCAGTGACTCGGTACAAGGAGGAGACGCTGAAGAAATAGTCACGCCAGGAGCTGCCCTTGCTGGAGGGGGGCTCCATGGAGGGCTTCCAAAAACGGTACTGCCATCTCCTTAGGGGGGTTTCTTTCCTAATTATGAATGACCAGCAGGGTCGGTATGTGGCACTCAGAGGCCAAAGTCCTTCTCCTTGGTGCACCACAACTGAGCAAAGAACAAAAAGCATCTTGATAAATCAAGACATATGCTTTCTAAATAATCTGCAACTGCCTGAAAATTA
This sequence comes from Glaucomys volans, assembly GCA_020662805.1. Taxonomy (NCBI): domain Eukaryota; kingdom Metazoa; phylum Chordata; class Mammalia; order Rodentia; family Sciuridae; genus Glaucomys; species Glaucomys volans. The sequence goes on from JAJEJO010002427.1 coordinate 266,350, forward strand.
AACAAATCACGCCTGACCAAACCAACCTCGTCTCTGAAACAGTTGAGACTTTTCTGCAAACTCGTTTTATAAGTGGCTTTTCCCGCAAGAAGCTTCATCCATGTGAAATGATCCAACCTGGACCCTTTGATGGTCACAGCCCATCAGTGACAATTCTCACTGAAATTTAAATTACCTAACACAGTTCTTAGTATAGATTCATCTGTGTCTGACAAATAATCTGCAGGATTTACAAGGAGATTTCACCAACGATTCCTGCTAAATCCTGAGAATTCAGTGTCATGGACTCTCACTGACTTTGACAAAGATGACCTGTAATTCCACACAGCTCTCAGACTCCCTGTTGACCACCCGGTGAGTCCTCCCAAGTCTGGACAGGGCAGGGGGCTTACATCTGTCTGTCTGCTCAGTCTGTCCTTTGTGGTATTTTTGTTCCAGATCTGCGAGATCTATGCAATCGCCTCGGCTGGATCACATCTTAATTAAAAATAACTGTGTCCAGTTCAGGGCCTGCAGAAATGAGATGTCCAGTTCTTGGAAGAAATTCAGAGGAGGCCATAAAAAATTAGTAAGGTAACTTATTTCTCAGACAAACAGAGAAAAGGCACTGAGAATTCCTGAGGAAAACATGATTGCATGGAATGAATTTAAAAGCAATTTTTCACTCTTTTCTTTAAGGAGTGACAAATGGGTACATGTTTTCTGTTTCCAGTGAGAAGGGAGAACAAAAAGGGCCTTATTTTCATTTTAGCTGAAGGGATGTAGGTCAGACATCAGAAGGCCCATCCAGTGGACCCAAGGAGCGCTCTCCCCTCCTTCCCCTCCTTGGAGAGTTGTATGTAATGTACAAGTGGGACGTTCCTCATCTGAAAATTTGAAAACTGAAATGTTCCAAAATTTGAGACTTTTGGAGCACTAATGTAATGGCACATGTAGAAATCGCCACACCATGAAATTTCATATCAGGGACAAAATGGTTAAAAGTGTTGCAGAAAAATGCCTTCAGGCCATGTGTGTAAGGTGTGTGTGGAGCATCAACGACGTCATGCAGACTCGGGTCCCTTCACCCACATATCTCATTACACACATACAAATATTCAAAGGTCTAAAAAATCCCCTTCTTTCTGAATCACTGTGGCCCCAAGTGGTTCAGACAAGGGTCCTCCACCAGGACTGGCCACTTTTCCTGTTTGGGAGGCAAGTCTTGTTACCATCTGAGCATCAGTTTCCTGTTAAGGTCTTCTGCTTTCTTCTTCCCTACAATCTGTTCCTCACAGAATACCTAGGGACGTGGAGTCAGTCTCCTTTCCACAGCCAGGTTCTTACGATACCACGTGTTGTTTGAGGGCCCCACTGTCACAATCTGAGAGATGGAAAGTTCATTTTTACCCCTGACTCCAACTGTCAAATGTCATTTCTGAGAAATTAATTGGTTCCCTAAAATGTGATGTGCTCTTCTTCTCCCTTCCTGTGTACTCTGCTGGGGCTCGCAGTCTCACTAGAAGGGGGAACGCTCTTTTCCACCACTCTGGTGACATCATTCAACAGAATCTCCTGAGTGCAAGAGCAAACTGAAAAAATAACAGGAAGACCCCCCCCAGCCCCTCCTGTCCTCAGCCCTGTGGGCAGCACCAGGGTGAAAAGGCCGACTGTCCAGGCTGACCTGGAAGCAGTGGCGGCAGGAGCACTGGTCCCCACATTGGTCCCCCATGTAGTGTGGCGTGCCTGGGGCCTTCTGTAGGATTTCTGCTGGTGGGACAGGGCAGAGCCACCCAGGTGACATGCTAGGAATGTCCACTGACATGTTGGCTTTCTGCAGAGTGGAGTCTGAGTCTGCAAGATGGACACACAGCTAGGCGGCTCCCTCCCCATCACCGCCACCCATGCAGCCTCGCCACAGGTGTGACGCTGCTCTTCCAGAAGGAAGCCACAAAGGAGACTGGGGACTCTTCATCTAGAAAGTGCACGTTAAAAGAGTTTGGATTTAAAAAATCCCTATGGGGACCCATGAAGAAAAACCCAGTGGACACTGTGAATGCACCAGGACCCTGCCCTGGCCCACAGGCCCCTCCCCTGACTCAAGTAGGCAAGGCCAGTGGCAAAGCAGTCTGTGTGCCGTGAAGCCACTGCGGCCTGAGGATGAGCGCAGTTCCCTCCGGGGCACCTGCTCAGTGGCAGCTCATGCCAGGACCTCGGGATTCCGGGCAGCCTCGGCAGGGAGGGGCAGGCCCATCCTGCACCCACGCGTGGGAGGCTGGGGCTGATTTCAGGTAGCATTCATCTGGATAAGTCTATGAGGGGTTTTTCTTAAACTTTCCTGTGAAATGCAGCAGGAAGCCCTTTGGCAATAAGGCTTTCTTGAATTTTTATGTCACCACATAATGTCTTCGATTTTTAAATGAATGTATAAACCAGGAAGGACCCACAGACACAGGGAGGCACAGGTCTGACCCAAGAATGAGCACGGCTGCTCTCTGATCCCCGAGGGACCCCAAACTCGCTGCAGGAGGGTGTTCAGGGAGACCTGGCGTCCCGCCCAAAACTTCATCTGCGAGTCATGTGTGTGCGGAAGGGGGACGGACTGTCAGAGGAGCAGGCGGGTGAGAATGCTGCGGGGACCTGGGAGGAGAGACGGCAAGGCCTGACGCCCAGCTCAAGGAGCGTGACCAGAGGCAGGCGCACAGGCAGCTTTCACATCCCGGGACCTGAGAGCAGGGCGGAGGAGGACCAGGGGCGGAGGAGGACCAGGGGTGGAGGAGGGCCAGGGGCGGAGGAGGACCAGGGGCAGAGGAGGGCCAGG
>JAJEJO010002427.1:269159-319713 GCA_020662805.1 Glaucomys volans
GAGGAGGGCCAGGGGCGGAGGAGGACCAGGGGCAGAGGAGGGCCAGGGGCGGAGGAGGACCAGGGGCAGAGGAGGGCCAGGGGCGGAGGAGGGCCAGGGGCGGAGGAGGACCAGGGGCGGAGGAGGGACCAGGGGTGCAGTGCCCACCATGGCTGGCACGGCTGCTGCAGCCACAGCCCAGCCTCCTCTTACCTTGTGAGCAGCTCCCAGCCCAGGCCCGCCTCCAGCAGCACCTGAGCCTGCAGCAGGGCCCCCAACCTGTGTGACAACAGCAACGAGAAACACACTCCCGTCAGGCACTTGTGCAAGGACTCCCGTGAGGCTGCAGGCAGTGCGGGCAGCAGGGACCAGGGCGCAGAGAAAGGGAAACGCAGGCACCCCTCCAGGCCAGGTGCCGGTGACCGAGAAGAGCCAGCAGCACCTCAGCTGGGATGGGGGTATACTGAGGAGCCTGGGTGTGGTGGGCAGTGGAGCAGGGTACTGTCCAAGGGAGGGCTGGGTGCCCCAGAGCACGGGTCCCGGGGCCTCACAAGCAGACGGAGCACCAGCTCACATCCCCTGGCGTGCCTTCCACCTCCTTGGTGCTGCTGAGAGGCCTCACCTGGCCCTTTCCTCCCACGTCCAGCAGCGTCTTTCCACGGACAGTAAGCCTCTTGCTGGATGAGTGCCACTCTGAAGGGCCTCCTCCTGGACAGCGCCCTTCCGTGGACACCCCCCTGCTGGACGGAGCTCTCCCCTGCTGGATGGAGCTCTCCCCAGGCCACCCTCCTGCTGGACAGCACCCTTCCGTGGACGCCCCCCTGCTGGACAGAGCACTTCCTTTGTGTTCTGTGATGCTGGATCACGATGCCCAAGCAGATGAGCTTTTTAAAAATATTCACATATTGCTTCCTCTTCCGTGAAAATTGTGTCTTGCCTTCCCAACCTGATTACAAAGCACATCTTTTACTTTTGTTACCATTATTTATGAGGCATGTGTCAACGGAAGTTGAAGATCATATTGTTTTTCATAAAACAGTTTCCATTGCTGTAAGAGTGCTCTTCTACCGAAATAGCTCCCGGATGACGTTCAGGTCCCTGAGGGAAGACGGGACTGAACCACCACAGGTCCTGACGTCAGACCCTGGCTGGCCTCCGTGGAGGATGGATGGGATGGGGTGTGGTCGGTTCTGGATGTGGTCACTCTTGCTAGCTGGACCAGATTTCTTTGTTGTTGTCTGTCCCAGGAATGTCCCCAAGAGGATTTACAAAGGTCCCCAGGAGGGTTTCCAGAGAGACCAGGAACCTTTGCTTAAAACCCTGGCTGACTCCTGGCATGAGTGCAGCTGGTTCTCACATTGCTTGTGCTGTGAGCTGGATCAGATTTCCTCATCCTGGTCCATTAGTGAAATGTCCCCAAGAAGATTACCGAGCTGGCATAGGCGCCTCATGGTTAGAACCTCAGAAGCCTGTGCACACGGAAGTTCCTCCACATCCCCACTCCTCCCCACTACAGGGCTGAACTTGAGATGGTGGCCAGTTCACATCTGGAGCCCACCCTGTCCACTCTCATGTCCAAGGGTAAAGCAAAGTCTTGGGCACTCAGATGATCATCATAACCACAGAGTCAGATGAGCACAGCAAAGCTCACTGATCATCTCTGTGCCGGGCACCACTAAAGGGCTTTCAAATACCTACCCCCACCTGTCATCACCACCAGTGAGATAAAGACTGTCCTCCTCCCCATTGTATAGACGGGAAGCCTGAGCTAAGAGAGGTTTGCAGAAATGGCCCCAGACCATACTAGTGAGGGCGAGAGCCACCATTGATGTCAGGCATTTCCACTTCAGGAAGCGACACTGCTTTCACCATGTTTTCCTTTTGGAAGATTTAACAATGAAGATTTAAAGAAAATTATTACCTTGACTTATACTTCATGTTTCGCCATTTGATACTGAGCCAAAGTAATAAGAAAACGCATCCTGACCAAGGCCTTACAGGAAAATCAGACGGCTGCTGTACTTTGCCAAGTAAAGAAATAGAACTGTCATTGCAGCTTGTTTTACGAAAATGTACCATATTTTCTTTCTTGGCTCAAGTCGCCTTGATTCCCTATAGGCCCATAACAACAAGACTCCGCTCTGGAACTTGCAAGGCCTCTGGGTACGATGGTCCCCGTTTTCCTAAAAGGTAACCCTCTAGCAGAATTTACTAATGGAGACTCTAACATCTCCATGGGCTCAGGTTCCCAGACGCTCCGTGGGGCTTTCTGCGCATCCTTGTCCAAAGATCTACCCTGGAAGCGCAGACTAGAGGAGGTCTCACCGAGAAAGCCTTTCATGGGTGAACACATTTTTTAGTAAAACTAGGAATTCTATTTTTTTTTTTTTTGTATTTGACATTTCTTTACTACGTCTTTTAAATTTAGAGGTACTCCTGAGTTCCCTGGCTCTACTGAGTGTCGGATTCTCACTGTGTGCCAAGACTGAGTGGCACGGGGTTACCCCAGTGTCCGCTGCTCAGGCTGCCACCCAGCACGCATTGAATGTTTGCTAAATAAAGGGGACACTGAACCAGTTGAACTGGTGACACTGATCAATGGAAGTAAATTCCCCGAAACATGATCAGAAGTCTGAACCCGTATGTGACGCTCCTGTGGACGTGGCAGAAGGACCAGCACGCCCGGCTGGACCAGCTGGCACGCAGGGGCCCTGGCTGGGCCACCCAGGGCTGTGTTCTGTTCTGCTGTACTGAGTGCATTTCCTGCTTGCTGAGCGCCTTGGACAAGAGTCTCTCTGCGGTGACAACGAAGCCCACTGTCCCCACTCACCACCAGTCACTGCAAGAAACGCTGGGAAGTCTCGTGTGGCTGAAACCACCAGGCTGGGGCTGCTGCTAAGCTGCCTGGGGTCAGAGACCCTGGCCCCTTCCCGACATGGCTCCTGGGAACACACGGCATCCAAAACCCGGGGACATGTCCTTAGGAGACGAAGGAGCTGAATAGCGTAACAGGCTGAGTTATCAGGGTGGTGAACCCATCACACCTGCAACACAAGCCCAGATACAAGCAGGAATCCCCATGCGCATGCAGCCTCAGAGGGGCAGTGCCACCAGGTGCAGTGGCCCTGTCTGCCATCTGCTGCCTCCCTTTGAAGGCGAGATCTCCTCAGAGTCCACTTCGGGCCCAGAGACGCCTCTTGCGATGCACAGCACTCAGCTCCTCCTCTCTGGTTCTTCCTCTGAGGGTGGCTATGCTACTAAAAGAGCCACATCCTCACGAAGCCAGGGCTGCACAGCCTGCCGTCCACCTCCGTCTCTGGGAAAGGAGGTCAGGAGGACACACATGCAGACGCGGGTGTGGGTGGAAGCTGGAGGGCTGAGGGTGGAGGGCAGGGTGTGGACAGCACTGTCCATCTCGGGAGGGGCACAGCCGGGGACAGGGATGAGCATTCCCTCCGAGGAGGCTGGTGGTAAATGCATGTCCCCAACACCAGGCCCGTCACGCACAGGCCAGCCCACACCCTGCCCACGTGTGAAGCCAGGATCCCCGCGTGTCTTCCATCTAATCACCTCGCCGCATAAACAAGCTCCACGCGGGGAAGCCTCTCCCACGCCCTCAGACTCTGCTGTGGCTCTGCTCCTCCCTCATCCTCCTCATCCGATCTGCTGCGACATCAGGGTTCCCCTTGAAAGGCTCTCCGCGTCTGTCTCTTCCTCAAAGCTGTCCCCAACCCCACGGGTCCAAAACATGAAGCTCTCTGCTGTGACCGTCTTCACGGGGAATCTAACCAGCATCGAGTTTGTATGATCAGAAAAACGAGCCGACATCAGCTCCATCTGAAAGTGGGGGCGCCGCGCTGAGACCAGTGTCCCCAGGCCCAGCTGGCAGCCAGCTCCATCACATGCCCAGGCACACTGACCTCCTGGAAACCGTGCCTGCAGGTCCCACAGGCGGATGAAACCACGTGGTCACAGCCTGTCTGTGGGGAGAGCTTCTGGAGGGGACTTGGCTTCATTCCTAGGGGCCGTGTGGACATGGCCCAAGGAGGGCCTGGTCAGGGAAGGGCTGATGAGGGAAGAGCAGAGAAATGACTGCAGAGCTCAACAGCGAGCGCATCCCAGACACAGACGCCGACACCCTGGTGTGACCCAGACTGCGCACCATGACTGCTCTAAACGAGAACTGGGCAAACCATTGAGTGACGTCCCAGACTGCTTTGGAAAATAAATGTGACAAGATGGGGGGACAGGAGACATTCAAGCTGACTGTTAAGACACTTTATTACACGAGAAAATTAGTAGAGCAGGAATTTATGAATAGCTTGCCATGATCAACCGAATCCTAACCCTTTGCATCAGGACAGAACAGCACCGAGTGACACGCAGCATCGGGCAGAGCTGCTCCCGGCCCTGCTGCTGGGCCTCACCAGCGTGAGTCCCTCTACTGAGGAAGCAACCACAAGCTGGTGCTGGCAGCCCAGCCGCCCCAGCCGGCCCTGCTGGTTGTCACTGGCCCCAAACCTCTGGAAAGTCAGTGTGCACTCAGGGTGGGAGCCAGTGGAAAGCCACCATGATGGCGCCCTGCGTGCCCAGGTGGGTGGGCGCTGCCAGGAGACAGAAGATGGTACCAGAAACACCACAAAGTGACCAGCCTAACATTCATTTTCCAGAAGAATTCATTGCATTCCAACAAGTCTGGAGCAGGCGAACATCGGTGGGGACTCTGGAGGCCATGCAAGCTCACGGAGCAGCCGCAGCCTCACACCTGAGCCTCACCTGAGCCTCAGCCCCCAGGCCCAGGAGGGTGACCTGTGTCACTCGTGCTGGAGATGGAGGAGCACTTGACTCTGACCCTCAGAACTTAGCCCTCGGACACAGGAGCCTCCTCGGCTGAACCAGGGAGGGCGCTGGGCCCCCCGCAGGCTTTCTGTAGGCACGTCTTGCTCCTGCTACAGCATGTCCAAGGAGGTCCACACGAAGTCCCCGCAGGGCCTGCAGCGGAAGGTGCTCCAGGGCAGCTCGCCTTGGCGTGCTCATGGCCTCCTCCACACACTCTGCCCAGGCTTCACCTTCTCCCTCTCACCTTCCCTCATGCTCCTGTCGCCTTCTTCTTCCACCCTTGAAAATGGCGTATTCCTTAACATGATGTCAGCAATTGCAAAATTATTTTCTGAGTTCAGCAGCCTTTCATAAGCATGTCAAAAAACAAAATAGTGCAAACCCTTTAGAGAATACAAATGAAGGAGCAGTTAGTGCAGACTGGGTAGGAGAGTCAAACAGTGCCCTAAATAAAGGTCACATTTGATTTGGGCCTTGAGGGATGTGCAGGAGTGTGAGGAGAACGGAAGGAGGGAAGAGCCTCCCAAGGGCCACACGGACAGAGGCATGGACTGAGGAATCTCACGTTGCGTTCAAGAAGCTGCTGGGTCCTGCATTCCTCAGATGCAGAGTGGCTGTGGGCTGAGAAGCAGTGTTTGAGGCTATTCTAGATTGTTCCCTCTGGGCATAGGAGAGCACCATTAACCAAGACAGGAAGTACAGGAAGCAGAGAAGCTCTGGAGGGCAAATGATGTGCTTTCTTCCCGGGGTTGGGCTTGCAGTTTCTGTGGGGTTTCCATTTAGAAACGTTTTCTAGCAAGTCCCAAAATAAAAATCAAACTCACAGAAGGGAATGGGAGGGAACACGAGGCATGAGGGGGTGTGGATGAGAGCAAAGGAGCTGACCAACGCTCACAGTGACCATGTGATCCTAGGTAATTAACAGCAACCAGGACGGAAGGGCGGGCACAGCCATATTCGAAGTCTGGGCAGAGGTGGAGCAGCACAGGAGAAGGGAACTAAACCTGCTGCGCCCTCTTCAATTCCCCTCAGTGCTTGACAAGGATTTCACTGAGTTATAAAGATGTTTGCAAGGTCTCATCTTCCTGGGAATTGGGGCTGCTGTTTCCTGTTGTCTTGTTTAATTTGCCTATGCTTGGGAATAATATTATATTGGATTTTGGGGGAATTTTAGGGTCTTAGGGGATTTAGGACACAAGAATCAAACAATTAATCATACTGGATATAACCAAGAAAGGCCCTTGTTCTGGGGTGATAAAAGTATAACTTGGAAAGAATGCTATGCTCATTTCCAGCAACTTATGCTAAATGTCACTGCGGATGGTGACTACTTCTAGATGACCTAGGGCAGAAAAACACGTTGTTCCCACCTTAACTCCAGGCAAACTAGTCACAAACAAAGTTGTTAAGGCTAGAAAAATAGTCCCAACAATTCAGACATCATTTGGTAATGCTTACTTGGTTAATGGAGAACTATGGTATCCTCCTAGGAAACCAGCTTCTGGTCCCTTAGGTTTAGACCCCCTTTATCTCCCACTGGCAGTATATACCTTGGTTGGCATCAAGTATATTATAATGAAAAATGTGCATGGAAGGCTCATCTCCCCTTTTTAGAATATTTAAAATATGTAAAACGCTGGTGTTTGCTTAGTTGCTCTGAACAGCTTTCTTGGGCAGGACAGGCTAATGCTTACTGGGCAAAAGCAGGAGGTATAATCTAGCAAGAGCTATTGTTCCTATTGAACTAATTATTAACCACATAGTGTAAGCTTATATGTTGTTCATAAAAATGACTTCAGTGCACGATGTTACCAGTAATATAGAAAGTAGAACTAGTTAAAAGATTATATAGAAAAATACTCAAAAATATTATGAAGAGTTGATAATATTTAATCTACTAACATGTTTTGCCTGTTGTCTTGTAGTTTGCCTCAGTTTCCTTTTGTGTGGCCTCAAGATATTGTACTCATGCTAGAAGTTAACATATAAAAATGGCGTGTGGAAAAAATAAAGTTAGAACACAACTTAGCCTCAGATCACTGAGTCTGTGTTGCCTTGTTCTCCACCTCGCCGACGCCATCCCAATCACCAGAGAGCACCACGACCCTTTGTGCTAGGGCTGGACCCCGGCATAAACCTGCAGAAAGTAACAATCTAATCACACGCCACACCCAAGAGGTGGCCCTTGGTGACGGTCACATCTGCACACACACCAGTGAGGCACCTGAAAGGGGGCGTCCTCCATGAACCCCGAATCCATCACACCTTGGCCTGTTCGACCGACCAGGACAGGCCTGGCCCAGTGAACGAAGACGAGGCAGGCACTGGCCATCCGGCCTCCACGGGAGGACAGGCAGCTGCAACAGGCTGAGCTCGCCACTGTCGGGTCCCTGACTCCGGCCTGGCCTGGAGCACAGAGAGACCTGTTTCAATGCCACCCGGCATTGTTCTCAGCAGTGCAGGGCATCTGCTCTCACCTTCCCTGATAATTTCTTTTTATTCTGAGACTCCTTAAAAATAGCTCAGAGCAATTTCCAAAGACTAATAGTCATAAAAGGAGGGTTAGGAATAATGACATCCAGGCAGCTCAAGGCACAGCGCCAGTCCAGCTCTCAGGACCATGCCTGCCATGCCAAAGGAAGACAGGCAGGGTGAAGGAGCAGGGCCCCCAACACCGGCCCCCTCGGGACACCAGCCCTCTGCGACACTGGGCTTTGTTCTGAACGAGCCTGTGCCTGGCAGGAGTCATCTCAGACACCCAGGGGACTCTGCGAGCTCCTAGCAGACTCAGTGTCTCCCATGTGGCACCTGAAGGGAGCACACACACCGTCCCTGGGGACAAACGCTCCGCTGCTGGGCTGGTTGTGGTCCGGAGCACAGAGAAGAAGACACTACATTTATTTTCTGTGACGAAGTCAAGTCCAGGGCTGCTCTCACTCCCCAGCCTTCTGCCCCCCACTTACCCGACACCACTCATCCGTTAGGATGTTGGGAAGGGCAAATTCCTACAGCTTTCCCTGCAGGAATTTTTCCTAACTCAAGTGAGGGTTACTGTGAAGCACGTGACTAATTTGTTTTTGACAAATGACAACCATGCCTTTGGCACAGCGACGTCTGTGTAAGGCAGGCAACCTTGCCTCCCTGCGACACCAGAGACCTAAGCAGTGAGGGTCCTTCACACACCTCGTTTGCTAGATTTGGCTCCATGTGACTTTGGCTCTTCAAAATCCAAAAACCTATCTTCAAGGAATCAACCTCTGCCTTCAATTTTTGACGAGATTCCGGAGACTATCACAGAATTTCAAAGGAGATCGACAAAGCCATTCCCACGGGGCTGCAGGATGGTGTACGCTATGGGGACAGGACTCGCGTGGGTTGGTATCCGCAGTCATTACAAGAGGAAAACTCAGCTGTGTTACCTTACACTCCCACCACGTCGGAACGTGAAGGGTGATCCAGGCCGAGCACTACTGATCCACAACCCTGAAATGCTGCAGCCTCTGAGGGCTGGTGAGTGCAGACCCGACCCAGGAGGGGAAGTGCACCCTGCAGCCCTGCTCCCTGCAGAGTCCCTGAGACAGTGTGTGAATCCCCTGGGGCTGTTTATCTAAAGGTCATGTGATGCATAAATGAATTTCATGTTTAGACTCGCGCTGTCACCGGGACATCTTGCTGTATGTGTGCAAATATTGCAAAATCCAAAGGGAAAAAAATATCTGAAACACTTCTGGTCCCAAGCATTTTGCATAAGGGATACTCGGTCTCCCCATGAACTCAGAAGGAAAGTTGGAGGGAGCATGGGAAGAGCTGGGAGGCTGTGAGTGGGGCCACCACTTGGACAGATGATTTGTCCCTTTCAATTTCAATTAAGTATGTGTAGCTTGCCCGGCAGTGTGCTGCAGCCTGCAATTCAGGTGATGTGGGAGACTGAAGCAGGATCGCAAGTTCAAGGCCAGCCTGGGCAACTTAGACTCTTAACAACTTGAGACCCTGTCTCAACATAAAAAACAAAAAGGCTGAGTTGTCCTCCAGTGGCAGAGCACCCCTGGGTTCAATTCCCAGCACCCGCAAAAAAGAAAGAAAAGAAAAAAATATGTGAAGTGTACAACCCAGTCGTTCCACGTATCAGCATTTCACCTACACTCCGGCACGAGGAAGAACTTTTCAAGACAGTCACCGCAGGCTGCAGTCAGAGCAGAGTTCAGAAGTCACATGCATGCGTGCAGAACAGAGGCGTGGCTTTACACTGCGTACACCCTCCACAGAACACCAGGCAGCAGTTGGAAGGATTAGAGGAGAGTGTGCATGTCCAAATCTAGGTTGATAAGTGGACACTGCCAAATCACGTTGTTGGGCCATACTTACGGGGTAAAAAATACCAGTGTGTTATTTGTGGAAAAGAGCATATATGCATACATATAAAAATGTATCTGTATCAATGTATCTTTCTAGGTACATAAATGTATATATCTGTGTGCATATTCACAGATGCGCTTGCATATGTGGACACACATAAGTACACATACATAAAGAGCAGCAACTCATACACAAGAGCACTGACCGTAGAACTAACTCAGGTTCAGCTGAAATTCATTAACAAGTTGTCAGGATATACAGCAGTATGTTTCTAATACACTCCATCTGAAATCCTAGATGGCTCTGAGGAGTTTCAAATACAATCATACAAAATAACTGTGTTTCACAAGCTTATTGGAGCTCACTGCTGGGAAAAGTTACTCAGAGAAAACAAAAGAGGGGCCAAAAATAAATGATCAATTATATTTTACAAGTTCAGTGCCCACATACAAGACAGACCACAGACAGACGCACACACGAACGCATCCAAGCACACAGGTCTTTGCGACCTTCAAGGGGTCCAGCTCTTCCATGTGACTTGGAGCCCCTGGCAACATTCCATTCAGGCCCTTGAGAATATCTGAACAGTGCCACAGTTGACGGCACAAATAGCAGTTTTAGGTCCCAAACATGTTTATGCGGGAGGGTGCTGGAGAAGAGCAGGGAATGGTAAAGAAAAAAAGAGCTAAGGAGTGAACATGGCATTGCTTAGCAATCACACCCAGAGGTGTGATCTGTAGTGAAGTGGGCATGCTTCTCATCGTAATGAGGTCTCCTGACACCAAGACTGAGCTGAAAATGAACTCTGCCTAATTCTTTCAGAGTGGGATTTAATTAGTAGAAAGCGTGGCAGTTTGTCCCTCCACCTGGGGTGTGTGCAGGTGACGCACTCACTCCATCAATCACATCTTCTCCTCAGGGTGTGCTTGTGAAAACATGGAGACGACTAAAGTCCCCCCACAACATGATGTCACTAAGGGGGTCACACTCACCAGGCACCTGCCATGCAACCCACCAACGCACACCAGGACACTCTAGGTTCATGTGGACTCACTAACAACAAGCATGATGTGTTGTCCAAGGGTCAAAAGTACCAGGACAACAGGTGCCGAGCTGAAGTCAGGAGCCCAGGCCTACCTGCTATTTATACCACAGAAAAGGTGAAAAGCCACGACTTACTGTTGCTGCCATTCCCTTAGTGACCATTAGCATGGAGCAGCCCACAAGCCGAACAGAGAGGGGGCCGTGTTCCTGGGCCACCTTTGAAATTCACCATAATTGATTTCTGCCCACAAACGACGTTCATTAGAGAAGCTCTCAGCTGTGCATAGCAGAGAGCCCCTGCGCCCCCACCATGGCCCTCTCTGCCAAGCAGGTAAATATTATGACTACTGGCGGGTGGGGGGGTGTGGGCTGCATGCCCAGCAGATTGTGTTCCAAGTCCCTGACCAGCAGATTCCAGGATCTTGTAACATCCGTGTTCACAGGTGCTAAACCCAAGCCCTGAAGGAACAGAGGGCCTCTCTCCACACACCCCAGGAAACAAGCCAGATGTTCAGAGAGAAATGGCAACGGGCTTTCAGGGAATGGTGCCAAGAGAGCCGAGTTTAGCTGCAGGATCTATTCCTGCTGTCCTCCACCCCCAGAGATGGGAGGCAACAGGGGGAGGGAGAGAGCTTTATGTATACAGGAGAGAGACGGTGACAGTACCAGGATCAAAGCCCCACCCAGCCATTCTAGAGATTAAAAAGAAATCAGGAAAAAAACAAAGGTGCCTGGAACCATCATAGCCCTGGGCTCCTGGCTGGTCCTGATGGTGCAGCCAGGCCCAGTCAAGGCCGGCCCAGGCCCCTGGCGAACAGTGGCTGCATGCTGAGCTCCTGCAGGTGGGCGCTAAGTCCAGAGACTAGGTCCAAGTCCTGCTTCTCCAGCAAGGCAGCTGGAGGGGCCCTGGGCTTGGGAACATCGCCCTGCAGCCATCATCTGCCCCATCCTGGGCTTCTGCAGGTGTGAGCAGGTGCCAAAGGGCAGTGTGTTCCCTGCCCTTCCAGGTGTGGCCTGACAAAGGAATCCCCCCAATGAGGGCCGAATGTGTGGTTTCCCACAGTCACTGCTTCTTCCTTCTCATGTTCTCCTCAGGTTTAATCACCCTCTAGAGCACACCTGGCCACACACATGGGCCCTGAAGTCACACTTCCTGGGCTCCAGTTCCTGCCCCACATCTGCCATTGGTGTGCCCTGCCCACGTGACTTCGCCTCCTCTCTGCCTTGGATTCTTAGCTCTGACATAACAGTGAGGTCATACTGCTCCATGAGAGTCACCAAGGTCCAGGGACAAAGAGAAGTACGAAATCGGCCCCGCCACCATGCACATGTAACTAGGATGGAGATGGTGACAGTGATGCAATGGTGACAATCTCCCCTCCAAGATGACTTTCTTCCTCCACGGAGTCATTTACGCAAATGTTCACTGGAACAGGGTGAAGAATGAGGTCCCTAAGGCCCAGCAGGACTTTCCCTGTGGATCAGCAGTAACTGCCCCTGCTGTTTCGTTTTCCTTCATCCCGTCCATCATGATATTATGGCATAACTTGATAATGCCCCTGAAAGCCACAGATGTCCCGTTCATGCACCTTGTAAGCTGGAAGTTTGCAGGCAACCTATAGTTCAATTTTTAAGTATTAGTTGCCAACACTCAGATGTTTTAAAACTTCACATGAAGTCCATATTATAGCTTATCATTTAAAGTGAGGAAATCTGACAATTCTGGGAGACTATTCCACGTTGGGACAACTGGCCAACTGGTGAGAACTTCCCTGTGGGACGGGGATCTGCAGGCTGCCACGGCCCAGGTCACACCCCAGGCTGCGCACAGGCAGAATCCCTCAGCCAGCTCCTTGCTCTCGTCTGTCGCACCCGTGTGACCCCTGCCTACATGGGGTTGTCAGCCTTTGTTGGAGAATGAGAGAGTCCAGAGGAACAGAACCAATGGGGTCTGTGTGTGCGTGTGTGTGCACGTGTGTGTAGATGACACATCTTTCAAGGAATCAGGTTCCACAATGGTGCACACTAGTCTAGAGCAAAACTGAACAGGAGAGGCCAGAAGGCTGGACACTCAGGAAAGCCTTGCAGTTTAAGGCCACAGGCTGCTGGCCACAGAAGCTGGAGGAGCCCTGTGCCACACAAGCCCAAAGGCCCCTGCTGGAGGGTCCCGTGTGGGTCTCCTCAGGCCTTCCACTGACGGGAGGAAATCCACCCACACTGTGGAGAGTGATCTGCTTCTCCCAAAAAACCCTTAATGGGTCAAAATGTTAAACTCTTCCAAAAAGCATATGGAAGCACCCAGACAATGTCTGAACAAATGTCGGGGCGCCACGGCCCAGCCAACTGACACAAAAAATTAAGCATCACAGACTGCTACCATGTTCGTGATTCACCAAGCTTCTTCAAAATCATCAGTGTCTGTGCTCTACACAGGAGCTCGGAACCCTTGGAATTCACAACAGGAGAACGTTCAGGCGAGTATGGGAAAACATAGCCTCATTTATTAGAAATCTGAATTTTGTCAGCTCTGCACTTTGATTTTTCAAGAAAGGAAATTCTTCAGTACTGCGCATCTCTGTAAGACACAAATGAATCTTGTCCAGAGACACGTCATAGTCGCAGGGGTTAACCTTACGGACACACATCACCACAGCGCAAGGGCCTCGGGCTGTGATGG
The DNA here is from genome assembly GCA_020662805.1 of Glaucomys volans. NCBI lineage: Eukaryota > Metazoa > Chordata > Mammalia > Rodentia > Sciuridae > Glaucomys > Glaucomys volans. The sequence continues at coordinate 282,055 of JAJEJO010002427.1, forward strand.
CTAATGCCACGTAACATCTTGGTGAGACTACAGTGCCCAGACGTTTGGTCAAACAGGCTTTCAGAGAAGTTATTCACATGTGTAATCAGTTGACTTTTAAATAAAAGAGATTACTCTCAGGAATATGATCTTTTGACGCTCTTACAAGGGATTCCTGGAACAGAAGGAATTCTGCCATTAAGGACTGAATACAGAACTCAAGTCTAAGCTTCCAACCTGCAGACGGCCAGCCCCACGACCACGTGAGCCAATTTCCTACAGTTGGTCTTTGGGTGTGCACATATAAACACACCAGTGGGTCCCACAACAGTGTATCGAGCCTGGTTTAACCTGGTGCTCAGACAACACGTACCATCTATGACCAGCTCCATGGCTTGAAGGAAGAGGAAACGGGCTGGGGTGTAGCTTACTTACCAAACAGGAAGAGTGCTCACCTATCAAGTTCAAGGTCCTGATTGGCATTCCCAGCACCACAAACAAACAAAAGAAAAACCCTTCCACAGATTTATGAAGAAGGAATTAGGGTACTGAATACTGAAAGACTGTGTAGTAAGTCACTCGAGGCTGGCCCCTGCCCCTCTTCATGCCTCATCTCCTACACAGCCTCTGTCCTGAAACTCAGCAATCTGTGACAGTTTCAAGGACAGTGTGCAGCATTTTAGGGTTAAGTGGGAGAAATATTAGATATTTTTTGGCAAATTTTCTAAACCTCTTCAGCTTCAGCTTATCTGTAAATGGCAATGATAATACCAACCCTCATTTAATTCTTGTAGCTTTGCAGATAAAATGAGAAATAGATCTGAGGGCACCCTTGAAATTTAAAGAAGATAAAAACACGTTTTCAGAAGAAAAGATAACGGCAGCCTTCACGCTCACAGTCCCTGGTTCTCCAGCTGTGCCCCTGACCCGCTCAGCTGGTGGGGCAGGCTGGAGACAAGCAGGGTTTCTGCTCCCCTTCTCCCGCTGCCCCCAACCACACTGCTAGATTAGAAAAAAGAACACAGAGAATTTCCAGGAAAAATTTAAAAAATAATTTTCTCCTGCACTGAGATGCACCTGACCACGCGGAGACTTCGAGCTGTCTCTGATAAGCCTTGTGAACCAGCTGCCTGCCGTCTGGACCCGAGGGGACTCTGGGAGACTGGAGCATTTGTCATAAACTGTCACAACTGAACACTTGTTTCCACCTCAAGTCGTCATGGTTACAGACGTGACTTCTAGGACCTAGAGTTAGCTGAGACCCACCAACTATCCATCAAACAAGGAGAGTGCAAAGGGGCAAACTGCCCTCATCCGTGCCCTCCAGAGACCCTGGCAAGCCCCCGGAAGGCGCACTGGGAGCTCAATGCCCAGCACAGTCTGGCCGAGGACACCACACTGCCCTGCTTGCCGGAATCCCCCACGGACAGCCTGCTTCTCCTCCTCTCCTGGCTGACTCCTCACCAGGAGCATCCCCTTCAGCAGGACCTGCAGTCTCCCCACTCGCTGTGCCCAGCTATGCGAGGGCTTCAAGGTGCAGCCCTGCCTCCAGGCAGCACCCTGCTCTCCCCATCCCAGCCTCCTCGCTCCCCAACCTGAGGTGCTCCGGCCTCACCCCCACTGCTCCCAGATGGCTCTTGCCAGGGTCACCAAAGAGCAGCGGACGCGGATGGACATCTTTATCAGCCTGTGGCATCCTGGGTCTTTCACTCCTATTGACCATTTCCCGCCCTCTCTGACCCTCGTGCCGTCCTAGCCCTTTGCTCCCACCTGTGCTAGCAGGGCCTGGGCCTGCTCACTTCCCCAGAGTTGGCCATGTCCTGTGCTCCTTCCCTTCCACTTGCCCTAAATCACAGGCTCTCCTGCGTCTCCCATTGTCACGGCGCACTGTGGTTCTCAGGCTCCACTCTCTCCAAGTTCCAGACCTCACGCTGCAGTGTCAGATGCGATGCTCGCTTGAGCTGTAAGACATTTATGCATGCTGAAGTCTGCCTGGAATCCTCCTGCCAAGCCTGCCATCTGGTTCTACCACCACCCTGTCCCCACTTTCAACCAAACATGCCCAAGACTGAATTTCCACCTTCTCTCTTCAGCTCCCTCCGGCTCCCCTTTCTCAGCAAATGGGGTCAGCATCACCCTACTGTCAGTCTCTGCAAGTAGTACGAAGTCGCGCTGCCCTGCCACCCAAGGAGCTTATTCCTCCTCCTGTTTCATTTCTTCCTCTTCTTTGCTGGGCTTGGGCTCAGCCTCTTCACCCCTCCTTCTCCAGCCTCACGTCCCCAGGTTCACACTCGACCCACAAACATACTCCTACCAGCCACTGTGACCAGGGCACGCCCTGCTCAGGGGTACCCAGTGCTCCCCACCACACACCAGGTCACCTTGCATACAGGTCTTCACAACCAGGCCCCCAAGCCCAGGTCCAGCTCTAGTCCACCTCTTGGTCCACACGCTGCCCCACTCAGCCAGTGTCAGATGCGATGCTCCCTTGAGCCTCAGGACTTCCGTGCACACTCAAGTCTGCCTGGAATCCTCCTCCCAAGCCTGCGTGACACTCGAGTTCAAACTGCAAGTGTCAGGGTTCATTTACAGTTTCTCAAGTGCCCCTCTTCCCTGAAGCCTTTCCTGCCTGCCCCGCCCCCCAGGTGAACTCAGCTATTTCCAGTAGGGGCCTCTTCCACCTTGAGCCTGGGCGTTGCTGTTAGTTTTATGGCATTTGTAGAGTAATCACTGTCTCTCCAGCGATCCCCACCCTGGACAGTAAGCTTCCAGTTAGCAGGCAGCATCACGGGGTGCTGACTCACAGCAGGGAAACCACTGGACTTGATGGACAGACCCCCCATGGCTGCTGGGGTCACAATGGAGCAGATGCTCGTCCTCAGGAGCCATTCTGACACTGTCCACAGAGGCTCAGAGCCTCTCACCAGGAAGCCCACCAGGAGGCCACAGCTTAGCGCAGGCAGGACGTTTCACCTTCTGTTCATGATGCCTGAGTGGCCGCCTGTGATGGCCTGTCAGCACAGACAAGCGGATCCTTCCTAAAGACTAGAGCAAAAGAAGGCTCTTCAGGTGCACGCTTCGTCCCCAGCGGGATGACCAACCACAGCTACGTCACAAGTTTTCAGATGGGTCAAGAATCAGCTTGTCCATTTTTTGGAAGATACACTAATCAACTTCACGATTTCCTTGACTAAAGTTCACCTATTCTCCTTTTACCTGCAAATGCCTTCACTAAGATGCACGAGGCATGAAACTAGAGGAAGATCTGGGAGCAGCTTCCTCAAGCAGGCTTGGAAAGCAGTGCTGGCGGCAGAGCCTGCCGCTCCTTGACTGAGCACTGAGGAAGGCACTGAGGCTGGGAGGGACGCATGGAGCCACCGGGGAGTCCCCGCAGCAGCAGGGATGGCAGACCCGGGGCCCAGGCCTCCTGGCACTTGGACTGCTCGCCACCTTCAGAGGGAAGAGACCAGCGTCCCGCACCCTTAGCTGCGGTCTCTGCTGCCACACCCCACAGCTGGGTTCCCATCCCGCCAGGTGTGCCGGGCATGTGTCAGCAGGACACGCCCCATGCACCCCGAGCAAGTGCCCAGCACAGAGCACTCCAGGGGCGGGGAGCAGCCTGGGCCACACTGTCATCAGTGAATCTGCTTTGGGACACAGTCAAGCATTACTCTCCTTTCCGAGCGTGCGTTTGGTGATCATCTTTTAAAACGCAAGCTGATGAGGAGCACAGACCACCCGTGCTTCATGTTCCTTCCCACCGTGGCTTGGGGTCCTGTCACTCCCTGTGTGAACAGCTCCCTCAGGGGTCTCTGCCGTGCCTGGTCACCTACCACCTGTCACAGCACGCGGCCCGGCTGCTGCTGGGAGGAAGCGACCTCCCCACCCTCCCCAGGGGAAAGCAGCCACCCTTCTCAGGGGGCTTTCTGGACAGGGGGTCTGCGTAGCAGAGGACAGTGACGCGGGAGCTTTACTCAGCTTGTGTCACACTCGATAAATGTGTTGCTAAGCTCCTGTTTTACTTAATTTGATTAAAAAAGAGCAGGAAGGTGAAGGGTCACAGCTGCCCACCCCAACATTTGTGTGCAGCTTTCCAAGTGATTTGCTCAAGGCCATGCAGCTCAGCATTGAGGGGACCCAGCCCAGTGTCCACCTTGAGTCCTGACCTCCGTCCAACACAGCAAACGCGGGGCTCTCGACACATCCTGAGGTGCGCCCGGGGTCTGGAGTCTCAGCCCACACACTCCACTGTGGTGTCCACCTCTCCTGCCCCTGTGCCTGGTGAGCACGCCCTCCCTCCCTCCCTCTCCTGTCCCCGACATACCAATACTTCACTTCACAATAACGCAAGAGGCAACCGGTGGCTGCTCCTTCCCTGGACTACAGAAGTGCCATCTGCTAGTGACAAGAAAAGGAGTGGCCTCAATGTGTGAATTGATCTGTTCTTCCTTAGTGAACAGCAGCCTAAGCACAGGGCACATCACAGGCTGTGCTCCCGTGCTGCATCCTAACCCCCCACCGCAGAACACGGGGTCTTCACAGGGGCAATCAGGCCACAGAGGTCACTGGTCCTGACCCACTGTGACATGTCTTTCGTCATACAAAAGGGGAACCTGGACACATGGACAGACATGGAGGGAGGCAGGGTTCAGGACATGTTACCCCAGGTATTCCGACCTGGAGGAGTCTGAGAAACAGCAGGGGCAGGACGGAGCCCCCACCTCCCCTCCCTGAGGCTCCCTCATGGGAGAGGGGCCTGCTGCCTGCAGGGAAGGCCGTCCTTGTCTACTCCATGCTCAGAGGAGCCTGAGGCTCAGGCCTGGCTTCTCCTCCATGGCTCCCAGTCTGTCCACCATGCTGCTCCAGGCCTGCCCACCATCGGTGGAGCCAAAGCACTCAGGCCAGCAGCTTCCCAGGGCTGGTCTCCTAGGTCTGCTGCAAGGTGACACGTAAGGCAAGCTGTCTTCCCATTTGTCTTTTGCCAGTCCCAATTTACGGGGTCCTGGCCCAAGATCCCAGAGGCAGGAAGACAAAAAGGTTACCTCCTCCCACAAGAGACCCCACCACAGGAGAAGCCAGAGGTTGGGGCATCGCCCTTGCTCCCAGCCCTGAAAACCAACCCTGCTGATGCCTGAGCCCTTTAGTGGTTGATCTACGCCGCCCAGCCCGGGTGCTGAGCTATGGCGGCCCTGCACACTAAAACCTGAGCTCTCAGTTTGACAGGCACAATCTGCCAATAAAAGCCTCGTCTTCTAGCGAAGCGAATGGATGGCTTTCTCAGGATTCCTTTGGTAGGAAAGAGCTTGAGAGTTTGTTCTAGAAGCTGCTCTGTAGAGGGAACTGCCATGCACCAGGTGAGTCTCTCCCGCTGCCTCAGGAACGTCACATCGTCTGGAGCAGCACTTACAACAGGCCCACGCTGCTCCGCTTTCCTGCCCAGAATTCTGCGTCCCTTCTTGGCAGTGCCAAATCTTATTCAGAGACTGGAAGGACTTGACTTGCCCCCTTTCTGAGAGCCTCCCAGTGGGCACCATGCCCACGGTTTCCACTCATCTAACCCCTGAGGCACTGGGCACAGCCACTTCTGTGTCCTCTGCTCCGAGGGCTTCTGTCCAGTCAGCACTCCCTCACCACAGAGCCGGTGGTGTCCTGCAGACAAAAACCTGGTCTTGAACTTCCTGCACATCCTTCTCATGAACCTCAGAAGAAGGCCCTCCTCCAAGTTCAGATCGCTCTGAATCAGGACGTTGATTAACCGACTAAAAATCAGTACTGTTCTCCTTCCACAGAACCAGGGTTTGGGGAGACGCCAACCCTTGGTCAACATGGTGGCAGGACAGAGAAATACAGCACCACACAAGGGCACAGAGTCATTCAAAGCCACTCCCCAACCTTTAGAGATCTCCTAGAGCCACCTGTGGAGGCACATATAATCTGACAATTTCACTGAGATGAACAGGACTCTCGGCCACAGGTCAGAAGAGAGTCACTGTGAGCAAGAAGAAAGGAGGAAGGGCCCCTGGCCATGCCCCAAGGGCCCCCACCACCAACCCTGCACCTAACGCCTCGGGTCTCCAGAGAGCCTTCCTCTATTTCTTAACTTCCTAGTTTTACCTACACCCTTTTCTCTCAAGTCATATCCCTCCTCTCACTTCAGCCCCACCACCTCCCTCAGTCCACTGTCTCCATTCAGTCCACCACCTCCATTCAGTCCACCACCTCCCTTAGTCCACCACCTCCCCCAGTCCACCACCTCCAATCAGTCCACCAGCTCCCCCAGTCCACCATCTCCCTCAGTCCACCACCTCCATTCAGTCCACCACTTCCCCCAGTCCACCAACTCCATTCAGTCCACCATCTCCCTCAGTCCACTACCTCCATTCAGTCCACCATCTCCCTCAGTCCACCACCTCCAGTCAGTCCACCACATCCCCCTGTCCACCAACTCTATTCAGTCCACCATCTCCCTCAGTCCACCATCTCCCTTAGTCCACCACCTCCATTCAGTCCACCATCTCCATTCAGTCCACCACCTCCATTCAGTCCACCATCTCCCCCAGTCCACCACCTCCATTCAGTCCACCATCTCCCTTAGTCCACCACCTCCAGTCAGTCCACCACCTCCCCGAGTCCACCATCTCCGTTCAGTCCACCACCTCCTTTCAGTCCACCATCTCCCTCAGTCCACCAGCTCCAGTTCATTGGGTCCCATGAGCCTTGGGCAGTCTTCCAAGGGACTCCAGCTACTGGTTCCCATCCTTCCACCCAACACAGGGCCACTGTCAACATCTGGGTCACGTGAAGTCCTGGGGTTGGGGCAGACAGGAGATGGGTCTCTGCTCCCATCAATTTGCAAAAGAAAGAACAGATAGACTCACAGTCTTATTGCAAATGAAGCAATAAGGTCCTTACGAGCTGAGCCTGATCTGAGAGGAGCACGCAGAATGGGCCACAGAGCCCCTGGCTCAGAATCAACCACTGGGAGGCCCTTTAGCCACTGTGATAGAGGAGACATTTCCGAGGTTCTGTGCCCCGGGGCATGACAGTGGGCACAGTGTGCCCAAAGGCTTGGGGCTGGGAGCAATGTGGTTTCTTCTGGGATCTGGGTGAGTGATCTTGCAAACAGGAGCTGAAGGTCACTCCAATTCAACTGCGTCCTTCTAGATCCCAGGTCATAGAAGAGAGGCCAGGCCCCTGCCTCATCCTTGAGCACCACTGCTGCCTCCCTTCCTTGTCCCTGTAAGACTGGCCGTGCCTCTAAGGTGCTCAGAGACCTCCCTGCCACAGTGACCCCAGCACATTCCTCAGGCTCCGCCCTCCCTCCCTTCACAAGCCACCAGCTGGCTGTCCTGCTGTAACTGCTCCTTCCTCCAGGGTTCAGGCAAAGTGCTGTGAAGACCTTCCCGTGGTGGGGAGGAAGGGAACACGCAGGCCAGGGGACAGCGGCCGCAGCAGGGGACTGAGGTGCCTGGGGAGGAGGCAGGCAGGGCTCCTGGTGCAGGCTCCTCTGGGCAGCCCCACATCAGCTGCAGCTTGGTGGCTCCGCCAGGGCAGCCTCCTCTGCTCCCTCCTGGCTCCATCTCCATGTGCACAGCTCCTGCTCATCTGCCCAAGTGGGGAGGCCTGGAGCTGCCCCAGAGGAGCAAAGGCTGGAGAACAGGGCCCAGAGGCTCCACTGCCACAGGGTTTGTTCCAGGTGGGGCCGCAGCCCTGGCTCTTTTAAATTCCCTGTATAAGAAGATGCAGCCTCCCGTTGCTCAGACGCGGGCAGAGGCATTTCGGTATTAAACGTCACGTCTCTATTACATGTTGAATCAACATGGCTCACTTACGGTGGAGCAAAATCGCTTCTATCAACACTGACGCTGGCAGACAGCTTCTGGCAACGATCTGGGGAAACTCTTCTGGCTGCCTTGTTCACACCACCATGGGAGCCGATCGGGCGTGTGCGGGGCTTCCGGGGTGACGGCTGTGGGGGCTGATGTCGGAGAGGGACTGAAGCAGAAAGGAGGCCAGAGTGCGCCAGAGGGACCCTCGACGGAGCTCCCCAGGCCCACCCTCCCTGAACTGAGAAACCCTCAGCAAAGGAAGAGGAGCGGGCAGGAGGTGATGCGATCACAAGGACGTCCCATAGTCCCCAGCAGTGCCCTCAGGGGCCAACCCAGCCCAGTGCCTGACTAGTCCCTCTGTGGGACAGGTCACGCCTACAAAATCAATGGATGTTTATTTACAGATTCTGAGAGGCCAGGGGATCTCCCCACCTGCCAGGGAGTGTCATGAACTGGCCACTAGAGATTCATTCCTTTGGATCTTAAGATTTTTGTCTTTAAAATTTCCCAAACCAATGACATAATCACCTGAGAGTCCCTTTTAAACTCTTCTTAATAAAACTTTATAGGGATGTGCAGCTATCTAGTGAGGAACAAGGCTCTTACAATTGGAATAGTCTGAAAGTCAAGAGAAAGGCAACAGGAGAAAGGAGATAAAGACGAAGTAGACCAAACCCACGCCCCACACAGGGCAGCCGGCAGTGCCGCCTGAGGTCAGCCCTGCCTTTGAGTGACAACTTTAAAGGTCAGCTCCGATAGAGCGGCCACTCAACAGCTGGCGTTGGCCCGGCCATCACGTGCACACAGTTACTAATCAGGAGCTTAAATGCCCAGGCTGAAAGGAAAGGCTTCGCAGCGCAGCAGGCGGTGACCGAGCTGAGCCCAGGCAGACTCAAGAGCAGCCCAGGCCACCTCCAGGAGCCCCGCACAAGACACCAGCCGCCCATCAAGAGCAGGTCAATGAGTGCTGGAGCAGGGCGCTCCTAATGCTATCTTCAGGTGGCACGAGTGACCTGGCCTCCCTTGCCATATGCCTGTGCCCACCCGTCACCTCTCCACCTCTGCAACTTCTCAGCCCACTCCTCCAAACAGGGACAACTGCAGCTGGAGCCTGCGGGCCCCCTGCCCATGCCCAGGCATTCTCTCAGGGACTGACATTCCAAAACGCAGTGCTGTGGTTTGGATCTGGAATGTCCCCAAGGATTCGTGTGTTGAAGGCTGGTTCCTGGGCAGCAGTGTTCAGGGGCTGGGCTTTTGGGAAGTGAGTGGATCCTGAGGGCTAACCCACCTATGGGTTCATGATCGAATGGACCATTGGGAGGCGCTGGAGACTGCAGGACGTGGGTCTTGGTTGGAGGAGGAAGTAGGTCACCGGGGATCTGCCCTGGAAGGGTATCTCCTCCTGTCTGCTTCCTGGTTGCTATTTCCTCTGCCAACTCTTCTGCCATGATGTTCTGCTCACCCCAGGCCCAAAGCAATGGAGTTGGCTGATCACAAACTAAAACCTCTGAAACCATGAGCCAAAATAAATCTTCTAAGTTGTTTTTCTCAACTATTTTGTCACAGCAGCAAAAAAGCTGACTGACATGTGATATCACGAAAAAGATCTGTCTGCCTCAAGAGAACTTCTGGCATCCAGAAACGCAAAACCCAAATGAAATTCCCAACCCTGGGAAGAAGTGAAGTTTGGAAGATGCAGGATGTGACCTGATACCTGGTATACAAAAGGAACTTAATGAAGGAGACCTGGAGGACTGTGTGACTAGAGAGATGCATTGTTCTCTGATCAATGCAAAGGAACAGCACCAAACCAGACTGAGGGGACAGCGAGTCCCCCTGGCCATCAGACCTCAGGCAGCTGATCCAACTCCCTCTGTCCAGCGTCTTTCCTCAGGAGATTTCCAGCTACCCTGCAACAAGAATGTGGAGGCGTCTGTCTTGCCCCCACCTTCTTCCTGGTCATTTGTGAAATACAAGGTTACACCAGCTGGAGGAGACGGGACTTCCCTGGAGGGGGAGAGTGCAGGGAGGACAGGAGAGAGAAGACAAAGGGAGGGAGGAAGAGTGGAGAGAGCTTGGTTCTTATTGAGCACGTTCTGGAAACTCCTCTGATTATTCACCCAGAAGATCCAGCACCAAGATCACCCTTCCTGATTATACCATGGACTTGGGCCTCCTTTGGCTCTGTGGTCAGTGGAGTTTGAAGATACGATCCTCTCAACCCACGCTTCTGGAAAGACCCGTGGCTGCGTGCACAGACCAGAGCCTGGCGGGGAGCCTTGGGGCTGTCAGCCAAGGAACAAATTCACACTTCCGCCCTCCTTTCAGTTATACAAAGGCCACCGTGTGAAGGGTTCATGGGGGCTCCTTGTCCATCTGTGAGCTTCCAGTATTCATTCTGGAAGGACCCTGTGTGGCAGTGGGTCCAGTCCTGGGCTATGGGAGACTCCACCTGACCTAGGGGACTGGAGTCCTCCTCTTCTCCTGATGTCACCCAGCAGGTCTCCACATTCAACACCAAGGCAGGGAGCCCGTGGGTGACATGCTCACTTTAGATAAAAGGCCAAAGTCACCATGGCGAGCTCAGCGGGCATTCATGGGTCACAGGCAGCGTGCTGGCCCAGCAGAGGCCAGAAGGTGCTGTGCTCCCGCATGCCAAGGCCAGTCTCTGGGCCAGCGGTGGACGTGCTCCGTGCTGATGTGCTAGCGCTCATCCGGGCCTTCTTTTTTTTTTTGGAACCAGGGATTGAACTCAGGGACACTTGGTCACTAAGCCACATCCCCAGCCCTATTTTGTATTTTATTTAGAGACAGGGTCTCACTGAGTTGCTTAGGGCCTCGCTAAGTTGCTGAGGCTGGCTTTGAACTCGCGATCCTCCTGTCTCAGCCTCCCAAGTCGCTTGGATTACAGGCGTGCGCCACCATACCCGGCTTTCATCCGGGCCTTCTGAGGAAACCATTCCTCTGCGTGTTCTCCAGGATGACACAAAGCCTCACCCCAGGGACAGCATCTCGCTCGAAACACTCAGGGGACATCGGCTCAGAGCAGGTACCTGCCCAAGCTTGTCACCTGCTCCATGGGGAAGTTCTGCCATTCCCGGAAGTGGCACATACTCTCCCCACACGCTGGCTCCCCACCTGCAGGGCCGACCACAGTGCCTGCTGGAGTCTGGATTCACAGCAGCAGCGGCCTGTCCCAAAGCTGTGCTGCTTGGGGAACACAGGGAGATCTGATGTGCGGTCAGGGTTTGGAAAGCAAGACCATGGAGCCTGTCCCTGGGTGGTGACAAACCCCTGTTGGCCACCCACAGACGCTCTAGACAGAGTGCTCACCTGTGGCACTGACCAGGTTTCAGCGTGTCAATCCTCAGAGCCCACGGGGGGCCGTGGGGGAAATGGGTTGAGTGCAGTAGCCGCTGTTGCTGAGCGGCCAGGCTGCGTCCCCACCCCTGCTCTGACTCCACGTAACGAACGTGGAGTGAACTGCCAGGCCTCTGAGACCTTCTCTCCCGGGTTATGAAACGTGGGATGCACAGCCCTGGTTACTCCTCAGTCTGCAGCGGAGACCGCACTGGTGCAGAGCACAGGTCGGCTTCACTAGACGCTGGAGCTACTGCCCACCCATCCGCATCAGTCCCACCAAACCAAAGCAGAGGGTCCCGACAGGGGAGATGCACACCTCGGCCCTCTGTCCACACTGACCTGGGCTGCAGAGGAAGGATGCAGTGGCTAAGCCTGGGGGCTTTAGGGGAGCCATGGGAAGGCATCCCCGTTTCCTGCTGTGTTCCACGTGCAGGAACTGGGCACAGCCTGCTCCCTGGGAGCAGAGTCAGGGAGGTGGGAGAAGCTGGAGGGCCGGAAGTCATAGTTCACACGGCCTGATCTGAAGGAACCATTTCCACCCTTGTCCTAAGTCCCTGTCACATGCAACACACTGCCTGCTCCTTGATGACGCTCATCACACGACAGCCAGGAATGCTCCTTTCCTGCAGGGTCTCAGGGAGAACTCCGCGACAGACTCCCACGTGATCAGCAGGCTCTTCTGCTCCTCCAGGCAGCTGCCTCTCAGGTCCTGCTTCTGGAAGACACATCAGCCAGTGACCCTTCACAGCAAGTGCAGAAGTGACGCAGTAGACGTCTCTGTGACTGTCCTCCATCTCCGTCCTCACACTGGGGCCTCAGTTCTCAAGAGCACGAAGCTGCTCTGCTCATCTCAGGGAACCAGGCTTGACGCGTTCAAATAAACGCTCACAGCCCACGAGGACTTTCAAGAAAGCCAGCCTCTGGGGAGCAAGTTGGAGCCCAGCACAAGTCAGGTGGGGAGGCCACGCTCCTCCGGCATCCCTCACTCACCTGAGCCCTGTCACAACGGCAATTTAAGACGGCTTCCAGTGACTGCTCACCGAAGGTCCTCACTGTGGGGCTGTGGGGCTGTGCACTCCGTGAGCTCCGGGCCTCACGCATTTGGCTCAGGGCCGTGTCGCAGGGCAGGCACTTAATAAGTATTTGTTGAGTAAAATAAGAGAATACTTCTTGGCAGTCGGGTGGAAAATTACACAGCGCTGTAAGTCACTGCCTGCACTTCATGGACTCTGCATGGTCTCCAGGACATCATGAACACTGAGTCAATATTAGCTGGTAAGTACGAGTTTGTACTATATTTAAAGTCGTGACTAATGGCATTATGTCTAAAGTAATGGATGATGGTCTTGATGCACATTCTTGTAGGCATTGAAAAATAAAAATAACATGATCAAGAATGACATCACTCAACCTTTCACTGAGTATTTTTATTCTGGTTGTAGAGAAGTGCAGCGATAGCCTGGAAAAGTTCCCTTATGGGGGACGATAACCTTTGTATGCGGAGAGCACACAAATGGATTAAAATCTACTTTTGTGTCGGCATTGATATATGTTGAAAAAGCGTCTTTCTGTCAATGGCCTGAGAATTTTTAACGAGGATTTGGTTGGGGACACTGTGTGTCTAGCCACCACTGCACTGAGGGGTTCAGCCAGGCGGGTCCCTGCCCTGCAGGGTGGCCGCTCATGGGCCCCACCGATCTCGAGGCAGGAAAGCTGTTCTGGTGTGCGGGGTTTTCCACATTCTTGCCTTTGTTCAAGAGATAGGATGTGGAGAACAGGAACGAGAAAAGACCCTGCAGGGCAGGCAGGGGAGGTGAGGGAGGGCAGGGGTCTCCAGGGGCTGAGCACCAACAACTCACATGGCGAGCAGCAGCCGGCATGAGATGCGCACGTGGGCAGGTCTGACTCACGCCGCCTTTTCTCAACTCATCCGCTGGGCTCGTCCCAGCACCCAGTCACCCCCAGGCAGAGAACCTGCATGGCTTCCTGAAAGAGCACGCGTCCTTTGCTTTGCTTTGCTCTAAGACATGGAGGTTTGGTCTCCATCCTGGAAACACATTTATCCTACAAGTATTGGAATGCCTGCCCTGGACTTCCAGGTAACCAGTCTGCTGAATCCTCTGCGCCTGTTAGCTGACCCGAGGGCAGGGCTTCAGGACAGAACGAGAGGTCCCTAATCCCCAGGATCTGGGCAGCCTACCTGCTCATCTGGGGTGGATGTGCCGAGAGCATGAACGCAGAGAGAAAAGGGAGGAGACACAGCAGACACCAGGCACGGTAGAAGCACGTGTCTCAGGGTCCACTCTCCCCCTCTAACCGGGGAAGGCATGGAATCCGTGAAGAGCTCCCACGTTCTTCAGAGAGAAAGGGAGCCTGGTTGGAGGGTCGTGCCCGAGACCTGCCTCCCTGGCTGCCAGGCTCTCCTTGCTAACAGGAACAGGGCAGCCCTTGCCAGACCAGCATTTTCTCTTTTTGAGCCTGTGCCGCTTCCTCTGGGCAGAAAGAGACTTGCATGAGAAGTTCCGCTGGGAACTTTGACCAAAGGGTGGGCACTCTTGCTCCACCTGCAGCCCGTCCTAGGCCACCCTGGGCACAGAGCTCCTGAGAAGTCTCTCCAGCCACTGGGATCAGATTCAAGGGCAGTTCTAAGGGGCAGGAAAATGCAAAGGAGCTTAAGAAAGGTGCCCTGAGCACCCTGGACAGCACCTCCTATGTGCCAGTGACGGGAGGGAACCACAGCCGCTTCTATGTGATCAACCTGCACTTAGAGGTGGGCCCGGAACCTCAGATCTCCGTCTCCTCTGCTGAGGGCTGGCAGCCAGGGCTCAGGGGCTTTCCAGACCTCCCTCTGCTACCCTAAGGGAGGCCCTAGAATTGGAGGTGACAGATGTCTAGTCAGGGCCCTGTCCACAGCCCCATGGTCCATCCAGCTGGACCCATTTCAAGCAGCTCCTTTCTCAAGATTTCTGAGTCCTGACCCATGTTCCTGTCCCCTGAGGACCCAGACTGCCATCCTGGGTGCATCGCTCTCGGGAGCTGCCATCAAGTAGCACCACGGGGCACTGCAGCATGGAAGCGGCAGCCTCGTGGCCCTGCAGGAGAACCGCGGCCACGCCTGCTGCCCTCAGTCCAGCGGCAGCACCTGTCACAGGCTTTCATCCAGCCACAGGACGGCAAGACGCCCCGTCCATCACCTGGGGATCAGCTCATGGTCACCCTAACGCACCTGCCCCAGGCCCCCACCCTGAGACCATGCTCTCAGCCATGTTCACCTGACAGCCCACTGAACATGGCTCCCGGGTTACGGGCAGCTCCCCCTGGGATGCGGCCCCGCTTGTCTCAGCTAGATATGTGCATCTTTCTCCAAGGCCCAGTTGTAAGTTTCTTGGGAGACAAATTGGCATCCTACTGCACTTCACTGTGATACCACGTGCTGTCGGGGGAAGGCAGAGCCCAGAAGCCGGCATGGACAGAGTGGTCCTCCCTCCCCTCAACAGAACTGGACCCAGCCCAGTGCTGAACCAAGGACTCCATGTGACAGCAGATCTCTTGGAAATGAAAGAAAAGCAAGAACCATTTCAGTCCAGTCGGTGGACACTCACATGCACACTGGTGGTGACCAGTGAAGCGCAGCACTATACCCTGAGCGTGTGGCACATGACCTGGCTACAAGGGATGAGCCCCAAACCAGGAGGGGCAGGCACAAGCTGGGACCCCACAAGCCTTTCTAGAACTGCCCTCCCCGGAAGCCTGGAGTGAGGGACTTCCCAGCTCAGGGCCAGCCCAGCCAGGCACAGGACCCACTCTGTGCAGGGGCTGGGCCAGCAGGGAAAGAGTTTAATGCTGGGCTACTAACAGTGACATGGGAGGAAGTGGTCTATTTCTGAGCTTAAGGATCATGTGACTACTGCCAGGGTCAGTAGCCCAGCATGGCAATGGTGCTCCTCTCTGGACACTTCCTCCTACCCCTCTCCTTCCGG
The DNA here is from genome assembly GCA_020662805.1 of Glaucomys volans. Taxonomy (NCBI): domain Eukaryota; kingdom Metazoa; phylum Chordata; class Mammalia; order Rodentia; family Sciuridae; genus Glaucomys; species Glaucomys volans. The sequence goes on from JAJEJO010002427.1 coordinate 297,206, forward strand.
GCCAGGATACCTGGTCCCTCTGTCTGACCAGCACCTCCTCCACGCTCTGCTGGTCACCAGCCTTCAGAGCTAGTGATGACGAGTGTCTGCCTCCCCAGAGTCAGTCCTGATCCTGCATGGCCACTGGAGGACTGGCCCAGCCATCTGCCGGGGCTCACTGACCTGCATCGTGTGGACCTCCCTGGGTCTGCAGAGCAGGGTGGGGACATGCTGGGCTGCCGCCCCTCACAGCTTGTTTTCACTTTCATCCACACCAGTTGGTTGTTGGGGGCGACTCTGCCACCATGCTTCCTATCCCTGGGGCTGGCAGTGGTGGCTCCTGTGAGCAGCTGACCAGTGTCCATCCATATGGTCCCACATGCCGGCAGCGTCCAGCTCACAGACGGTTTCTCATGGCCCTGGCTCACTAAACCCCTGGCCTGTGTCCACTTTGCTCCCTACAAACAGGTGCTGGAGCAAACCAAGTCTCCCCGCTACCGTGTGGCCTGCAGGTCCTCCTCCAGATAGGAGCCTGAGTGTTCAGAGTGCATATGAGCCCTGGTGATGTGACTGGATGCTCTTGGTGTCCCCACGCCTTAGACAGAACACTCTCCCCTTGGTCTAGGTACGAGTTGGAGCAAAACAGGTGAAATTCAGGGCACCCAGGAGAAGCTACGCTCGATTTTGATGGGGCATCCCAAATATGTGGCAAAGAATATGAGACGCTGACCACAGAACCTCAACTATGCTCTTTTCCAGAACCATTACTCCAGTGCAGATGGAGTCTAGTCTGAATGAACCAGAGAACAGCCTGAAAGGAAAAAAGAAAGGGCACAGTCTCCCAAGCCCTCAGTGCCCGTTGCTCCTGCAGCTGGGGGGCCACAGGGAGGCACCAGGATCATGGGCTCCTCCAGCTTCTCACTCACCCTCTTCACTTGCCCTCAGCCAGCTGGTCCCCACCCAGGCCCACAGGGAAAATCAGAAGTTACTTCAACCTAGATGAGGGCACCCCCAACTCTACAGGTTTCAGGGGTGGTACCCCCTATAGCAGGCACTGGGGGTGACCACAGTGTGTGGAAGTGGATGTGTCACCCAGGGTGGGCTCAGCCATGTTCCCCCGTGAAGGGCCCCAGGGTACCTAGGGCAGGCTCTGTGGGGACACAGGGCTGCTGCAGTTGTGCCTGCTAAGACCTAAGCAGGAGGACTTGGCCCCAGCTTGTGGTGCTCTACCGCCCTATGGAGATGGGGGCCACCCAGGCCTGGCACAGGCCAGCTGCACAGCACGTGGTCGGACAGACCAAGGTGTGTGTCTGTGGGAACCCAACAGCAGAGGGCCTGGTTGTGGGGTGTACTTCTACGTAGGTGTGCAAGTGTGTGTGTGTGAAAGCACACAGAAGTGCAGGATGCTGAAATCATGCTAGCCAATAAGAAAGAACGGGGTGACGGCAACATGACCGTCTGTGCAACCTGAGACCCCGTTCTCATTCCCCCACCTGCTGAGGTGCACGCCCCGGAGGCTGAGCCATCGTCAGCAGAAAAGACCCAGCGGAAGGGGCGCCCGCGCTGGTGAAGAATGGACTGCTCCTGCCTCGTCCGTCCTGGCTGTTAGAACTTAGTTGAATCTCTGACACAGACAAAGGTCTGCCTGAGCTGGACAGGCAGGGGTGGGAGTGCCCCCAGGACACTCGCCTGCCCCGCCAGGAGCACCTGCATCTGACACAGAGGAAGGAACACGGTGGCGACTGTCACGGATGGTAGAATGCTAGCGCAAAGTGGGCTGGGGAGATGGCAGGTCAGAGGCAAGGCTCCTTCACAGTGGATGGAACTGGGAAACCAGAGAGGACGAGGAAGGCCATGCAGGTCCTGGAGGAGGAACGGGGCTCCAGGACCCCTGCCGCCTTTCCTGAGGCCTTGTTTTTCTATGGTCTTCTAGAGGGCAGGCATCATCCTCCTGAACTTCTTTTCTGTGCAGCCAGATCCCCCATCACCTGCTCTTGTGGCCTCTAAGACGGGAGGGCTTCCTTCCCTCCAGCTGTTGCTATTTCTCAGGTTTTGAAAAAGGAAAGGGAGGTCTATGAATGGGAAGCGTGGCCCTGTGGATGTTGGTGGCCTGCAATTCATGTGAACAGAATGATTAACCAAAGGCAAGCAGCAGAACCAAAACAGAAGAGAAGCTTCCTCTCTCCTGCTCTAGCTCCCCCCTCTGTCTTTCAAACTGATGGAGAGTCTTTCTCATACTTCTGACCTGGAACAAGCAGTTTTTCTTCCAGGTTGTTTGGAGATGCGCTCTTCTGCAATGTCGTAAATTAACCGGCACATGAAGACTGCTTTCCACATTTAGCAGCTGATCAGCTGATCAAGTGATGCAAATTGAATCACAAAAAGCTAGAACACTAGGTACATGGCACCTGGATTCTCCACATCCATCATTGACACTTTCAAGAGGCTGTTGAGACACAAAGCCTAGGCCACCAGCCATCATACAAGCTCACATCGACATATTAGAATTCAGCTGTTGTCTGAGGAAAATCATTTGTGGCAAGAATGTGCTCAGGGAACAGCAGAAGCAATGCCCAGAGAACGGCCGCTTCGGACAGCCTAAGCCTCAGCGGACTCAGTTGAGCTGACAAAATAATGCCTTCAATAGCTTCCTGTGGGTTGTTTTTTGTTTTGTTTTGTTTTGTTTGTTTTGTTTTTTAACCCCAATGAAATACTTTAACCATTTTTTTTTTTCTGCAAAGAACAGTATTTTTCTTCCTGGGACATTTACCTGATGAAAGAAAAGTTACATTTATAGCACGGAGCCTGAGATGAGGGCAACCTGGTCTAGTGGCAGTAAGGTGGTAAGTCTCGAGCCAAGCGGAGATCAGTGGTGCCAACTCATTCTCTGGATAAATGTGCTGATAATGTGAGACTTTCTAAAAATTAAAATGACAAAGGTTTTAAGCACCTTTATTCTGAATGAGAACAATGAATTCTACTTTCCTAAAGAAAGAGGGCTCTGATCCTGGAGCTCTAGCTCAACCTCCCGTGGTGATTTTCAATGAGACCTCCCAGTAATTACTCAGTGTTTTTAATTCAGTGCAAATGCTGAAGTGCTGGGCTGTGAGGCTCATCTTCCAAGATTGCTTTTTAAAGGCCAACCATGAGGAAGGCAGGCGAGGGACCATCCTTTCCCATAAAAGAGTCACCTTGGGGTGGAACACAGCCAATCCTGATAATGCTGCTGCTATTCAAAATATTTTTGGAATTCCTTTTTGAGAATTGTTCTCAGAACCATAAAAAGAAATTTAGTCATATTGTTCCAAAACGAGGTGTGCCCAGGGGACATTGATGGCATTTACCAACTTACTCAAAGCCAAGCCAGGTAAACATGGCCCCCAGGCCAGCTCACCTCAGTTGTCACGACTGAGTGACCCTTGAGTTCTGCAGATTCTTGATATTAAAGAAAGATGCAGCCCAGGCTCCAAAGGCAATTCCAGGATCTGATCTGTCTCCCTGAACCTCCCACTGGTGACTCTGGGTGACCACATCAGGGGGTTTGGTGAGAGCCAGCAGGGTCCCTGATGCTTTGCACCCTTATGACGTCTTTTGGTGAGAATACTTAAAAATCTACTGTCTTAATGATTTTCAGTATACAATACATTGTTATTAACCAGCGTCACCATGTTATAGAAATGCTAATTAGCTTGATGGAACCATTACCCAGTGGATACACAGTTTGAAAGGCCATGCTGTACAGGATAAATATGTGTGATTTTTCCCGGTAAAAATAAAATGTCTTTTTGGACCACATCTGCTGGGACCATCAAGGTCACTGGTTGCTAAGCAGAAGCATGTCATCTACCCTGAAGACAATGACTAGCCAGGAACCATGCCTACCTATTGTGTAGTGTGGACGGGAATGAGGCCAGCACCTTCACCTTGCTGTAGGGAGGGAAGGCACAGGGGATTGCTGCAGGTGAGCCCAGATGGTCTCCACAGTGACAGGTGAGTCCAAGAGGCCTCCCTGTTGACAGGTAAACCTAAGTGGTCTCCACGGTGACAGGTGAGCCCAAGTGGTCTCCATGGTTACATGTGTCCCGAAGTGGTATTCCATGTTGACAGTTGAGCCTAAGTGGTCTGTCTCCATATTTACAGGTGTCCCTAAGTGAATGTCCATGTTGCAGGTGATCTCAAGAGGTCTCCCTGTTGACAGGTGTCCTAAGTGGATTTCCATGTTAAGGCCAGCAATAACTGCAGTATTTTCCTTCCATTTGAAGGGTTATGGAAAATAATATTCCTATAAGATAACTCCCCAAGAAAAATGAAGGAACAGTGTGGCTCGAGAAGTGGGAAAGGAAACTGGCCAACCATTAAACCTCTCCCAGTGCATTCCTGATGACAATGGGCCCTGGGGGAAAGGGGCAGATGCTGAATGCTGGGCCCTAAACCAGGGCCTTCCCCCATGGCTAATCAGTCTAAATGGAAGCACAGCCAACACCAATGGGGAAGATCTGAGTACTCATCCCTGGGATCTGGACTCTTATCTCCCCAGACAACGAGTTTCAACCTTTTACAACTGCCTTCCTGAATTAAGGTCTTAACCTGTTCAACTAGCCCCTGACTGTCAGGACTGTTGCCAATGATGATATCACTGTACCCTATAAAACCAAAGCCTCCTCTGTAACTGATGGCCATTTTCCCTTCCAGAAAGTGGACCCGAATGACGCCTGACTCTGCGAAGGAATAAAGGTTTCTCTGAATCTGTCGAGGTCTGCCTCCCGTTTTCCTTTTTGTGCTTACACCATTAGTACTCAGTTATCTTATTTACACTTGACTAGCAGCTACCCAAGACCAGTTTCTCCAGACTTTCTTAGGAAGTTGAGGTTGTAGGACTGAATCAGCAAATTGAAAGGAGAGGATGCAGGGATAGGAGCTTTCCTAGTAATATCCCCAAATAACCACCAGTACCATGCTGTGCTTTGGAAATACTCCATGGCTTCCACCGTTACAGGAGAACACCTTCTCTGACTTGGAGTTATGGGGAAAACCCAGAAAATTCACTTCACTATAAATCATGCAAATGACTGATATGTTTAAGAAAATTCATTCCTTTTGACAAATAAATTACAAATCAAATAGTAGGAATGCTTTCTTTCATGTTGTCTATGATTAAAAAGGTAGAACACAGAGAACAGATGTGGGCACAGCAAGTCAATCACTCCACCTTTTGATGATGGGGAAGAACCTTGGAGTCCCCTCCAAATCCATTAGCAAATCTGTCATCAACAGCCTTACAGGAAGTGTCTGCCCAGGCCCTCCTCTTCCCTGTCCACATTCACTCCCCTTCTCAGCTCATCCATCATTAGGCTGCAAATGTCTTATATTTGCTGATGATCCCTCAAAGAATACCCCAACCTCCGGTCAGTCTCAAGCTCCAGATCCACTCATTCAAGCTCCTACAATGTCAAACTCAACATAGGCCCAGCAGAAAACGTCACCCCAAACCTGCTTCAGGAACCCAGCTTTCCACATGTCAATCACACACAGTGCCACTGTGGTTGCCCAGGCACTCCTCTCGGCGTCATCCTCGACCTTTGTCCCATTCCTCGTCTGACCCCACCTGGCACCCTCTTTTCCTCACCTGTGCCATCTCCCTCCTCTGCACCCACCACCGTCATTTCCCGGCTGTGTGTGGTTCCCCGTCGGCCCTCACCTGCATGTCTCCCCAAGGCGGCACTCAGGTCTCCACCATGCTGGGCCCAGTGTGCTGCTCTCATTTGCCCTCTGACCTCTCCTCCCAACTCTGTCAGTGCAAGTCTGCTACGGACCAAATGTTTATATTTCCCACAAGGGAAATTCACATGTTGAGATGCTGACTCACCAGTCAGCCTTGGGAGATGAGTAGGTCATCAGGGTGGAACCCTGGAGAATGAGATCAGTGCCCTTATGACAGAGGTCTGGGGGCTCAGAACCTCTCCCACCAGGGGAGGATGCAGCGAAAAGGTGCATCTATGACCCAGGAAATGGCTCCCCCAGACCCTGAGTCTGCTGGCACCTTGATCCTGGACTTGCAGCCTATAGAACTGGGGGAAATACATTTCCCTTGTTTAACAAGCCGCCTGATCCGCGGTGTGTTGTTATAGAAGCCCAGATGCAGCAAGACGTCCTAGGGCAGCCAGATCAGCGTGAGGACGTCTTCTCTCTCTGTGCTCCACATTTTTGACTCATCCATAATTCAAACATGTGAGAACCCAGACTTTTACAACAGCATGAGTTACTTCTTGGCCTCACTCTCAGCAACCTCTCCCCAGCACCCACATTTCCTGTGAGTATTATAAGGGGCATAACTGAAATGGAGCTCAGGATCCCACTCACCTATACAGAACTGCACACCTCATGGGCACAGGTGGACCAGGCATGAACAGAGGGTGTCCACCCGTGTTTTAAAGGTGATATCTCAGCATGATATAATTTCAGGCACATTTTTACTTTGAAATTTCTTACAATGAATATATTACAGGGGTGCATTTATTTTTCACAGTAAGAGACTAAGTAAAATAAATGATCTTTTTCTATGAAATAAAAACACACACCCAGAAAACGAGAAAACATTTTTGTAACAAATGCTACTTAAAAAAAAAAATAGGCATGTTTCCAGTGGACCTGGGAAGAACAATTTGGTCCAATGCCACACAGGGAATTCTAAGTGACCATTAATCTCCCCCAGCCTTGCCCACCCAGGAACTAGCTTCTGTAACATGGGTAATTCTTGGTTCCTTACAGCATCCACAGGGAGCAGATCTGGAGGTAAAATGCGTAGCTAACTTCTACACTTCATTTGTCCTTTGACCAAGTAACGATTACCTATCAACTCCCATAAAACCTCCTTAAACATCTGAACCACCTAAATAAAATACACCATCTTCCAAAAATACTCCTCAAACCAGCCAGAGAAGAACCCTGACCTTGGGTGTAAGACACAGGCCCTGATGCTCTCCTTCCCTGATGAACCCCCGGCTCCCTCCTATCTTAGTATGGCAACTGTCTCACAGCAGCTGGGCTGGAGGGACTGCTGTCCTCTCTTTCTTTTTTAATAGGACAGAAATGTGATTTCAGACAATCCATAATAGAATTCCACAAATTAATTAGGCGATTCCTAATCTGATGTGATTTATTTATACATGTGAGCACCAGACACTGGGAGACAGAAACAAGTATGTGACTGGTGACAGGTGACAGATTATGTAAGGGCTGAGCAGCTGTGAATCAGGACTGCGAATGTCGAAACCTTAGAAGAATGGCCAGATCTCTGTGGGAGCTCCATGAATCTCTGTGGAAGTCTCTGTGGAATGAACAGGCTTCTGAGTTCAGCAGGACAGGCGACACGGTGGCAGAGGCAGTGAGGTGCTCTGGGTGGGTGTGAGGAGCGAGTCCCTGAGAAATCGGGGACAGCAGCAAGCGTCTCAGGAGGCCATCGCCTTCACGTCATGGCAGGGATACCTCAGCACACCTGCAGGCTTGCCAGGCGCTGAGGTCACATGGCCACCGTAAACATTCAGCTACCCTAATGAGAGGGCACGTCAGAGTTGACGGAAAAAAGATTCAGAAAGATCAAGGAATCCACCTGGGACCCAGTGCTGGGGGGACCTTCTGCCATGTTTGACTTCCACCCCTCAGCAGAGCCTAGGACGCACTCAGCAGGGTTCTGGACCAGCCTTCCCAGGGAATCTGAGTTCCTAATTATGGGCTCCTCTCCCCCATGCTCAGCTCTGCTCAGCCTCCATCAGCCATGCTGGGGCGGCCCTGTAAATGCAAGCTTGTGGGAAGTCCACTTGAGCTGAGCAGTATCCCCAACACAAGCCATCCACCAAACCCGACGCCCAGGGCACTGACTGTTCCAAGGGGCCCTGGTGCTCCTTGGCCAGCAGAGTGCACGGTGCTGGTCTGTCTCTGCCACACAGGCTCCTGGGCACCCACCACAGCTGGAACATCTGGCCCAGGAGCCCTCTGATCTTTGGGTCTGGCCCTTGGTGACTCAGACAAAAAGCTGGGCAGATGGTCTATTGCTCATCAGCATCAGAGATCACCCTGATGTGGCCACAGTCTCCTCTCCCTTCTCAAAGCACTGGCCTGAAATAAGAGCAGATGCCCAGTGCCATGATCTGCAGAGGAGGGAAGGCTCTGAAAGGGGCTGGAGCTGAAGTCTGAATACAGTCGCCAAGAAGGAAGGTGAGCAGGTCAGCAGGAGGGACGGCTTCCTAACAACTTCAGCACATACTGATGTCATCGTCACCAATGAACACACTCATTTGAACTTCTTCTAGCCCCTAAGTGGCAGACAGTACTGCTATCCACACTGCACACAGGAGGAAAGGAAGGCCCAGAGGATACTGGTTGGCCTGAGGTTATCCTGGCCAGCCTGAGGTTATTCACTACTTCTCTTTTGCATCTCAATATAACTATTTTAGGAGATGCACCCATGACTCAATGAGAATTCTGGGTGAGACACCCCCGTTGGCACTCCCGGGGCTGGGGTGACAGATCCCCTGTGCAGGACCATGGCTGCCCTCGAGTTCCGAGCTTTCAGCTAGGAGTGAAGGGTAAGCAGTCCAGACTGTCCAGAATCACTGCTGTCAGGACTGGGGTGGTTTGGAAGACCATCCGTCAAAGGCCCGTGTCTTACAGGCCTGGTCACCAGCCTAGGGCGCTGCTGCAGTCTTCAGGTGCAATCTTCAGGAGGTGGGCCTGGGGGCAGTTAGTCACTGGGGCGGGCCCTCGAAGGGGACATTGGAGGCCCTGCCCCTTTTTCTCTCAGCTTCCTGGCTGCCCTGAGGTGTCCCACTTCCTCTACCATGTGTTCCCACCATGACACACTGACTCACCACAGGCCCAAAAGCAATGAACCAACCAAGCATGAACCAAAACCTCGAAACACTGAGCCACAATAAACTTCTCCTCTTTCTCAGGTGTGTATTGTACAACCGAAAGCTAACGAAGAGACTCTGCTGCCCCTCCAGAAATGCACCGGGTTTGGATTTCCCACTCCTGGCTGTACACTGGAGACTGATGGCCGCCACACCAGGAATACGGGGGCTGGCTCAGGACTCTCCTCAACCCCCTGACCTGTTCGTGCTGAGGCAAGGTGATGTTCCTGTCATGGCAAATGTCCTTGTATAATATTTCATCAAAAAGAGTCCACTGATTACAAAATGCAACATGACTTTGCATAAGGCCCACGATGAAGGACAATGACTTCCAATCAACATACGACATGCCAGCTGGGCGTGGTGGCGCATACCTGTAATCCCAGCACTTGGGAGGCTGAGGCAGGAGGATTGCGAGTTCAAAGCCAGCCTCAGCAACTTAGCGAGGCCCTAAGCAACTCAGTGAGACCCTGTCTCTAAATAAAATACAAAATAGGGCTGGGGATGTGGCTCAGTGGTCGAGTGCCCCTGGGTTCAATCTCCAGTACCAAAAAAACCCCCCAAAAAAACCCCCAAAAATATGACATGCCATTGTTAGATACACCATGATATGAGAAAAAACCAAAAGGTCTGAATAATTTGCCTGTTAGATCTGAAGAAACAGGGACAGGAAGTGGTCCCACCTCGTCCTGGCATCCTGCCTGATTCTGAAGGCTGCATTCCATTCCTACTTCTCCACCCCACTCAGGACCAACCGTCCATCAGTGGAACCAGACTGACAGAGCCAGGAGTTGCAGGGCCTGCCACGCCAGGAGTCGGCTAAGCCTTCCTCCAGCCTCCTGCTCCCAGGCAGCCAGCAGAGGCCTGACTTGGCCCGGTGAGCTCTGAGAGTGAGCTGGCTGTGCGTGTGCTGAGTGTGAGGGCCTGCTCCTCAGGCCAGCCACCTCCTTCCCTTGCAGATGTGCTGGCACTGCTGGATGAAGACTCAGCCTTGGGATGGAGACGGAGCAGAGGGAGGCTGATGCCCTCCTGCTCTGCAGACCTCAGGGACGCATCCCAGCCTGGCTCTGCACTTCAGGGGCTCTAACTACTGCTGAAGTAGTTTACTTTAATTTTCACTCTTGCTCAAGTGTGCCGTCCGTGCTCACGGGGCCTGAAAACAACTGGTCCATTTCCGCTGGGAACAACGTGTTCTCTCTGTATAATGGCCAGGCGGCTGGCATGGGGAGGCCACTCTCATGCCCGCCAGCTGCGTCAGTGGCCAGCTTGTGCGAGTTATGTAATCTGTGCACTTTGATTCTCTGAGTGGGGTGTATCTTCCAGGCAGGATTCAATCTTTTTCTGGAACGATGTGACAGCATACATTTTTAAATAACAGAAACAAAGGATCCCAGCATGGACAGGCTGCAGGTGACCGTCACCAAGCAGGGCGGGCTGGTTGTGCAGTGTTAACACAGCTCCAGAGCCCACTGGCTCATAGGGACAGCGGCGTGTTCCTGCTAAACTTCCATGATGTCGCCCAGTTCTGCTGTCTTCCTCACTGACCCCAGCTGGAGTCACAGCTCCACCTGGGATACTTGCTGCCCTCCGAGCAGGAAAGAGACACAGGGAGCCACGAGCAGCTCCCAGCACTCACCCCCCACCCTCCTACATTTTGTTGGCCGATACAAACCTACAGCCAAATTGAATGCGAAAGACAAACGCGCTCTCCCACGCGCCTTCAGGATCACGTGGGTTAATGTCATTATTTAAGGCTTCTCCGTCTTAGATTTTTTTCCTTTATGAAGTGACTTAATTAGTACACGCTGGTGGTAAAATTAATGGCACCATTTGTCACAATGTTAATAATGACTAAGAGGCTGACTATCTGAACAGGAAATGAGCCATGGACCAGATCCACCGAGAGGAGCTCCCGTTCCTATACTGGAGCCACTCCCACCTCCCGTTGGCTCCTTCCTTCTCTCTCATTCTTTCCTCCTCTTTTCCCTTTTAAATCAGTTTTATTAGTGACTGAATCAGGACAGGATTATTCCCAAGGTGCATCACAATGTTCTCAACACTGTCGGAATAGCAAACCAGTTTGCTCCCCAGTTTTCTCAACCAATTCTGGACCAACCAGAATACAAAGCAGCCTTGCTTCAAAGAAATTTGAAAAAAATGAAAAACAAAACTATTAACCCAATGTGTTAGTTTCCCACCACTGTGACAAAATACCTGAGATAATCAACTTATGAGGAGAGAAGGTTCATTTGGAGTCAGCTGGACTTTCCAGTCTATGAGCAACTGGCCCCATTGCCTTGGGCCTGTGGCAACGCAGTGCATCATGGCAGGGTCCACGGCAGAGTCCACAGCAGGGGCCACGGCAGGGGCCACAGCAGGGTCCACGGCAGGGGCCACGGCAGAGCAACCCACTTACCTCATGGCCAGGAAGCATAAAGAGATGAGGGACTGGAATGCCATCACCTCCAGGGCACACCCCAGCAACCTGAAACCCCACCAGTCCCCACCTCTTAAAGGCGCCTCTATCTCCCACAGCACCGTCCTGGGGGCCACACTCCCCCACCCCGGGCTGTGGGGGCCATTCAGCACCAGCCATTGCACTGAGTGGCATGTCCTCACCCCTCCGCTTCTTTCAGAGAAGCTAATTATCAGGGACAACAGAGAGGCTGCTGGCCACACCCTGAGGTGCCACACTCAGCAGGGTCCGCACAGCCGGGGTTGGCTGTGTGCTGTCCCTGGGAAGTGCCACCGTGGGAATGGAAACGCACCTGCGGTGAACTGAGATCCTGCTCTCAGGATGCCAGTGCAAAGGGCGCGGGGTCCTCAGAAGCCCCGGACAGCCCGAGGACAGCGACGGTGTGTCCAGCCCCACACTTCTCCACAGCCAGGTCACAGCAAGCAGGACTTCCCGGGAAAGGCCCTGCCCCATTCCCCCTCGACTCCCTGGAGCACCGAGAGCCACACTCACACTGAGTGAGCCCTGAACGGGGACTTTTTCTCTCTCTCTTGCTTTGGATGCAGCATAGTAAGGCGAGCGCAGGACTGGGGTCACTCATGAGCTCAACCTTGGGAAACAGGCTCCCTCCCCAGAGAATGACGGCCGCCTTTGGTAAATGAAATGCATCCATCAGAATTTGTATTTCTTTGTCGAAATACATTTCAGATTTCTAAGCCTCCATAAATTGTCACTTATAATTTGAGAATCAGGAAATCTTAAGTTAAGCCCACTTTTCCATCACTGTAGACAACTATTCAACTTAGGCAAAGTTGGAATCTACCATGGAATTAAAGGCACAGAAAATGCCAGACACTCACCTGAATGAGCCTGGGCTCCTACAGAGCCCGCTTCCTACAGATCCCCTGGTCATGCCACCCCAGCCAGGAATCCTGGCAGCGAATGCCCTAGGAGCCTGCCTGAGCAGCTGCCAAGAGCAGAGCATAACCCCACCTCCCTGGCGGAGGAGGGGAGGGAAGACGGGCTCCCTGTCCACACAGCCCCTCCTGCGTGCCAGGAGCCTGGCATTCCCACCAGGTTGCAGGCACTTCAGGAGCAAGACCAAGGAGATCCACCTGAGGCTCAGAATTTATTTTTTGAGCCAGGAATTTGGACAGCCGTCCCACAGTGGGATCCACCAGAGACTGGCCTCCCCTGGCCTCTGCCGCAGCTAGGGGCACGGGACGGTGCAGCGTGGCCCTCCAAACCTCCAGGGAAGCCGGAGACCCGCGGCGTCTGTCTGGCTGCACAGAGGTGACATCACTCAATACTATTTATTAAAAATTTACCTCTTCCCCTTGCCTTAGTCGAAATCGCCACAGGGATTAATGTGGTCAATCATTTTAAGATACCAAAAGAGATTGGGCCGGAAGGAGTCTGCGGGAACATCGTTTCCACAGCTTTAATAAGGGGTGATGAAGAACTCTTCAACGGGCCATTTAAATTATTTCTCACTCAATTTTAAGTGTCAGTCCCCACAGCAGTCAAAGTACTCTCGGGTCATGCTGTGGAGACAAGAAGACACCACAATTTATGACTGTGTTTTCCAGAAAACGGTGTCTGACGTGACCGCTTTGGGAGTGAAGGCGCTGTGGGCGGTCAGCATGCCAGGCCAGTCCACAAGGCTGAGCGTGCCAGAGGCCATCCTCGCGTCCACATGACAGCCCATGACCGCATCCACAAGAACTCTCCCAGGACAACAGGGAACATCACAGGTGATGAAGTGAAACCATCTAAAGGAATTCTGAGCTTTCCAGAAGATACTACGGCACCAGATTTTAATATTACGAAGATCAAACCATTTTAAAGAAGCTTTTGAAACATTTCCTCCCCCTTTCCCATGAACAGAGAGGTAAAAGTGAGGTTTGCCTTTGCTAGGACCTAGGCCTGATGCAATCTGAACTGTCAAAACAAATGTGAGGCCCAACTGACTCCTCCCGCTGCACAGAGCAGCCTGGGACCCCGGATGCACCTGAGCCTGGATGAAGCTCTGTCAGCGTTTCCATTTTCGGTGGAGATACTGCTTTTCCAGTTCCCAGAGCCTCAGGTCACTTTAGGTCACAGGAAGGAAAGCCAAGCCTGTGGGAGGCAGAGAAGTGAGGCAGTCCCCTCCCAAGCACCTCCACACCTCCCAGGGGCAGAGGAAGGGGCAGCACCAAATGAGCAGCTGCCCCCAGCATGGGCCTGACCAACCACTGCAAGGGGGCCACACACTGCACACAGGGCTGACCACATGCCACCCTCAGGGAAGAGGACTCCTTTTCCATCCCTCCAATGACAAGGTCCCCATCCAGCTGGCACAGCCACCTGCCCCAAACCTCACGGATGGAGGTGCAGAAGAGCCAGACGAGGGGAAACTCGCATGGCTCGTCCCCGCCATGTGGGCTGGTCACCCACAGACCCCACAGGAACTCACTTCATCAAGTGCGGCTCACAGATGCATCATCGGCCTGGCTGGGGTCTGTCAGCAATGGAGAAGCCAGCCCCAGGCAGAACCGGGAGAAGGAGCCACATTTTCAAAGGGCTTTGCACAGGATCCATGCACACATTCTAGTTTGAAAAGCAAAGCTACAGTGCCCAGGAGCTCAGCTGTGATGGTGACAGTCAGTGATGGTCTGTCTGTGAATTAGCTCCCCAGCACCCCCAGGGTCTGGCTCCAGGACCCTCGGATACCAATATCCACAGATGCTCAAGCCCCTTATATTGAAGGGCATAGTAACCGCGTAGACCCACGCACACCATCCAGGCTGCGTGAAATCATCTCCAGGTTACTTGTAACACCTAATACAAAGTCCATGTGGCTGATGTCGTCCTTGCACACGTTGTTCAAGGAACAGGAGGATATTCCTACAAACTCAGTACAGGTGCAGTCTTCGCAGGTCTAACCGCACGGTCCATGTCTAGCAGGGTAACATTTTAAAAGTACTCTCTATGCAGGGTTGGTTCACCGACTCTGTGGATGAAGAACCTCGAACATGGAAGGACTGTATTTTAGAGACAGCAATCGTGTCAGAACAAGCCACTGGTTTCAGATACAGATAAGAACAGAAGATGAGAGTTACACTCCATGTACGTATGATGTGTCAAAGTGCATTCTACTGTCACGTATAACTAATGAGAACAAAAAAGAACAGTTTTCTTTAAAACACACATGTATGCAAATAATGATATTTCCAAAAGGTAAAGAAAAGGTAAAGAAATTCACTGATTCCTTTTCCTAGCTCTGTTGGTAAGAGCCAGTACGAGCTGAAAGCTGCTTCTTCGTCCTGATGAATACACAGAAGTACTGGAGAAGGTCAGAGGGAAGAAGACTCGGCTGCCAGGCCCACTTGTTCCCCAACATGTTGCTGGAAGCCAAGCAAAGGAGCCACCCATCCGAGGCTCAGCTATAGGCGCAGGTAAGGGCTACTAATCCCACTTTCCAAAACTTCAATCTTGCCCTTCAAGGCACGTCTAAAGATACGATTCTCTTGTGGCTTTAGTGTCCCTCTTCACCGTCAATCACCAAAAATACAAACAGCAGCACTGAGCACTTCACGACCATGCAGCACAGGAATCATAACAATCTTCCATGTCCCCTGGCACACCCCACCACCCAGCAACGGTCCCCAACCTCAGTGGCCAAAGCCACCTTCACCTCATCTGCACCTCACTCGAGCCTGTGCCCTGGCCCAGCCCTCCCCCAGGTCCTCTCCATCCTCAGCTCTGATTCTGAGCCTCACATTCCCACCAACCTCACTTTGGTGATAGAAGTAAGAAAACTGTTCTTTAAAAGAAGGTCTTGTTTGACTTGAACTTGAGCAGGATGCCACATTAGGGAACAGTTCCTCAGAGAAAAGGCCACACCTCCAGAATTCGATCCAGGCAAGAGGTCAGCTTAGGGACAGACGGCAAGAAACCGGTTCAGCACCAGGGATGAGGCTGGAGTGTCATCACTGGGCACCTGACATCCTCGGGATGACAGGACATGGGTCAGAAACGCGACCTTCTCTAAGATCTTACAGAGCAGTTGCTTTGGGCAAGCTCAGAGAATGCTTAGAAGATTCCTACAGCTTCTCTGGGGGAAGGGAATATATTTTTTCCCTCTACAAAATTGAAATTACGGGGACCAATCTCAAGTTTTGGTCCTCGATACATTTACCAGCCAGCTCATAAGAACAAATTCATTCCAAGAGGACACACATGTCAAACAAAAAGTTTCACCGTGGCACAATCACTTTATTAAAGCTAAAAAGGAGCACTGGTGATTTTTGCTAGATGATATCAAAAACAATTTGAAATGTTCAATCGTAAATCAAAGCAGGAGTCCAGACCCAGGTCCTGAAGATCCAGGAGAAAGCCCTAGCACAGACAAAAATCTCAAGGCACCGCTGTGTTTGCATGACACTCAGCTGGTGACCATGTGTCCTCACAGAGCTTTCTCAGAGGGTACCCTGCTGACCCTGGGAATAAGGAACAAAGACAGCCAGCCTCTCTGAACCTGAGTGTCCTCATCTGCAAAGACAGGAACAAGTAACTTTTCCAAGATCCACATTCAAAATAAGCCTATGAAATGGGGTGAGGAGACAGAGATGTTATAGAATTAGAGGTGTGGTGGAAGTAGATCTCTAAATATACTAAAATTCACTGAATCGTGCACTTAAATATGCTAGGTAAATTATATCCCAATAGATTTGTTAAAATAAATGTGCCTGTGTTCAGAAGGGCCCCCTGCAGAACAGATCCTAATCAACATTCCCCTGTAGGTAACACAAGGGGACCGGGGAATTCCCAGGCTCAGGAACTAACTTAACCAAACAAGCGAGTGGTAAGTGAACAGCAATGGATGTTATGCTCCAACTACAACAGGAGAGGCAACTGGCTTCTTGACATTCAAAACCAGGTCCACACTTCTAGGTTATAACTGTCCAGTGTGCAAAATGGATAATGCATTGCAAACAGAACCCTCCAGAACCGGCCGACTCTCCCCATCATTATTTTACTCAGACCTACACAGAACATTCCCAGAGCACAACCAGTCATGCAGGGGCAAAGGGGCTCCTCTGAAAAGCTGCAAAATGTTCCTAAGATCCAAAAAGGAAAAATGTAAGTGCTTCCCCAAGTTGGACTTTGTAGCCTTTTAATTGCAAAAAGAACAGTAACCAGGAGATGAGATAGAGCTCCCCCAACATGTATTATGTATCTAAAGACGGTGAGGTGCTGGCACAAACCACAGCTCTCAGACCAGGAGCCCAGGAAGGGGGGGACCAAGGTCCACCAGACTGCATCACCGTCTGGGGACACAGCAGCCACCTTGAGACTCGTTTTCTGTAGCTTATAGGCACATGAAGAAACAAGGAATCTGTTTTAAGAATTATTTTGTTATGGCCTACTCCAAACCAAAGAAGGATGTGTTGAGACTAGAGAGCGCCACCGTGTTTTAACTGGAACCCACTGTTTGAAGATGAGACTGGGCTGCGGATCCAGAAAACATTTTGCTGTGAAAAGTCTTTGCACAGTTACTACAGGGAGCGGGGAGGGAGCCTTTGGTCCCTGCTGACCAGTTAACAAGATGGTCATGTCCACACTCAACCTTCCCAGCTCTTTCAGAGGCTTTCTGTTTCCCTAAGTTAGATGCAGCACAGGGCCCTGGAGCTCTCCATGAGTGGGGCTCTCACAACTTGGTGACCACCCCTGCCACCACGTGTGTGTGAACTTTGAAAAGTCTAATCTCCATCCTGTAAGAAAAATTAGAGTAAGACCTCCGGGAGAAAATCGAGTTTGGGAAACTTCAACACGCAGGGGATGGTCCTGATTCTAGTCCTCCATTCCCCTTTTCGATTTCACCCTATTATTCTCAACAACCCACTTCTCTACCTCCACTGCTTTCCTCTTACAAATAGCACTGTAGGAAATGCTGCAATTTTTAGTATCTCTAAATCCTTCTAAGTACCAAATTCAAAGAGCTATTTTGGCAGCTGAAATGTAACAGGACAGAGAACCTCCAGGCTGGGAGGCTCAGCTCTTGGCAGAGGGGCCTTCAAGTGAAGAGGCTGTCCTGGCACTCCTGGCCCAGCAGGCACTCACTGCCAGCCCGGCTCAGCTCCCTCTCCCCGACTCAGGCTTCCTCCCTGCATCCCCAGTGCCGACACCTGATACCTGCTCCTTTTAACTGAGCATGCATAAAGGTGTGCTGCAGTGACTTCAGCTCTGGAGAAGCCGGGGTCATATCACATGTAGACCATAACTTCATAATTCATCAGCTCCTTGAAACGTATTTGGCAATGGAGCATTTTATGCCCTTAATTCCTTTGGTGGTAAAACTTACAGAAACTGATATGAAGACATTAAAA
Source organism: Glaucomys volans (assembly GCA_020662805.1). NCBI lineage: Eukaryota > Metazoa > Chordata > Mammalia > Rodentia > Sciuridae > Glaucomys > Glaucomys volans. The sequence continues at coordinate 314,920 of JAJEJO010002427.1, forward strand.
ATTGTTTTTATTTAGGAAAGTTATTATATTTTGCTGAAAAAAATTATGTCCCCGGGGTGGTGCCTCAGATGCCACTGAGGGCATTACCTAGTATACAATAAAGGCATCAGTTCTGGAACTCTGGAACGCTCTGAAGCGCTGATTCCATCCAGGTGTACGGCTAGACGTCTGGACGAGCAGCACTTGGATATACAGCACGGAGCCCCGGTCCTCACCCCAGAGTGCTCCGTGCATCCATGCTGCGCCACGTATCCTAGAGTGTCATCTTGATGATGAGGAGAAGACATGGCAGGAGAAGTTTAAAACATAGAGCATTGAAACGGAAGTGGTGAGGGTGGACATCACACCATGGTTCTCCTCCCAGGTCCTGTGCATGCAGAAGGCACTCCTCTGACCTCCATCTAGGCATCTTCCGCTCTATCCCCGCCCCTGGGAGCAGGACTGGCAGTGGCCTCATTTCGTTTACATGGTAACAATCAGCACAGGACTTTTAAATGATGATGTCGCACTGCTCAAATGCTCTACAGATCTGTGTTGTCTGCCTCGAAATCTCTTTCAATAGCAAAGGGAGGGAGGGACACACCCCAAATCCTTTCTCTAAAAAACCAAATCATAATCTGAAGGACTGCTTCTCTACACATCCTCCTGGGTTTAGGCAGGCACCCGCTGCGTGCAGACAATGGGGACATGGAAAGTATAGAAGAGAGCGCCCACCAGGGGGGCCCACCCTGGTTGTGGAAAGCCAACAGTCAGCCCCGCCAGCAGACAGCATCTTTACAGAACAGTCTTCGGTTCTGGTTAGCAAAGGTTAACAGGTGTCGCCATCCTGGGCTAGGCGTGCAGCCTGTGGAGAGGATTTGAGCTTGAAGTTCTAAAGAAGGAACATTCCAGAAAAGAGGGAGCTAATATCTGGTGGAAAGGGAGATCCAGGAGAAGATCCAGGATGACAGAGGAGCAGGTGTGAAGGAGCTGAGGCTGAAGATGACTTCAGGGCTTCCCGGGAGGCCGCAGCCCCTGGTAAGAAACATGTCACCCCGCTTGGTGAGAAGCCAAGGGAAACAACCTGACCTGTGTCTAAAAGGTCACTCTGGAGGCTATGGGGAGCAAGCTCTCTCTGACCCAAGCAGAGGCAGGGAGGCCTCACAGGAGGCCATTTACGGTCCAGATGGGAGAGGATGTTGGCATTGACAGGCTGAAACCCCAGGACGGGAGAGGCGTTCAGTTTGGGAGACACGTGAGGCTGGAGCTGCTGGCTGGAGAGGCTGTGAGCTGGGAGGGAAGAGAGGAACCAAAGACCACTCAGGACATGAATACCGGGGTGGACGATGGTCCCCATGAGGGGGAAGCCCGAGGAGGAAGGCGGACAATCACTCTGGCGATCAGTACCGAGGTTCCTCCAAGCCGAGCAATGGTGCCATCCCATGAGTGGCTGCACCATTCCTTGGGATTCACCCTCAGTAGCTAAAGTCTGCTCACTGCAGCGGTACCTGCATGCCAGGTCTACGGCAGCACAAGTCGCAGCCAGCTACGGAACCCGCCGAGGAGCGGTGGACCGATGGGTGGATAAGGAAACTGGGGTATAGACACAGGGTGGCATTTTATTCAGTCATAAAGAATGGAATTATATCATTTGCAGGAAAATGGATGGATGCAGACGTCACCGTGTTGAGCAAACTGAGCCAACCTCAGGTCCAGGGCCTGGGTTCTCTCTGGTCCATAGAGGCTGCAGGGGCCAGAGAGGAGGAATGTAAACAAGGAACTTCAGGAAAACCGAAGGGAGACCTGGAGAGTTGAGAGGGGACTCGAGGGCCAGGCAGCCCTGGGGAATGCGATGGGTGGAGCTGTGCTGTGCTTCCAGACAGCTCGTCACAACGGGGGCCCATGGCTATGTGTGATCCTGGGGCCCCAATAAAAGAGGAAAAGGTAAGAAACAAAGCTACACCTCACATTCTCAGTACGAGAGCTACAGAAAATGCGCCCCTTCTGAAATGAGCTCTGCTTCCTGTGCCCGCAGAAACTGCCTACCGCCACTGCCTTTGCAGCCTAGATATTTATTCATTGATGCCCTGCTGTCTATTTTTCTATACATATTTCCAAAAGAATAATATTAAAATGGCCAGACTCTGAATCTGTAACTGTTTCTAGGGTTTTGCTCTTACCTAGCTGTGTTCTGAATTTTCCATCTAAAACCCGTAATTGTCTCTTTTGGATTAAGTCTCATTTCATCCTTCATGGAATAAACAAATACTTCTCAGCTTTTTACAGCCCATACAACCAGAAACCTGGACCGTTAGATCAGAACCTTCCAAAATCCTTTCAGATCCCAACTCCCAATGGATGTGTTGAGTCCATTTCCGGTACTTTCTGCACAAGTGTTCCACTAATTTTTTGAACAAGGTCTGAGTTTTGAGTTTTGCTGTCTCACATGTCGATCCTTAATTCTGACATCAATTCATCAATGCTGTCTTCCTCCTCTTAAACCGAGAGCCGCCAGCCTCTGATTTTAACCCAGGAATGCACAGCTCTCCGAATCACACCCGATTCTACTTCCTTGAGAGCCTCCAGACGTTTACAAATGCTGGGCACCTGCCACCCAGGTCTCTGCTTTCTCAGGCATCAGGGCCCTGGAGAGCAGCAGAACCAGCAGGATGTGTGGGCACACAGGAAGAGATCTCTATTAAGGAATCAACTTGCGAGATGCCAAGTGCAAAACCCACAGGGAGGAACGGCAGACTGGGGACCCAAGGGACTGCCACTGCAGCTCAAGTCCAAGGCCACCTGCTGCAGGAGCCCTGTCCTTTGTGGTATGTGGGCCTTCAACTGATTAAGCCCCACCCACACTGGGGAGGACCATCTGTTCTGCTCACATCCACTGCTTTAAACCTTAGCCTCATCCGCAAACAGCCTGGCATAAACACTCAGACAGGTCTGACCACTTCCCTGGGCACAGTGGCCCAGACACACAAAACTTAGCCCTCATCACTGTCTTCAAATTTCCTGCTCAACACATTTTCCTGTCCCTCCTGACTCCGAGGGCTCTCTTCTGGACGTGTGCCAATCTGCGTATTCCTCTTTATACACAGTACCCAAACTGGGAGTCCAACTGCATTTCAATCAGCACCCACGGCACCAGAATGCTCAACTCTTGACTATCAGCTCTTCTCTTAGCTAATGGGATTTGAAGCCTACGACATTTTTCTTGTACCTAGATATGGATTTCTGCAGAAAAGCTAAGTCCAAAAGGCCTTCAGGCCCTTGTGTTCTCCCATGAGTAAGGAACAACACATGTCTAACACTGCACGAGCCTCCTTAGTTTCTCTTATGGTTGAGGTATAGGTGCCCCCCAAAAGCTCACAGGGGAGATGAGGCGAGGAAGTTCAGAGGGAAATGACTGGGTTATGAGAGTCTTAACCATTAATCCCCTGACAGGGTGAGCTGGGTGGGAACTGCAGGCAGGTGGTAGGGTGCGGCTGGAGAGGTGGGTCCCTGGGGGCATACACTTCATCCCTAGTGAGGGGAGTCTCTCTGTGCTTTCTGATCACCATGTGAGCTGCTTTCCTCCACCACTTTCCACCATCATGTTCTTCCTCACCTTGGGCCCAGAACAACAGACTCAGCCATCTGTGGATTGTGACTTCTGAAACCACGAGCCGCCAAATAAATCTTTCCTCCAAAAATTTGGTAACAGTGGTTTAAAAAACCTGCCTGAAAAGGCTTCTTCTCCCCAACTCTCATGCACCATGACTCCTACCACGCACCCCTCTCTGGGGCCTCTTCCGATTGCTTCCTTCTCATCAGCTCTTCCAAGTTCTTGGTAGTTGGTCCCAGAACTGAACGGAGACTTCTCTCCACTTTTCAAACCTGATGCTACATACAAGCTGTGCCCAGTTGCTACCTGGGACTTCTGCTTCCAACATCTGACAAGCACACCTACACAGCTGGTCCAGAGTGTCCTGGAGCCCCCTCAGTAAGGGGTCTCTTTCACAAGACTCAAATTACAGATACCCAAGTTTCACTAAATTTCATTCAAATTCTTCTCTTTTTAAAATCCTCACTGTAGTAATAAATTGCCAATTTATAGTGATTGCATCTTCTTCAAGAAATATTCTTAATTATGACATTTTTGTTTGGCTTAGATGGATAATTTAGGGGAAGCATCACCCTGTCTATCATGTCTTTCATGCACATATCAGCTTCAAGACACTTTCCTTATTTGTGCAATCATCTAAACCTATGAAATGCCTAGGTTGAAATAATAATTCTCTAATCTACTTTTGCAATGAATACATCAGAATTTGCAATTAAATGAGCAGCTGCGTAATCAGCTGTACCCTCTTTCTGCCACTAGAGTATAAGCCCCAAGGAGGGCAGGGCTGTATTTTGCTGAGTTATCTCAGCTCCCCCATACAGGGCCCTTGAAAACAGTGCACACAGGCCCGTAACTCCAGGGTGAGATTCAAGAGCTCATTGTCACCGTCATCACCCTCTGCCACCTCCCAGACTCCTTAATGTTAGTGAATCCTCAGCCCTAGAGGACTTCCGCTTTCAAACACCCTCCACCACCAGACAGGAGGACTAATCCTGCCTGGCGGGAGGCGGGAGGCGGGTGTGGCAGCCCATCTGAGAGAGAGAGAGAGAGAGAGAGAGAGAGAGAGAGAGAGAGAGAGAGAGAGAGAAAGAAAGAGAAAGAGAGAGAGAGAGAGACAGACAGGGAGAGGGAGAGGGAGAGGGGAGAGAGAGAAGAGAGGAGAGAGGAGAGAGAAGGGAGAGAGAGAGAGAGAGAGAGAGAGAGAG
>JAJEJO010002427.1:319813-340608 GCA_020662805.1 Glaucomys volans
GAGGGGAGGGGAGAGGAGAGGAGAGGAGAGGAGAGGAGAGGAGAGGAGAGAGAAAAGGAAGGAAGGAAGCACCCATGCAGCAGACCTTGACCACAGCACCTCATTCAACACCAGCCAAGACAGGAAGTGACACAAGGGAAGACAAAGGAAAAGCAGAGGCCGAGAGGAGATGGGGTGAGCTGTGGTGGCTTCCAAGGCCTTCCTGTGGCCTCGGCCAGCACGTCAGCAGGACTTCATCCACTCATTGCTCTATTGAAGAGGTTCACCCTAGCTGGGGACACCCAACACTTGACCCCTTCTCCTAACATGACAGGGTTCTCCACCCAGGGGTTGGACACTGCCTTCTCCCTGCTACCAAGGTGACCTTGGCCACATTCTGATTGAACTTCTTTGAGCTCCGTGTAAAAACTGAAGACAATACACTTGCATGCAGCGCTGTCATAGGGGTGCAGGGACGGAGTGAGGGACAGCAGGCTACATGCACACCTCCCTGCCTTCCAGACAGCAGTCAGCACTGAGGAAACAGCCATGCTGGGAGCGAGGCGCCTGCTCTGGTTGCCCAGCACCCAGCAGCCTTTCCTTCCTGGCCTCCTGGTCCAGGACAGGAAAGGCCCTGCCCCCAGGACTCCTCTGAGCCTCTTTCTTGCTCTTACACCTGTGGAAGAGGACTGGTCCCTTCAGGCACAGGTGTGCAAGGCTGCATCCTGAGCCTCGGTTTGGGCTGAACCCTGTAGACACCTGGAGACCTCAGCACCCACAGCCTGGGTGTCTGTGGGTCACTGGCTGCTGTAAAGGGCACTCATATCAATCCAGTGGCCTGTGTGAAGAAGTACAAATTAAAAATAAGAGGCTTAATTCTCTTCATTGAAAGTAAGAGAAAAGGGCTGGGGTCGTGGCTCAGCGGTGGAGCGCTTGCCTAGCACGTGTGAGGCACTGGGTTCAATCCTCAGCCCCACATATAAATAAGTAAATAAAATAAAGGAGCTGTGTCCATCTACAACTGAAAAAGAAGAAGAAGGAAATAAGGAAAAAGATGTCCCTCCTCTCCTTTTGCATGGGGAGTTTATCTCACAGCTCTGGTCAAACACGAACGTGTTCTTTCTCTACCATCTTCATGGACAGGATTTCTAGGGTGGGATGGATTCTGCTTTTAATTATATTCCCCAACAGGCCCCTACCCAACAGACTCCATGAGTGTTGTCAGCGTTTTTGCTGCTGTGACTGAAAGACCAACCAGACCAATTGTAGAGAAGGAAAAATTTATTTGGGGGCTTACAGTTTCAAAGGTCTCAATCCATAGACTGCAACCTCCATTCCTCAGGGCTCAAGGTGAGGCTGGACATCATGGCAGAAGACTGTGGTAGAGGGAAGCAGCTCACATGATGACTAGGAAGCACAGAGAGAGGTCTCCACTGTCCAGATACAAATATATACCCCAAAGCCCACCTCCGCCAGCCACACCCCACCACTCAGTTACCATCAGGGGACTAATTCACCGATAGGGTTAAGACTCTCACAACCCAATCATTTCTCCTCTGAACCTTCTTACATTGTCTCACATGTGAGTTTTGGGGGAAACATCACATCCAAACCATAACATTCTGCCTTCCTGGACCCCCAAAGCTCACAACCATCTCACAATGCAAAAAACATTTAGTCCATTTTCACAAGTCCCCACTGTCTCAACAATTCCGAGATTGTTCAAAGTTCAAGTCCAAAGTCCTCTCTGAGGCTCAAGGATATCTCACATTGTGAGCTCCTGTAAAATTAAAAGCTATTTACAAGTACCCAATATATAATGGGACAGAGTAAACATTTCCATTCACAAAATTAGGGGCATAGAAAGAAGGGATGGGACCAAAGCAAGACCAAAATCCAGCTGGGAAAACAGATCCTGAAGTTGTGTCCGGCATCTGGGACCCAGGGGATGATGTCCCCTCCAAAGGGCTTGTGCAGCTCTGCCCTGTGGAACTGTTGGTTGCAGCCCAAGGGGCCTTTCTGTCGGCTCGTCCCTGCTCAATACCTGCAGCTTTCCTAGGATGACGTCCCACGTTACTGGCATTTCTTAATCTCAGGAGTCTCCACTGCAGTTCCGCTTCCTCCTCACATCTCCACACACTGCCCTCTCAGGGGTGCCCACAGGGACTCCGACCCTGCTTCACCTTGCCTGGCCTCCAAGGTCTTCCTCTGAAATCTCGGTGGAAGCCTCCATGACCCCCTAACTCCAGCATCCTGCAGAACCAGCACCATGTGGTTGACACCAAGTCTGCCACCATCTTGAGCAGCGGCCAATCCCCCGGGGACCCTTGATGCAGCAACCTCTGAATGTCTGGGTGTCTAAACACATTGAAAAAACTCCCTAGGCGCCCTTGTTCAAGAAGGGTGCCCCACTGGCCTCTTCTCAAGAGAATTTTACTTTTATTCCCTTGAACCTGAGATGGGTGTGGTCTTGCCAGTTCCTGAGATGCCCTCAAGCCATCTTTTTTCCGGACCCTAGGGAGTCTTCGGGTTTCTTTAGTGGTGCTAGCGTCTTTAACAACTGCAACTTCCTTAGGCCCAGTTTTACTCCTGCCTTTCAAGTCCAAGTTTTCCAAATCTTTCTGCTCTGCTTTCTGCTTCTGAATATCACAATGAACTTGGGTGAAAGCCGCCAGCAATACCCATGACACTGCCTGAATGTTATGCTGCCTGGACACTCTTCCACCAGATTAAGAAGTCCATTGCTTTTAAAATCAGCCTCACAATGCAGACAACTTCTCAGCAAGAACATAACAGGATGGCCTCTACTCCAAATTCCAACAGAGTACTCCCCTGAACCCTCCTGGGCCCTGTCTTCACTGGCCACGATCCTATTGGCATTGTGGTCTTCTGAGCTCCCACCAGAATGGGCTATTAAGCTTCACTTACAAGGACTTAAAGCATTTTAAGCTTGCACTGCTGCACATCTCAAAATTCCTCTCGCTGATTCCAAAACACTCAAAAGTTTCTGAACCACATGGTCAGGTGAGTCCAGTACAACTCCACTTCTCAGGACCAAGTCCTGTATTAGTCAGTATTTTTGCTGCTGCAACTAAAAGATCTGACCAGAACAACTGCAGAAGAAGAAAAGTTTATTTGGGGGCTCAGAGCTTCAGAGGTCTCAGTCCACAGATAGAAGCCTCCATTCCTCAGGGCTCAAGGTGAGGCTGAACATCATGGCAGAAGACTGTGGTAGAGGGAAGCAGCTCCCATGATCAGGAAGCAGAGAGAGAGGTCTCCACTGTCCAGATACAAATATATATACCCGAAAGCCACGCCCCAACACCCACCTCCTCCAGCCACACCTACCACTTCAGCTGCCACTCAGTTAATCCCTCTCAGGGGATTAATTCACTGATTGGGTTAAGGCTCTCACAACCCAATCATTGCTCCTCTGAACCTTCTTGCATTGTCCACACGTGAGCTTTTGGGGGACACCTCACAGCCAAACCACAATGAGGAAATTCCAGAAGGCACCTGTTGGGGCTCAAAAGCAATATCCCAACATGTTCTGCTTTGGACTTCAACTGACAGCCCCTGGGGGCAGCGAAGGCAGGGAAGGGCTTCTCTGGAGTCTTGTTTGACCTAAAGATCGGAAGGTGCAAAGAGTAACACAGCTGCCCTCCATGCTCTTCCTGAAAGTCACCAACCAGGAAGATTCAATTCACAGCACCAAGGAAGAGTCTGAAAACCAAGTCCAGGTAGGGCCCAGAGGCACTCTGTCCCAGGTGCTCCCCCTTTAAAACTGTCTACAGCTCTCACTTCCCTCTCAACCATCTGGACCTTCCTCAGGTTTCCTCTGCGTGGCTCCCACGCACCTGCACATCAACAGACTCGCATGCTCAGACCCTGCTGTCAGTTCGATTCAGCAGACTCCACCCAGTGCTGACCCTTCCTGGAAGCTTGAACTCCCCCAAACATGAACACAGCATTGTGTGCAACAGCTAAACATGAAGTAAGTTATGCATCTCCTTGTTGCGCTTAACATTAAGGAGTTCAAGGAAGAAGGGAGGAAAACACAGCTGATGTTGTCAATACAGCTTCCAGAATAATAGGCAGTTCCAAAGACCTAGGGCAACCTAAACTAACCTGAAAAAGGAAACTAAGTCACCTGCAGAGAGTCTGAGTGTTTATTCTTCAAATCTGGCTGCAGGAAGAACTTCCTAAGTCATTATGGAAATATTAGGACTCCTCCTTTAATACTGGATTTACAGACACAGTCCTATATTGCAGTTTGAATCTTAAATGTCCCCCAAGGCTGTGTGTTCAAGGGTTCATCTGCAACCTGTGCAACTGTTGGGAGGGGGCAGAACCTTTATTAGGCAGCCTGGAAGGAAGTTAGATCACTGGGGTCGTGCCCTTGGAGGAGACACTGGGACTCGGCCCCGCGCTGTCTCTCTGCTCCCTGGCTGCCATGAGCTGAGCAGGCTCCCACCCTGGTACACTACACCGTCAATGGCCCAAAGTAACAGGCCGAATGACCACGGATCAAAGCCTCTGAAACCATGAGCTAAAATAAACCCTTCCTCCTTTGCCTTGCTTACGTCAGGTATTTTGTCATAGCAACAGAAAGTTGACACGTCTATTAAGCAGTGATGCGATTTCTGCAGCCACTCAGTGGTCCTGTTGGAGGCTCGCGTCATCTCAGCTAGGGAGCCTCTCCAGGGCCATAGGCTGATCTATCCTAACACCCATGCTCCTCCCCATCTTCTGCTGTGCTTTCTCAAGAACTGCTTCCCCTTCTGACCACACTGCAGAAGCCATCTCAGGTGTTGTGCCTGCCTTGGCAGTGGCCTGGAAGGAGGGTTCCACCCCTGACTGGAAGAGCATTACACTGACCTTCCACTCTTCTTCACCTCTTAAATCCAGCACCGAATCCACTTCCAAAGAGCCAATCACCATGGAAAATTCCATTCCACATATATCTGCAGGGTGGTCCTGAAACATTTCTAAGCACTTTGAATGTTTTGCATCCTACAAGCTTTATGAACCCATTAACTGTCATTAGCATTGTTAATGTGACAGGGAATTTTAACATTTGCATAAGAGTATGTTAACATTATCTCCTTTACATGTACTGAAGAAGAAGGAGAAAAGCTTTTGTGGTTGGCTTTAGAATTGGGAATCTCATCTGCAATAATTAATGTTTCCTAGATGTCTAAAAATTGAACCTATTCAAATAATCATAGCCAAAAATAAACTTTAAAGAAAATATCCAGTTCTTAATAACAAAACTCTCAAAGGAAAGACATCTCTTTGACCCTAATTCCAGCCAGGTAAGCACTTAATAGTGAATTGAATTTAAAATGGAATGGTCATACTGAGAAAGTAAAATCTGGGGGTGTCAAGGCTCACAGACCTCCCTGACACCCAAAAGCATGCTCAGATGAGGCTGAGGAGCAAAGCAAAGTCATGGTGCCCTCGGAATTAAAAACGAGAGGTGATTTCTCCTACTCTGAAGGAAGGAAGAGACAATGCACACATACATACACCTCTCCTTCCAAACAGCCCTGTCCTCTATGATGTGCACACCAAGGGCTGTGGCACCAGTTCTTTGGGAAAAGGGACATCACCATCTCCCAGTTTCCTGGAAGATGATGGCCTAACATGTCACCAGACTCGGGATTGCAAAGCTCGCCAGCAAAATGGGTGGCGTGCTATTTAGAAGCATGGGACTTCAATCTGTCCTTGTGACCTCTTAGCAGGTTGCCTGGGATGGCCATCACATGCCAGTTCAGTGCTGAGCAACACACAACACAGATTTCTCTTCTGACGTCACAGGGAGGGTCACTTGGTTGGAAGGATTTCCTTTTCAAAGACAGATCCTCAACAGTGGCTTTGACACATAACAGGGAGAGCTCAGAATGCCAGAGAGGCCTTTCCAAGTCCTCCAGGGGAGAGCCACTCTGAGTGACATCTGCAGCCAGGCTGTCCATGAACCTCTGCCCTCCAGATGGTTCTCTAAGGGTCATGTAGGAAAATCAAATGTATGTTCTTTAGAAGTTTAGAGCAATTTGAAGACTCTTACATCTTTGAATCTAATGATATAAAATGTGGGTTTGTATTTTCTGTTTCTTTTATTTTTGAATTATTTTATTCTGATAATATTTTATAAAAACATTGATCTACAATGGATTAAAAATTTTAAAAGTAAGAACAAAAACCAGCCCTTTCACCACAGATAGTTTGGTAGTTGATAAGTGTAGAACAAAATTTTAGCCTGTTTTAGAATAATCCCCCAGCCTCTGAGTTTCTGCAGTAGCTCTAGATGGGGCCCAAGAATGTGCATCTTTGATGTTCACAGGTATATCAGTCAGCTTTCCATTACTATAACAAAAAACTTGAAATTACCAACCAAAAAAGAGAAAAGGTTTATTGTGGCTCACAGTTACGGAGCTTTCAGGCCTGTGAGGCAGCACATCATGGTGGGAGAGCAAGGTGGGAGAGGGCTTCACCTCACAGCAGCCAGGAAACAACAAGGAAGGAAGAGGATGAGATCCTGGTCCACAATGGCACACCAACTCAACTTCCTCCCGCCAGGCCCCACCTCTTACAGGTACGACACCTCCCAGGGTGCCCCAGGCTGGGGACCTTACCTTCCACACATGACCTTTGAGTGACACTCACCCAAACCCCAGTGCCAGGTGATGCCGATGCTGCTGTCAAGTGCCACCTGCTGAGAGCCACTCTCCAGTGACCGCAGAGCAGCCATGTCTCCACTTACCTTCAGAACCAGACTCTTCAGAGTCCACATCAAGTGGACACAGCGCATGTCTTATTTCCATGGTTGGATAATGATGGTCTTCCATCATGAGGAGCTGTTTTAGTCAGCCATTTCCCTGCTGTGACTACAAGACCCGACCAGAACAACTGGAGAGGAGGAAAGGTTTGTTTGGGGGCTCATGGTTTCAGAGGTCTCAGTCCATTGAAGACCAGCTCCACTCCTCAGGGCTTGAGGTGAGGCTGAACATCATGGTGGGAGAGTGTGGCAGAGGGAAGCAGCTCACATGACGATCAGGAAGCAGAGAGAGAGAGTCTCCACTCACCAGATACAAATATCTACCCCAAAGCCACACCCCAGGCCCACCTCTCCAGCCACACCCACCACTTCAGTCACCAGTTAGTCCCTATCAGGGGGTTAGTTCACTGATTGATTAGGACTCTCCCAACCCAGTCATTTCTCCGCTGAACCCTCCTGCATGGCCTGAGCTTCTGGGGACCCCTCACATCCACACCATGCAGAAGGGAAGCAAAGTCCAGCTTCCTGAGCGAGACTGTGCACACGAGCACACACCTGCACGTGCCTGTTTGCATGCATTCACACTTGACACACACACGAAGGAGGCAGTCGGCTCTGCCAGCTCCACTACTGTCCCCTTCAGTGAAGCCTCAGGCATTCGGAGCCTGACATGCTTCTCCAGAGCTCAGCAGCAGCCAGAGATCACATCACGCTGAACGGTACGGTTTGTGAGCAGCGATTTGCAAGACACCAGGAGAACTTTAATGGTATCAAAAAATCTAAGGCTAAGATAGGTCAGTTTTTCAAGTAAGTCTACACATAAAAATGACATTTGTCACCACGGTGGCCAGGTGGGTCAGGGTAAAACACATTTCACAAGAAAACAAAACAAACAAACAAGGAACCGAACCCTGAGTGAGAGAGAAGACCCAGCCTATTTCTTTGCCAGCACCTCCTGGGCTCTTCTGTGCAGAGCCATTCTTTCTGCCAGTCTGAGATCACGACTGGAGGGCAGATCTGAGGTGATCAGACCGTCCCCAAGCTGTGGCATGCAATTCCCCACTATGAAAACAGAGGTGGGCATGTCACCGTGCTAGGTGGGAACACGAATTCAGTCTAGGGCAAACCGATGTTCCAGGGGAGGAAGAGAAGGAGCAAGAGAGGAAGAGGACAGGGAGGGGAGCAGGGAGGAGAAAGAGGGCGCTTCCTGTCACTGCCTGTGACTTTCTGCCCGGCTGTAACCTAAGTATTCATCGCTGCCCAGAGCCTGCGTTCTCACCATCTCCCTTTTCAGGTAACAGCAAGTCATCGGCAATAATCCATGACACCATGACTCAGAATGCAGGGCACGCCTTCGTTAGAGCGAAACACCTAAACACAATGACAGGTTGCACACTCACACACCTGTCCGCAGAGCCCACGAGGCACAGAGTCGGACCACCCTGGTCCTCACCGAATCAGATGCTGCTCACCACTGTGCTGTCTCACAGCCCCTCTGCTCCCTCCAACACAGCTGACCGTGGAAGGCCCCTGAGCCCCGTGTGGAGAGGGTGACCATCCACTCTGCCTCCTGCAGCCAGGGACTCCCACTCCCAAGGCTCCAGCGCAGCTTCAGCCCGTCCACCCTCCGTGACTGGCTGCCCTGTCCTCCGGGCACCTGCCTTGGCATTGTCTTCCTCTGGATGCTTCGTGGTCCCGCCTTGAGTCCCACCTTCCCCTCCACAGTGCTGTTCCTGAGTTCACTCAGGGCTCCGCCCAGCAACACCTGGATTACCTGTGCAGGCGGTGGCAAGGCCACGCCCTTAGACATGGAGCCACAGTGAGTATCAAGGCCTCTTCCACCCCAGAACTCGCACTCCTCCTCCACAGGAGGGTCGCTTATGTCCACCCATGCATGGCACAGGAGGCTCATCCGGTCAACGTGACACACATTTAAAAACCTTCACACACTGTGAGATGCAGCAGAGACACACAAAGGACTCCAAACACCCGTGCAGAGGCAGGAAACAGCATCTCGAAGCAGCCCGAGCACACAGCATGGGAATCCCCCAGCTGCAGGAGCCCCAGGTGTGCCTCTGAGTCACAGTCTCCGCCCCAACCCCCCATGGTCCACCGACTGTAATTCAGATGGCCACAATTCCCCTAATTTTTCTGAAAATCTTACCACTTCTGTTATGAGTGAGACATCAATATCCATTAGCACGATATTTTGATTTTAACTATTTTTTTTTAATTTTATGTTACTAACAGGTCTGATGTCCTTCCCCAACATTCCATCTGAGGAAGTGTCATGGTCCTGAGAGTGAAGTGGAACGACCTCAGTACCAACCGGCGCCCCCGTATCACACACCAAGGTTCATCTGCATTCCTCTGTGGATGCAGGTTGGGGCTGGTCCAGGGGACACTTGTACAACAAGCCTTCTTGTCCCCGTCTCCAGGGGCCATGCATCTACACATTTCTTCTGGGAAATGCCCAGGTGCAATGGCTGGTCACAAGCTCTGCAGACCTAAACTTGAGCAGTTAGCATGGAAATGTTTTCAAAGTCTCAGCACCCGCCTGGCCACCGGTGCACAGGGCTCCCCTTCCTCCACCCTGTGCAAAAATGAGTGCTAGAAACCATGTTAAAGCCTCAGATTTCACTGGTTGTTTTCTCACTATGATTTTAATTTGTGTTTTCCTGGTTATGCTAATGCATTTGTGTAAAATTCCATTGACCCAGAGAAAGACGGCTCCATGGAAGTCCTCTAGTCCAGGGTTCTCGGGAATGGCCGGTGTCTTCCGTGATGTGCAGGTAGGGGCTCCAAGGGAACCTCCTCCTGAGGCTGAGGTGGCTCATGGGAGTGCATGGGCCTAAAGACCATCAGTTCACTGATCAAGTTCATTTTTCCTCCCCCAAAGAAGATCCTAACAAATGGAATGTGCCAGCCATGGCGGAGTTGCCAGGCCCAGACGTACCGCAGAGAGGCTGGAGATAGGTAAGGACAGAGCAGAAACGGCACTGCTCGAGGAGCTTCCCACACCCATCTCTCACTCTGTCCTTTCAGGAGTGACTAAGAGTGGGGAACTTCTGAAGGAGATGTTGTGGGCTGCAAGGACCCGGCCCGGACACTGGGCACCTTGCTGTGGCCATGTGACCTTTCCAAGTCTCAGCCCTTCCAACACAGAACCACAGCACCATCTGTCCTGCCAACACAGTGTGCTGGCTAACAAATGAAGCAGTGTACAGAACACTACTTTATAAGCTATAAAGCTCCATGCAACTACGAGCTGTTAAAATAATGAGGCTTGGAAGGAAAGGGTGGCATCTTGTGAATGCAGGCGAAGTTTACAGAGGAAGAAGAGCCAAAAAAAAAATCCTGCTGTAGAAACGTTTCTCAAGACTTGATTTAGTCTGGTAAACACAAATTTCTAGGGAAAAAATTTCGTATTTAACCATAAAACTTTGATTATCTATTACAGATAATTGTAGAGAGTATGTTTAGAATGTGTTTCTTTACCTTAGCAGAGAGAAGTTGGCCTATAATCGAATAATTTTGGTCTCTGGGCCTGAAGACCATCAGTTCTTACTTCCCAAAAGTACAGAACACAAAGGTACAGCAAGCGGAGCTGAAGGAGCACCGAGGCGGCCACCAGCCCTCCACCTTCCATTTGTGATCACCGAGATTGTCAGTTTGCTCTGCTCCAGTTCACAGCTGGGTGCCTATTAGTGGAAGTTTTACTACATGTTGTTCATTTGGAACCAAAATCATAAAATGAGAGTTATTTGAAGTAAAATTAAATGCTGTGTTAAGAGGGGCACAAGTCTAGCAGGAGGGGAAAATGAGAAAGGAAAATCTTACCAATCTGTGAGGACAGGGTGATCGGCCACACTTCTCCCAGAGGAGAGCCGGTGCAATGGCAGCCGGCCCTGCAGCCAGCCTGGCGAGCCAGCAGTTCCCTTCTATCTACACAGACGAGTAGCAGTGCACTCGGCACCCAACCCTCGCCTCCTGCCTCATCAAAGCACATGATTTTTATTTAATAGCCAAGAAAGTCAAGCAATCAAGGTAGCTGTGCCCATGGCAGCTCCCCACTGCAGATCCACAGCTGTGACCAGGGAGCGGGAGCAGCTCCCATGAGAGGCGTGTGCACCCCGCACATGTGCACCCCGCAAGTGTGCTGTGTGCTGAGCGCATGCTCACACACGCTGTTCACACCTCGCCTGGGTCTTCTGCCACTGTGGTGGGATCACTCCAGATTTTGCCATTAAGAGGCACATAAATTTATGCCACCTATCTCATTTACGGTGGACTGTGACGTGTGGGAGACAGACTGATGAGCTGGGAGACGCCCTGTGGGTCAGTGCCGGAGAGACTACAATGCCACAGATTACTTCTTCTGGCAGGGAAGGTGACTTCCACAGCCTGCCCTAGGAGCGAGAGTGAGAGATGGAAATAAGACCACTCAACAGGGAGGGGATGTGGAAAGGGACTTCAGGACAAGCTATTCAAACGCTCACATTTCCCAGGGGAGAAACGCAGGTCCCGGAGCTTCCCAGGGCTGCTCCCATCACAGCCAATCCCAGGACCTCTGCTGGCCCCGCAGTCTCCAGCTACATGGGCACCTCCTCGCTCCGACTTTCTCTGTTTTGTGTGAAATAAATGTTCAGGTGAACCACAGACAAATAATGTCATCTTTCAAAGAAAAAGATCACTCTTTTCTGCAGGAAGAAGAGAGAGAGAGAGAGTCACGCTCCTTCAAACAGTCTTGCTTTCCCCTTCCTGGGTTATGACTGAGCCCAGGAAACCTAAAGTGAAAACTCAGGCTAGAAGAAAGGATTTGGAGAGTTTTCACCTTAAAAAATGATAAATGTTTGCAGAGACAGGTTAACCTAATGAAAATATTACATAACGCATCCAGGTCCGTGTTTGCTATGGGACGCAATGTCACTGAGAATTCAAGAGTATGGAGACATGACATGTCACCCCATCAATATGTACATTATGTCTTCATGTGTCTGTTTAAGGTTACTTTTTTAAAAAATTGCATGTTTGCTCAGCGTTTTTGCGAGGTGGCCATTTCTGTCCCCCTTCTCCCCACTCTGGGCCCTTTCCTGGTCTTTCCATGGATTTTGCTTCCTCCACAACTGGTGAAACCAAATTCCACTGCACATTTTCTAAAAGGCCTTCCTCTCAGTCTTCGGATTACTTCCTGGGTCCTTGATGGCAGTGTTTAAAAGCTCACATCTCATCCTGTCATTCTGGACCTTGGTGCACAACAGAACCACCACTAAACCCGTTCCTGCCCAGCTGCAGCCCAGGGATGTTAACTCAGAACCTCAAGAGTGTGGGTTAGGGGCAGGGTGAGGCCAGGTGGAGGAGGGTGAGAATAGCACAAGGCTTTGTCCCCAAGCAATGATCAACTGGCAAGACCATGGATGCCCCTGCATTTCTCAAGACCGCCCAGCCATTGCCAAGATCCACTGACTTACTGAGGTTTTGGAAAGGCCATGTGTTAAATGGAAACCTTTCTTCCATTCTCCAGCAAGCCACATGGTCAAAGGGGCCTTCTGGTTGGTTCCCTCTATTCCTGTGTTTTTAGCACCCAGGACCTACCAAGACTAGGGCCTGCTCTTGAGTTCTAAAACAAGGTCTTGTCAGTCAGATATAACTGGTTCCCAATGTGGTTCACAAAATTCTCCTATATTGTTGCATTTATTTTAAACAAATAAATGGGGAAGAAAAAAATTGACCTGGAGTAAATTTATTTACCTCCCCAAATAACTGCATGAAGGCAGCAGTTACCTACCAGTAAACTGGGCGTATGGTTCACTGTTGTTATAAAAATGGGGAAAAAAAACTATGCATGGAATTCTCTCTCCTGTGAGCTGAGTCAGCCTTGAAGGCATCCTTCTGGAAATGAAGGAGGAACGTACAACTGAAGCCATGGGCCTTTCTCACAAAGGCCAGGGCTGTGGCACACAGTCCCCAGAATGGTCCCTCACCCACTCATTTAACAGACTCATCCCCTTGAGGGCTTAGCAGGCAAAACTGCGGTCAGGGGGAGCAATCAATGCTAATGTTCCCAAATGCACCCCCTGCCTCTTGGTAATAACAGAGGGTTCAAAGAGCAAATGATGAGCAGGCTTAAAGCAAAGCAATGAGTGACCAGGATGGGGTACAGAAAGGGGGAGAACACACAGATCCAGAGGATACAGGATCTAAAGGCCTGCATGGATCTGGAGAAAACCCATCAACCCGCTCTACCCAAGGTGATTGTTTCTCATTTGGGAATTTCTTCCTGTTAGTTGATTTTTTCCTGACTCTTACCACATTCCAGTCTTCCCAAACCCAGGAAGCTGTGGGAAAGGGACTAAGGCCTGGACCTATTCCCTGCACAAATGGGGTTAATCTATATTTCCAAAAGGAGTTCAGTTATAGGGTTGAGATTTCATGAAGGGATGCTGAACAACCAGGAAGAGAAAAAACGTAACCTAAGCATCCATCCCTGGGACACCTGGCGAGAACTCTCGGAAACCTGAGGCCTTGGAAGTAACTTCTGGGACCCATTATCAGAAGGCACATTCTCTTCAAAATCCATGCTGCGATGACCACATTTAGAACCAGCTCCGGATCACCAGTGTGTAAGAAGCAGCAAGAGCAGTGTTCCCAAGTACCTCGGACAGGAGAAACACTGTCCCAATAGGAGGCTGTGTCCCCACGAGCCCACTAACTTTCCCAAAAGAGCCACGAAGAGCCTCTGCTCACCTGTGCTCATTATGGTAGAGCATCATGGTAATGTCAGCTTGTGTTCAAATGGTCGAAAAGAAAGCTCTTACTGTGGACAGCTCAGATCCAGAGGTTTTATCCAAGATAGGCTGGGGGAAGGTTATAATTCTGAAAAGTTCCTAGGCTCATGATGTCACAGATATATCCAATCAATGGCCAAAGATCTAAAGTCAATTCCAGTAACCACATGAAAAGCCCCTACAACAGGGAATTTCCAGACTTCATCCTTCATTTAAAACCAACACCCATCAACCACAGGATTCTCACAAAGGTCAGTGGCTTGCAGACCTCTGATCATGTGTGTGCTTCCAAGCACCTCTGATACCACCCTGGTCAGAAAGGCATGCCCAGTCCTCACCTATCCACCTGCACTTGAAGATCCACCAGTACAGGCACTGAGGGAGGGGAGTCTCCACTCATCTTGGGGCAGTCCCCAAGACTTTCATTTTTCACCAACCTTCACTCAGCAATTCAGTTTCTGGAAGAAGTTCATACAGACAGAGCAGGGAATTAGCAAGAAGTGATATTCTTTGGATATCAAAATTTTCCATTGATCTCAGGACCTAGTGCAAGAGGATATGCCTCTGTCAAATGAGTAGTATATCCACACATTGACAGCCCATCCCATAAATTTTCAAATGTATATTTCGTGAAAATACAGTTACTTTTTAAAATCATTTTTTGTTCCAAGAGATTGGAAAAATCTTGTTTTCCTTTTAAGTATAGTAAATGGCAGATTGAATGGTTAGTCTGTGAGTTCTCACAATATTTTTGAAATAGACTCATCCTGAGAATTAAAATAGCAGTCATGAACTATCCACTGATAGTATTTCTTTTGCTCATTGATTAACACCAAACAAGAGCACAGAGTGTAGAAATACATTTGTTTTCTCTTAAATCATCCAACTGGAATCAGGAAAAAGCTTCTAAAAGCAATGTCTGGAGAAGAAAACACATTGGAAGATTTTATAATGGATTTTCAACCAAGCAACGTGGCATAGCCAGTGCCAGCCAGAAAGCTGCTGTCCCAGTCCTTGCAGGACTGGCGGTGAAGGGTGAGTCTGGGAGCCCAGAACCATCACACAGCAAGAACACTGTAAGGTGACCCTGGCTGAATCAACAAGTTACATCCACAGCCTCTCCCCAACCACGTGGGCAGTACCAAGGCTGCATCTGCCTCCCCCCACCCCCCAGCCTCCTTAAACAACAAGCCTCCTGTGAGTCCAGGCAGCTCAGGAGCTCCGTACACTCTGAACGGAGACTTGGCTCCCACAGCCATGTGTGTGGACAGTGATACAGCACAGTAGAAGACATTCTGCCACTTTTTGTATCTGTTGAATACGCAGCAACTCAACTGTCATAAAACAGGAGTAAATCATCGAATCCTCATCGTGAATGTCAAAGATCACCTGAATTTCATTCAATCTGGGAGTGCAAAGAAGTGCCAGTCACCTAATTCAAGACAGGCTATGATTAACTTCCAAAGCAAATGATAAAAAATGAAGTCCCAAATTTATGCTGTAAGCCTGGGATGATCACTAGATTGAAGCCACACACATTGAGTTGGAACAGGAAGTTTCAGAGAAGTTACAAACCAGACTGCAAAGTCATGATCATCAATTAAAGAATTGCTAGAACATTTATTTAAAAGTTGAGTCAGTTCGCCTCTCCCTTTTCTCCAGGTCCAGTGGATGAGTGAACACTGGCCGCTGCAGAATTCTGCCGGCGCAGGATAACTCGCTCTAATTATACCCATTAGCCTCAGACTCGGGAGCGCGCATGTGAGCCTCAGTGGGCTAGCCTTCCTCAGCAGGTGGGGAGCATGTGGCTAGCAGTCCTCTAACTCATTTTCTGAAGTAAAAGGCATAAAAGGGGAGGATGGGAGAGAAGACTTTAAAAGTTTTCAAAGATGATGTAATAAGATGTTGCTATAACATACCCTATAAGTTACGACGTATTCAGTGATAACAGTGACAGATACACGTAATCATGAATAGTGTGTCATTATCAATACTAACTAACTTGCACCCCTATCTTTAGCCTCAGTCCTCAATGTGAAGGCTTTCTTAACACCTTATGGCACAATATAAAAAAAGGAATTATGGATGTGGGTGGACACGTAATTGGAAAACATTACTCCACTCACATTTCTGCTCTGTTTATACAAGGAATTAGGCTGAATAACAATGACCAAAACGAGGGTAGAAAAATGGAAAACAGTTCTGTTTTCACTAATGAGCAATTAGGCCCACCAGCAGCTGAACCCACAGGCTGAAGACAGCCCTTGACTGAGGCTTGTGGCCCTGGGGGTGGCCTCTGTGCCAGCGTCCCACCCTAGGGTCTCGCTGGAGCAGGGCATACCCCATCAAAAGTCAGGCTCTGGACCAACCCACCCTGAGGCTCCTGGCCAGGCAACAGGTGCCCTGCTGCGTGTAGGTGTGGCTAAGCCAGCTGGAATTTGTTCCATTAAAACCAACTCTCATTTCCTCTCTTGTTGCTTTAAGGGAAACCTCCACATGGCCCACTAGCTGGGTCTCCCAAACACCGCCCACACCTCTGCCCTGCACACAGCCCACTTGCAAACAACTCCAGATCCTGCAGCTGGAACAATTTCCTGCTGGACCTTCCAAAGTAACATGGCCATCCCGTCTCCTTGTCCCCACTTCACACAGAGAGTATCAGCTAGCAATGCAACACCAGGGCCCCTCATCTCACACCAACCTGAAAGGTTAAAACGTGGCCCAAATAAACACATGGCAGGCACACAGAACAAGATGGCAGTCTCCTGGTGCCTGCCAGGAGATTCCAGCATCCTACTCCGTGTCCCATACCCCACCCCCCAACCCCGCTACTGGAAACCAGAGAGTAGGTGTGCCTAGGCCCAGTGCACCAGCTGGGAGCAGGCAGCTGATCCCTGCTTGCAGGGAAGGTGAGACTCCAGGTCCTCAAGTTAGCAAAGTTGTCCATGCTGAGAGGCCCCTCCGCCTGCAACCCTGAGCCTCCCACAGACAAGCCGTGTCCCCCTCGTGCTAGGTCATTCCTGGGGGATCATGTGCCATTATTGCCTACTTTGGCACCATCAACCAAAGGAGAGTCATCTTTCCCAAACCTGGCAGGTAGGGCCTCACCTGGGAGGCAGCCCTGTACTCCGTGGCAGAGCGACTGGCCTGAGAGTACCAGAGCCTCAGCAATCCCCAACAGGTCTTGAGCTCCGGGGACTCCCAACCTGGAGGCCGGCGTGGTCGTAAGGGCCGAGAGGCTTTGCCCCTGGGTTAAATGACCTCCTCTCTGTGTCTCCCCGGCCCCGAATAGTCCCAGGGAACTCGGACAGACACGAGGCCAGCAAGGGCTCCATCGCAGTCCGCGCCCAAAGACACAAAGCCACATGCCCAAAGGAGAGCGATCGCGAAGCCAAGTTGCTATTTGCAAATAAACGCCAGATCCTCAGCACCAGCGGCGCCACCGGGAAGCGGTGGCAGCGCTGCCTAACCGGCACCAGGTGGCTGTCATTCCCGAGGAATTAGGGACCGACGGAGGAGGACAGACACCCCCCCATGCCCTCACTGCGGGTCCCCAGGTCCCGCGCGTCCGCCATCCACACTCACCATCACGTTCCCCTGCATTTTAGCCGTCTTGATCATCGCCTTTTCCTTCATTTTGCCCAGAATCTGAACCGACTTCTGCCCCAAGGAAGAGTAACTTAATCCATTGTCCTGCTGAGGATCAAAGTAGAGGCTGGGCTGGCTGGACTGGGTGGAGATGCCTTCTTGAAGAAAAGATTCTTCCAGGTCTTCGGTTTCCCCACCTTCAGTCCCACCCCCGTGTCCCTCTCCGCTCGCGGCGGATCCCAATACCAATCAACTCTCTTCAGTCGCCGCCTACGAAGGGGAAAAATAAAAAGAGCCGGAGGGTAGAAGTGCTGCTCTCAACAGAAAGCCGGAGCCCAGGCGGGGAGAGGCGGGGAGCCGGCGAGCAGACAGCGTGCGTGTCCGCCGCGCTCGCCGTCAAGACAGTGGAGCAACAGCGGCGCCGCACGCGCGCGGGGCTCACTCGGGGACACTGGGCGGCGCAGCCCGGGCTGGCGAGGCTTCTCGGGCGGGCAGCGCCGGGCGCAGCGGTGGCCACACTTGTCCCTAAGGGCGGGGGCCAGCCAGGCGGCGACGCCAAGGGCTGTGTGTGTACACGCGTGCACGCGCGCGCCGGGGGCTCTGCCGGGGCTGAGCAGGACCGGGAGCCTCGGGCAGCAGCAAGGTTAAGGAGCCCGACTGCTCGGGTCGCGATGGGCGCCCCTCCCCGGCAGACGCCCCCTCCGCGGCGCACGCGCGCGGCTTTTACAAACAGGCACTACGGCTATGGCCGCGGGCGGGGCCGCCGCTGCTGCCCGGTGTTAACTATTGATCCGCTGCGACTCCCTCTCGGCGGCGCCCGCGAGAGGAGGCAGAGGCAGGGAGGCCAGACGCGGCGGCGCGGCCGGTCGCAAGTCTGGCGAAGGCGCTGGGGACGACGCGGGAGGTGGGATGGCGGCTAATAAATAACGTTTCGGGTTACTAGGGGACACACGTGATGTCTCCATGGCTGCACTCTTCCAGCCGCAGCAGCTCCCTCGCCACAGCACCTTGCTGGGGCGCAGCCACCCGCTCCCGCGCCGCCTGGAACCGCCGCCTTCCCGCCGCGCACCTGGCTTCCCAGGCTGCGCTGGCCTCCAGGCCTCGCCCAGCAGGCCCCTCCAGCCACGTCCTTTTCTAGGCTCCCTCTACCCTGCCAGCGAGACCCGATCCGATCCGGTCCGGTCCACTTCCCCAGCCCACCCCAGCACGTAGGGCTCTGCGGGGAACTGGACCCACCCTCTGGGCTCAGGCCCCAGCGCCCATTTCTCCATTAACTGCGGGAAGCGGCGGGTTGCCCAGTGGCCACGCCCTCGGTTCCCCTATCGCCATCCCTGGGCGCTCGGGCCAATCTTTCACAAACGCGGTTTTGTTGCCTGGACCCCACTGACACGCGCTCCCGAGAACGCGCACCCGATGGTGGCCAAATTCCCGTGCAGAATGACTCTGGCCGCTCCAATCCAACAGGCGACTCAGGCTGGAACTCGCAGCCCTCGGGGTAGGTAGGGCGGGAAGCACGCCCGCCTCTGAGAGGGAGGGGCAGTGGCAGGAGTGACAGTCTGGTCGGGATTCCAGAAGCCTTTCCATTTTTTTTTTTTTACATTCACAAAAATGTTGTGTAAAAAGGAATAAGGCCAGTTTTAACTCACGGAAGCAGAAAATTTGAAGTAACTGCAACAGCATTTACCTGTCAATTATGCATATATTATACATGCATATTACCTGTTGTTAATAAAACGTATAAGCACATAAGCAGTTGGTGTACAGGTATAAAGTAATGATTTGGGCTTCACAAATGAGCAGAAGAATAGGTCAACCAGAGCCCTGTGGTTGAAAAATAGCTTTTAAAGGACTGGGGATTATGCTTTGCCCACCTCCTAGGCACTCTTTAGGTTCTAGAAGCACTCTTCCTGGTTAGGATTTATCTTAATTTCTGCAGGATGCTATAGCAAAATGCCTAAGTGGGTGGCTTATAAACCACAGAAACATTCCTCTCAGTGGTGGAGGCTGGAAGTCCAAGATGCAGGCACCAGCAGATTCCTCTCCTGACCGGTTCACACTTAAGCTCTGGCTGTGTCCTCAAACCACTGCAGGAGGAAGGCATGCTCTGAGGTCTCTTACAAAGATGCTAACCCTATACATGAGGCTTCCTCCCTTATGACCTTACCGCCCTCTAAAGGCCTCACCTCCAAATATTGCCACCTCCATGTTAGGATTTCAACACATGAGGAGGGGACACACAAAACTTTCAGACCACAGGATTCTCAGTCACCAATGTCCTCAGAAATAAACTCGTGAGCACCGATCTGTGCACTGCTGGATTTCAGTCTAACCCAGTAGAGTCTGGGTCAGGCAGCATTAACATGATGGCTTCTCTACTTTCTTTGAAGTAACAATAATTCATGTGGAGTCTTCCTCTTTCCCACCCAGAATTAGGACAGATCACACGGTCTTCAAGTGTCTTCAAATAAGGGGTCTTCTCCCATCCCACCCCCACACGATGTGGGGGAGAGGGAAGATGAGGAAGCAGAACACTTTTTGACTTGACATATTTATAGCTTCCTTTAAATCATTTCTGGAAATAGAAAAATGGAATACATGGATTAATTAAGCCTTTGTTGCTAAACTGAATACTTCCTCAACATTCACCAAGCAGGTATTAGCCCAGCTGCTCAGCTGGAGTCCTTGGGTTCCCTGCAACTCCTGCCTGGCTTATGGCAAGAAAGCCCAGGAAAGACAGCACTGGGGCTTCAAGAGGGAACAAGGCAGGGCATAAAGAGCACAGGAATTCAAGTAGCTTTTCTTTCTCATTCTTTGCAACTCATTGGCATTTAGCCATTGCCAGGTGGAATGCTGGGGAGGAAAGTGAAGATGAAGAGGTCCCTGTGAGAAAGAAGGAAGACAGGAATAGAAGGGGGAAGGCTTAAAATAGGTGAGTCTCTGTTTCCATATTAATTGTGGATAATAAATTATTCTATGAGAAAATTAGAGTTGGGAATACATGAAAATAGCTTCTCTCTTCCCATCCCTCCCCGGTAACGCCTCCTGCGCTGTTGCCTTCATAAGCAGGGACACGGTCCCCGTCCATTTCCATTGCTCAACCTGAATCCCACAGGGGACTGGCTTATAAAGCCCACAGGTTTATTCAGCTTATGGTTCTAAAGGTTGGCAAGTTCAGGACTGAGCAGCTGCATCTGGGGACCTGCAGTGTCCTAAGGTGGCACAGGGCATCTCATGGCGAGATACAGCAGCATGCTCACTTGGCCCTCTTCCCCTTCTTACAAAGCCACTAATGCAGCCATGGGGGCCTTACCCTCATGACCTCCTCTAATCCTGATTATCTCCGGAAGGCCCAACTGGCCCTACCTCTTAATATTTCACAAGGGGGATTGCATTTCAGAATTTGGTGGGGACACTCAGACAGAGGCAGATACAATCAAACTGTATTGTTCTATTGTGTGCATGTACAAATTTGTAACAACTATTATGTAACTATATGTACTTCCACTATTATATTTAATTGCAATGCACCAATAGAAAAATTAAAAAGAACCTTAGCAGACACAAATGTGGTTTGACATTTATCAGCAGGCATCCACAAGAGCAGGACATTTGTCTTGTGATTTGCATGGTGGTGTTTCTGCATTGGGGCGTGAGGACCTGCC
>JAJEJO010002428.1:0-22000 GCA_020662805.1 Glaucomys volans
TTCATTTTGTTACATGTGGCTTTCCATTTTCCCCTGCACTATTGTTGAATAGCTATCTTATCTCCAGTTAATATTTTGGGTGCCTTTGTCTAGTAGGAGACAACTGTACACGGGTATGTCTCTGTGTCTTCTATTCTGTACCACTGGTCTACATGTCTGTTTTGGTTCATATACCAGGTTGTTTTCATTACTATAGCTCTGTAGGAGTTTCAGGTCAGGTACTGTGCTGCATCCTGTTTCACGTTTCTTGCTAAGGATTGTGTTGTCTATTCAGGGTTTCTTATTTTCCCAAAAATGAATAAATAACTTTTTCTCTCACCCTGCACAGAAAACAGCTCAAAGTGGATCACAGACTTATGCATTAGAACAGAGACCCTGCACCTACTAGAAGAAAAAGTAGTCCCAAATCTTCACCATGTTGGCCTAGGATCTGACTTCCTTAATAAGACCCCTAAAGTGCAAGAAGTTAAATCAATAATCATTTAATGGGATGGACTCAAAGTAAAAAGCTTCTTTTAAGAAAAAGAACAATCGATAATATAAAGAGAGAGCATAGAGATTTGGATAAAATCTTGACCACATGAACCTCAGATAAAGCATTAATCTCTATGAGATTATAAAGTACTCAAAAAACTTAACACCAATAAAAGAAAAAACCCAATGAATAAATGGGCTAAGGAACTGAACAGACATTTCACAGAAGGTAGACAATTGATCAACAAATATATAAAAAAACGTTCAACATCTCCAGCAATTCGAGAAATAAAAATCAAAGTACTTTAAGATTTCACCTCATTCCAAACAGAATGGCAATTATCAAGAACACAAGCAATAATAAATGTTGGTGAGGATGTGGGAAAGAAAGGGACCGTCATACATTGCTGACGGGAAAGCAAAATGGTGCAACCATTATGGAAAGCAGAATGGAGATTCCTCAGAAAACATGGAATGGACCCATTTTTTGACCTAGTTATCCCACTCCTTGGTTATACCCAAAGGACTTAAAATTAGCATATTACATTGATGCAGTCTCATCACTATTTATAGCAGCTCAACTCACCATACACATATATATATATGTATGTATATGCATAAAAATATATGTATATATATATTACATACTATGCAATGGAGAATTACTTAGCTTTAAAGAAGAATGAAATTATGGCATTTGCTGGTAAATTGAGTTAGAGAATATCATTCAAAACAAAATAAGTCAAAGCCCAAAAAATCAAAGCCCAAATGTTTTCTCCAATATGTGGATGCTAATTCACAATAAGGGAGTGGGGGGCTAGGGAAGAAGAGAGTTACTTTGTGTTAGGTAGAGGGGAGTGAAGGGAGGGGAAGGGATATGTGGGTAGGAATAATAGTAGAGTGAAAGACATTATTATCTCACATACATATATAATTGCATGGCTGATGTGATTGTACAACCAGAAAAATGAGAAATTAAGCTTCATGTATGTATGATTTAATAAAATATATAAATGCATTGGACTGTCATGGAATTAGAATTAAACTAATTAGAACAAATAAAATATTAATTTAAGAAACCCAGAAGTAAATTAGCACTCCCCCTTGACCTGTCTTTTCCAAGGTGGATGTGGAGGAACTCTGGATTATTCATGAAATATTATCACAGAGGACTGAGCGCCAAGCCTCCCTGCAGAGGCTGGACAGAGGAGGACCCAGAAGGATTCCCCTGAGGATGGTAGACAGGTGGCATGTGTGAGCTGAGGGAGGGACAAGGTGGCATAGTGGCAGATGGAGGTGGGTGGAGGGGCCTGAGGAAAGGTCACATTTTTACTTCATCATGATCCTTGTTTCTTGGTTTCCAATTTGAGCACCCAGTGAGGCCCAGGGGTCCTCCTGACATCTGGCCATGGCTGGCACCCACTCTACCTACAAAGGGAACCCAAGGGCCCTCTCACCTCCAGAGAAGGCTGCTGTCTGTACCTGTGCTCTCCACCTCCTGCCGGGAGCCGCAGACCTGGCGAATGCTCTGCACCCACTTATTCATGTCCTCCTTCATCTCTCCCACCAGGTAAAAGGTGCACACACCGGTCTTGATGAGGAACGTGAAGCCACAGGGCAGCCGCCTCTTGTGAAGGGTCATGTTTGTGTCCACTTGCTCTCAGAGGCACAGGATGATGATCCCCAAGAGATTCTTGGATTATTCACGCTTGTAATACTCCAGGACACTGGGGGGCAACACCCCACTGGCCACTCCTCAGGATGAACCAGCGTTTCTGCCAGGCCTGAATTGCGCCAAGAAGGAGTAGAAAAGGTCAGAAATTCACTTATTATTTCAAAGGTATTTGTCGTGAAATCGATTTTCCGATGATTTCCTAAGTTGCACATGGTGGCCTGGAGTTGGTGATCTTTCAGACTCAGCCTTCTGAATGGCTGGGATGAGAGTTGTGGCTCCCATACAGGTATTTCAAAGTTCCTCATGGATCACTAAATTATGGCTGGGGAGTGTAGAACCTGCCGCTGCTCATGGCACAAAACCTCTCTCATTATAGAAAAAAACAGCAGAGGCTTGACTGGATGTAATGGCCCTATCCAGCTATGGACCAGGTTTGCTAGCTCTTCACAGCAAAGTCTCAGAATTTTCTGCACAACCAGTACTTTGAATGCCAATGAGGTTTCCATCACGAGATGAAGGCCAGATAAAAATGGCACAAATTTTTCAGGTGCAAGAAGATAAGAGCTCTCATAATTCTCCATCCAGTGGCAACACCCATCAGAATGAAGAGGTAAGGGAGATGTTCTCTAGTGAAGGCAAACAGAGGACTTGTCCAGCCAACATGCCCTGTTGTAGGGCCACAGGAAGTCTCTGTCCAGAGAGGAATGAGGAGAGGAGGGCCTGGGTGATATCAGGAAGAAAGCGCCCAGCAAACAGAAGTGTATGATGATGCAACAGGGTCTTCTCTCAGGGTTCAAAACCCTTGTTTAATGATTGTGGCAAAAGCCACAGCACCATTTCATTTCAGAGAAATACCTTAGGACCAGGAAACATGGAGCAAGGAAATTCCCATCAGTAGCACATCAAGACATTTTTAGGAAGAAAGTCACTGTCAACTTTGTATTGAAAGGCAGAAGAATGGTAACAGCTAAAATAGATTGACAATGAGAATAAGCCTGAGGGGATGGTCCACCAGACTTCCAGACCCATTGCATGACCTCAGTCATAAAGACCAAGCATGACAAGTGATAGAGGGAGAGACACAGGGTCATCAGACTAGAACAGAGCACCAGAAGGAGACCCAATATAATGGTCCAGCTGACTTTGCACAAAGCCACGAGAGCAATTCATGAAAGAAGGGCAGCTTGGTTCACAATGGTGCAGGGATAGCAGGTATTGTCCACTGGCAAGAAGGAAATCAGCCATGTCTCATACAAAAATTACACTGGGCCCTGGAACTGAGGAAAAATACAGCACTATGAGATGTGCAGTGTGTTGGTCAGCTCCTTCTCACTGTGACCAAAATACCTGACAATGGCAACGCTGTGGATTCAGGGTTTCTTTTGACTCATGGTATCAGAGTGTGGTCAGCCAACTCTACTGTAGAAACCTCAGAGTGAGTGGACAGGAAAGTGTAAAAGTGATCAGCTTTGGCAACCAGAAAGCAGGGACAGAGAGACAGAAAGTAAGGGACCTTACAGTCCCCCGGGCCACATCCTGGGACCCACTTCCCATAGCCAAACCCAACTTGCTTCTCATTTTCAACACCTCCCAGTAACTCCACTCAAGTCATTAATTTAATTTATTTTCTTGCCCTTACTGGGGATAGAATCCAAGACCTCCCTCAGTCTGTGCAGATGTTCTATCAGTGAGCTGTAACCCAGCCTGCTCCACACAAGTTATCAGTCCATTAGAAGGGTTAACCACTGATGAGGTTAGAGCCCTTGTAATCTGGTCTTTTCACATCTGAACACTGCAGTACAGACACCTGAGTTTGGGGGACATTGTACATCCAAATCACACCATGTATTAATATAAAACTAAACAAAATGGAGAAATCCTTGGTACCTAGAATTAACCGAAGCATTCCCAGATTTGGCAATAAAGTACAATCTAGAAGAGGAAAGATTAGAAAATTGATAAGCTCTTGCTCAGGGAAAGCCCTGGTCCAGTGGATAAAAACACAAGTAATAAACAAAATGAGAATGCAAGCTGGGCATGGTGGCCATGCAGGCCCAAAAAATGGTGGCCATGCAGGCCATGCAACCCAAAAATATGAGAGGCTGAAACAAGAGGACTACCTCACCTCAATTTCAGGCCAGCCTCAGCAACTTAGTGAGATCTCATCTTAAAAATAAAAGTAAAACAAAAAGGCCTAGGAATGTAGACCATTTGTAACGTGCCTTAAGATTCTTGGAATATGATGAGTGGGCAAATGGTCAAGCCAAGATGCTGATACACCATGGACCTGGACACCACTTAAGAAAGAGAAAATGAACTGTGACACAAAACTAGAACAAGTCCATAGAGACCCAAGCTGGAAATATCCAAAAGTTAACAC
Organism: Glaucomys volans; assembly: GCA_020662805.1. NCBI lineage: Eukaryota > Metazoa > Chordata > Mammalia > Rodentia > Sciuridae > Glaucomys > Glaucomys volans. Next base: position 4,530 of record JAJEJO010002428.1, read on the forward strand.
ACCACCTGAGTTCACTGAACAGCACAGGTGAGATGACCAGGTAACAGACACAGGAGAGCTCAGGGCTGTCAGGGGTGAAGGGTTTGGCAGGACTGGGGAGGGGCAGTGATGGAGAGAAAGGGAGATAGGAGGAGCCCTCAGCACTGGAGGCCTTCTACATCCTGACAGTGCTGCTGTCAGCACCTGATGAGGACACAACACAGGGGTTCAAATCAGGTCACCTGGGAAGGCTGGGTAAAGGGCACAGGGTCTCCCTTTACCATTTCTGTCTCAATGAGAATCTGCTATTGCCTAAGTATAAAATATTTACTTCTTTTACAGAGTTCCAGCTTCAGGACAAAACTAGATGGTCCTGATCACAGGGTGAAAAATATTGAATTAATATGAAGCGAAGGGTCTAAGCTTCCCACAGAGATGAGCTCCCAAGTGGCTGTCAGAGATGAGCAATGCTCAGCCTCAAGTTGGGTGGGGCATGCATAGCCAGGGTATTTAGTCTGGTGGGGTTCCTACAAGGATTACTGGGTGACAGGAGATCAAAGATGGTTCCCACATTTCTCACCAGGCAAGTGGCTAGCTGGTGGCACCATTTGCTGAGCAGGTGTGGGGTGCAGGGCAGAGGGATGAAGAAGAGATTAGTTCTGGGTGCGGTGAATTTGTGCTCTGGGAGACATGAGATGCACCACATTGCAAATGGATATGGGGGGCAAGAGTTCAGAAATCAACCCTGGCTGAGAAATTTAATGGAGCTTCATCTTCATGGTTGGCACCCAGGTGTTAGTCTCATCCAGGAGGCTCAGAGATGAAAAACAGCAGCATGGAAGGTGCGTTTCTCAAGAGAAGAAAGAGACATTGCAAGAAAGAGCCAGAGGACAATAGTGGAAAAGTGCTGCTCATCTTCCATTCACTATGGCTTTAAATAAGTAGAACCCCAGGGCACAATCAGCACTGCTGGCCAACAGGAGCTATTGACCACTGAAAGTGACCTGAAGGGGGGGCAGGGGGAGCAGGTCCAGTCCCTGATTGATCCTTGGCCTGAACTTAAAGTGCATCTATGGCCCCCAGCCTTGGAAATCCACTCTTTTCCTCTGAAATCCTTGATATAAACTTTGAAATGGGTTGAGTTTGCAGGGAGACTGGCTGGAAAGAGTCTGTAGAGAAGGCGACCCTACTCCACCAACCCCCACCCCACCTGGCCATCCACATCTACCTCCCATGCACCCCCTGGATTGCCCCAGCTTCCACACACACCCACACTCACACAGAGTCACAACTTGTTCTCTGGGCGATTTCCTCAGCCATCCAGATGCACCACTGGCCGCTATCCATGTGGACAGACTGGAACTCTTTGCAGGCGGAGTTGGGTGCACAACCTGTGGGCGGAGGTGGGTGCACACCTGCATGCACACAAGCCCACAGATGTGGCCCCTGACTCTCTGACACACTGGCCCGCACTCCCACGCTAACAACCCAACACCCCCAGGCTGCTGTGGAAATGAGGCCACACCTCTGAAATGGAAGTGGAGAAGTGCTCAAGGCCCCCTGCATCATGGTGGGAGGGGAGGAGTGAGGGGAGGGGCCAGGCCTCTTTATGGCAGATGGATATTTCATAGAAAGAGGACAGGTAGGGGTCAAAGGAATTTCTGGCTTCATGTCCATTTATAGAAGTTTAGGGACCAGGACGTCAAGGCCCCATTCCAATCATGGAGGTTCACTCTTTCTAACCAGTTTCTAAAACCGAATCCCCATCCCATGCCTGGCTCTACCAGGCACTGCTCCCTTGGATGACTTTCTTCTATATCAAGTGTGCCTGGAGAGAACACAAGGCCAGAGCGCTGGACCAGACATCACCTAAGTTTTGCAGAGGCCCAATATTACAGAAATGTTTTAACCACTGGGATGGGTTCCAGGAGCCTCATAGATACCAAAACCCAGGGATGCTTAAGTCTTTCCTAGGAAATGGCACAGTATTTGCATATAATGCATGCACACTCTTGCATATTATAAACCATCTGGACATTAAATGGAATACCGAGTAGAACCTAAACACTATATAACAAGTTTGAGATTAATAACAAAGTAAAATGTTCCTGTTTCTTTGGAACAGATAAAATTGTTTCTTAATGTTATGCAGCTAAGATTGATTGATTCAATATGAGGATGTGGAGCCTGCATGTATGAATATCCACCTACCGCCTAAATCCCTAAGAGACATAAATATCTAATCATTTATTTGGCAAAATCGGGAGAGGGATCAGCCTAAGGAAAGCAGAGGGGACTTTCTCATATCCCAGGGGTGGAGCTGCGATATGGTTGGAGGAGCTGAGAAATCTGCTCAGTTTGGCTGCAGGTGAGGGGTGTGATGAATTCAAGTGCACCTAGCCCATCTTTCCCTAGAGCATGATCTTTTGCATGCCCACTAACATTTTTGCAACTCCATAAGCCTGCCAGGGTGTTGGGGGTAGGTCACCTTCAGCCAGAGGCTCCTTTTGGTCCTACTCCCTTAAGCAAAATGCCTTGGGTTGTTGTTTACAATTCCTTGTGGAAAGAGTGTTGAAGGATTAGTGTGGCTCCATGTCTTTTGTGTACACCTTGTCCTTCTCTGGCTCTCCCTCCCCCAACATTATTGTGAAATTAGCCTCCATTTGCAAAATTTTGTAGCACTGAAAGCCTAGCTAGGAGAATTCTTTTGTAACTAACAGAGAATCCCAGCCAATCACAGCAGTAAGGTCTCAACTGATCAAATGAGATAAACAAAATTGACAACCTGCAAGCTGACTTTGTAACCAGTTGAAGACTTCTTGTACCTTGCATCTCTTTTCTGTCTCTAAGTGCTGCCTGATCTTGTGCCCCTACTCTTCTGCTTTGTGCACCTGGATTATGAATCTTTCTTTTATTTAAACTTGTTCAAGAAATGACTTTAACTTTTTAAAGTTTCTTCATTTAACAGGGATGTTGGGATCTAACCTAAAAGTTCAATAATTTAAATATAATTGTGACTCAGTAAAATATCTTTGGTGTTTATAACCTATTTGCATGCTTATGAAATTATTGATATTTAAAACAAGACTGTTGCTTTTCATAGTGTTTGAGAACCATAATATGGTTTTTAAGATTTTGCCTTTTCAAAATGAGCAATGTTTAATTTGGATAAAGAATAGAAAAATCTAACATGCCAATCTTACAAAAAGAATCCAAATGTTGTGGAGATTAAAAGTTTCACTGGGCTCCTGGAGAGCTCCAGCGTGGAGCGGCTGGAGTCGCCATCTCCAGCAGGGAACTTAGGCCCTTCGGCACCATTTTACAGCTTCCCCGACAGGAGAGCAACCATCTGCGGCTGCCTGAATCCTCAGAGCTGAACTCCAGTCTTTCAGCACCATTGTGCAGCAGCTCCTGGAGAGCTCCCACATGGAGCAACTGGAGAGCTCCGGTGTGGAGGGGCTGGGGTCGCCAGCTCTAGCGGGGAGCTTACGCCCTTCGGCACCATTTTACAATGTCCCTGGGAGAGAGCAACCACCTGCCACCACCTGAGCCCCCAGCGAGGAGTTCAGGCCTGCCTGGGTATGAAGCCCAGGGTCTCCATCACTGAGCACTGTTCTGCACCCCCACCCCAACTTGGTCTAGTGCCCAGCCCCACACCCTGGCCCGGGGTCTAGCACCTGTGCTGTATCTGATCATCTATCAACACCAGGTCGCCTCTGCCCAGAAGCATTGATCATTCCCAATCTGGAAGTAGTGAGACTGCACCCTTCTTGGGTCACCACTTGATCAAGCACCTCTCAAACATCAGGTCTTTGAAAAATAAGAGGTTTGAACTTTACGGTATATTTTTATCACAGAACAATTTTTAAATTAATTATAATACTAAGATTATTCCTAAAATATCCTCTAAATTCCTTCCTTTTTCTTTTATCATTATGATTACCACTCTATCTCCCTCTTATATATCCATTTCCTTGGAGAATCTCTTTTTCCTCACGCTAACAATCTATTTCTTTTAATTCCACTTCCACTATTCATATGACATAGTATATCTATAGACTCACTTCTTATCTCATTAGTGTTTTGTCCAATACCCCTCCTCATTCTCACTGTCCGACATTAGGTTTTGCAGTCCTTATTGCAAACCTACTGGTTATGCTATAGATAATAATTTGAACTCATCTCTGTTTATTAAGACAACACTGTTAATATCTCAATAGGGACTATTTAGATTAAGGAATCATATTGTTTATATGGTGTGCTGCCAAGATTGATCTCTCAATTCAAGGAGAGGTATTGAAAATAGGCAGGAATCCTGTAAGTCCTTAAGGAGAACCTGCAATACCTAGGATTTGCACTACTAGAGGGGAAGATACACTACCAACATGAGAAAACATGGGAAGAAAACGTCCCAAACAAACCCAGATACTATATCAAAGAAACCCAATGACAACTTGACAGAACCATTGTAAGACAGGGAACTGTACATAATTAAAATGATCCAAGAAGCGAACAAGGAGTCAAGAGAGCAAATGCAGGCAATGTTAAGAGAGCAAATGCAGGCAGCAAAAGATCATTTCAATAAAGAGATAGAGATTCTGGAAAAAAAAACAAGCAGAAATCCTTGAAAGTAAGGTTACAATAAACCAAATTAAAAAGTCAATAGAAAGCTTAACCAACAGGCTAAATCATTTGGAAGACAGAACCTCAGACAAGGAAGACAAAGTATTTAATCTTTAAAACAAACTCAACCAGACAGAGAAGATGGTAAGAAATCTTGAACAGAATCTCCAGGAGTTAGGGACATCATGAAAAGACAAAACTTAAGAGTTATTGGGATTGAGGAAAGCACAGACACACAAACCAAAGGAATGAATAATCTGTTCAATGAAATAATATCAGAAAATTTCCCAAATCTGATGACTGAAATGGAAAATCAAATTCAAGAGGCTTATAAGACACCAAATGCACAAAATCACAACAAATCCACACCCAGGCACATTATAATGTAAATACCCTAACATACAAAACAAAGATAGAATTTTAAAGACTGCAAGAGAGAAATAACAGATTACATATAGGGGAAAACCAATACAAATATCAAAAGATTTCTCAGCCCAGACCCTAAAAGCAAGAAGGGCCTGGAACATATTCCACACAACATATTCCAAGCATTGAAAGAAAATGGATGCCAACCAAGAATATTATACCCAGCAAAACTTACCTTCAGATTTGAAGATGAAATAAAATCCTTTCACGAAAAACACAAGCTAAAAGAATTCACAAATAGAAAGCCTGCCCTACAGGAAATCCTCAGATGAGGACACACATGGACTTAGTAAAAAAGCAGGAGTTTCCATCCTCATTTCTGATAAAGCAGATTTCATGCCAAAGTTAGTCAGAAGGGATAAAGAAGGACATTTCATACTACTTAAGGGAAGCATAAATCACCAAGACATAACAATCATAAATATTTATGCACCAAACAATGGAACATCCACGTACATCAATCAGATCCTTCTCAATTTCAGGAATCAAATAGCCCAAAACACAATAATACTGGGGGACTTTAACACTCCTCTCTCACCATTGGACAGATCTTCCAAGCAAAAACTGAGCAAAGAACCATAGAACTCAATGACACTATCGCTAATTTAGACTTAACAGACATATATAGAATATTCCATCCATTGAAAAGTGAATACACTTTCTTCTCAGCAGCTCGTGGATCCTCTTCTAAAATAGACCATATGTTATTCCACAAACCTACTCTCAGAAATACAAAAACATAGATACTACCTTGTATATTATCAGATCATAACAGAATGAAATTAGAAATCAATGATAAAGTTGAAAACACAAAGAACTCCAACACCTGGAGATTAAATAATATGCTATTGAATGAAGTATGGATAACAGAAGACATTAGGGGGGGAATTAAAAAATTCTTACAGGTCAACGAGAACAAAGATGCAACATATCCCAGAATCTCTGGGATACTATGAAAGCAGTGCTAAGAGGAAAATTCATTGCATGGAGTGCATTTAATAAAAGAATGAAAAGTCAACAAATCAATGACCTCACATTATAGCTCAAAGCCCTAGAAAAAGAGGAATCGATCATCACCAAAAGTAGTAGAAGACAGGAAATAATTAAAATCAGAACTGAAATCAATGAAATTGAAATAAAAGAAACAATTCAAAAAATTGAAAAAACAAAAAGTTGACTCTTTGAAAAAATAAACAAAATTGATGAACAGTTAGCCACACTAAGAAAAGAGAAAGAGAGAGAAAATCCAAATTACTAAAATTCATGACAGAAATGGAAATACTACAACAGACACAATTGAAATACAAAACATAATTAGAAGCTACTTTGAAAATCTATACTCCAACAAAATAGAAAACCTGGACGACATCAACAGGTTCCTAGAGGCATATGAGCCACCCAAACTGAATCTGGAGGACATACACAACTTAAATAGATCAATTTCAAACAAGGAAATAGAAGAAGTCATCAAAACCCTACCCACAAAGAAAAGTCCAGTACCAGATGGATTCACAGCAGAGTTCTACAAGACCTTCAAAGAAGAGCTCATTCAAATACTCCTCAAAGTATTTCATGAAATAGAGGAGGAGGGAACCCTTCCAAACTCATTCTATGAAACTAATATCACCCTGATACCAAAACCAGAGAAGGACACATCAAGCAAAGAAAATTTCAAACCATATCCCTAATGAACACAGATGCAAAAATTCTTAACAAAATTTTAGCAAAGTGCATACAAAAGCATATTAAAAAGATAGTTCACCATGATCAAGTGGGTTTCATCCCGGGGATGCAAGGTTGGTTCAACATCCAGAAATCAATAAAAGTAATTCACCACATCAACAGACGTAAAGTCAAGAACCACATAATTATTTAGAAGATGCAGAGAAAGCATTTGATAAAATACAGCACCCCTTCTTGCTCCAAACACTATAAAAAATAGGGATAGTAGGAATGTTCCTTAACATTGTAAAGGTCATCTATGCTAAGCCCACAGCTAACATCATTCAAAATGGAGAAAAATTGAAAGCATTCCCCCTGAGAACTGGAAGAAGGCAGGGATGCCCTATTTCTCCACTTCTGTTCAACATTGTCCTTGAAACTCTAGCTGGAGCAATTAGATTGACAAAAGAAATTAGAAGAGTACAAATAGGAAAAGAAGAACTCAACTATCTCTATTTGCTGATGACATGATTCTCTATTTAGAAGACCCTAAAAATTCCATCAGAAAACATATGGAACTCATAAACGATTTTAGTAGAGTAGCAAGATATAAAATTAATGCTCAAAAATCTAATGCATTTTTATTCATAAGTGATGCATCCTCTGAGAGAGAAATTAGGAAAACTATACCATTCACAATAGCCTCTAAAAAAATAAAATACTTAGGAATCAATCTAACAAAAGAGGTGAAAGACCTCTCAATGAGAAATACAGAACACTAAGGAAAGAAGTTAAAGAGCATCTGAGAAGATGGAAAGATCTTCCATGTTCTTGGATAGGCAGAATTAATGTAGTCAAAATGGCCATACTACCAAAAGCGCTATACAAATTTAATTCAATTCCAATTAAAATCCCAATGACGGACCTCATAGAAATAGAGCAAGGAATCATGAAATTCATTTGGAGGAATAAGAGACTCAGAATAGCCAAAACAATTCTTAGCAAGAAGAGCGAAGCAGGGGGTATCCCAATACCAGACCTTCAAATATACTACAGGGCAATAGTAACAAAAACAGCATGGTATTGGCACCAAAATAGACAGGTAGATCAATGGTACAGAATAGAGGACACAGAGACAAACCCACATAAATACAGATATCTCACACTAGACAAAGGAGCCAAAAACATACAATGGAGAAAAGATAGCCTCCTTAACAAATGGTGCAGGGATAACTGAAAATCCGCAAGCAGCAAAATGAAAATAATCCCATATCTCTCACACTGTACAAAACTCAACTCAAAATGGATCAAGGACCTAGGAATTACACCAGAGACCCTGCACCTAATAGAAGAGAAAATAGGTCCAAATATTCATCATGTTGGCCTAGGACCAGATTTCCTTAACATGACTCCCAAAGCGCAAGAAATAAAAGCACGAATCAATGATTGTGATAGAGTCAAACTAAAAAGCTTTCTCTCAGCAAAGGAAACAATCAGGAATGTGAAGAGAGAGCCTTCAGAGTGGGAGAAAATCTTTGCCACACACACTTCAGATAGAGCACTAATCTCCAGAATCTACAATGTACTCAAAAATCTTTACACCAAGAACACTAATAACCCAATCAATAAATGGGCCAAGGAAATGAACAGGCACTTTACAGAGGAAGATCTTCAAACAATCAACAAATTTATGAAAAAGTGTTCAACATCCCTACTTATAAGAGAAATGAAAGTTGAAACTACCTTAAGATTTCATCTTACCCCAATTAGAATGTCTTTTATTTAGAATACAGGCAACAACAGGTGTTGTCGAGGATGTGGGGAAAAGGGTACACTCATACATTGCTGGTCAGAGTGCAAGTTGGTGCAGCCACTCTGGAAAGCAGTGTGGAGATTCCTTAGAAAATTTGGAATGGATCCACCATTTGACCCAGCTATCCCACCCCTTGGCCTATACCCAAAGAAGTTAATATCAGATTACTACAGTGATGCAGCCACATCAATGTTCATAGCTGCTCAATTCACAATAGCTAGATTGTGGAACCAGCCTAGATGCCCTTCAATAGATGAATGGATAAAGAAACTGTGGTATATTTACACTATGGCATCAGTGGGGAGTGATCCTGCACAATAGTAGCAGGAGAGCAGTGTGTGGGGGAATGGAAGGTGAGAGGGGTTACAGTGTTCACCCACTCACTTGCCTGCCCCATGGAGACCTCAATGGGGGAGCAGGAAATAAGTTTTAGGTAGGCAGGGTTGTGGGGACCAATCTCATCCACAGCTGGGCATGAGGAGGCCTCCTGTGTATGGTATGTTTGGTGGGCTTCTGCTTGGGAGGCCAAGACCAGTACAAGGGTGGACAGAGCATTGCCTTAAAAGTGCATGTGATGTGGGGGTCAGGCCCTGAAGAGGCCTGTGCTGAGCGGTGCAGGAGGGGTGCCATCGAGTCATGAGGTAGTCTGAGATACACACTGAGCCAGGTGGCCTCCTCAGCCAGACTCCTTGAAGCTCAGTATGTTCATTCTTGAGGAAGAGGCTGTGGACAAGAAAGATGTCCCTGGGATGAGGCCAATGCTTCAAGGAGTCTAGCTTTGACTTACTCAGAGAGCCAGGTACTGAGCAGGGGGCTTGTGGAGGGTTCTGTTCTGTATCCACCCTCCTCCCTATCCTCATCCATACTTTCTCCAGCCCTTCCCTCTTACACGTATATCCACTCCAAGCTGACCAAGCTATGCCAGCTTATCTTTAAGAGAGGTGCAAATTCTGAGATATTCTCAGACACATGTCACATGGAGAGAAAGAAAAATGGCAGGGTGAGGTAGTGAAAGTTTGCACCTCAGGGAGATGGAAGGTGAGCAGAGGAAATGGAAACCTCAGTAGCTGATAGCTGGGTGTCTGTGCACGTGTCAAAGGAGGATTTCACATCTTTACAGCAATGTTAGGGAGCACACACCAGATTGTGACTCAGTGTCTGGCACTTGGTGGAGAGAGGCTGGATGGCAAAGCTGAGCTAGAAGTCAGCAGAGATCACTTCACTTGTTCTCTGGAAGCCTGAGGGGGCTACTTGGATCAATTATGCCACAGATCTTTCCGGAGAGGGAAGTGGAGGTGCAGGGTGCTGAGCCTGACTCAGGGGTCCAAGGAAGGTTGGCTGGATGCTGTGACTGGCTCCCTGACTGAGGATGACTTTGTGCCACACAAGAAGTGCAGTCCTGCTCCCTCTAGAGGGTTGTGGACTTTACCTGCAGGATTTACCAACCCATCCAGGAGCAGTCACCAGGACATGTATCCTGGGCTTGAGTCCAGGCTCAAGTGTTGGGTCAGCAGAGGTGGGCAGCTTCTTCCTGACCGAGACCCCACCTCAGGCTCCTGATCTCCTCCTCCTCTCTCTGCATGCACATGTGTGCCTGTGGCATTCTTTATCATGTAGTTTATATGTCTGGCCTTCTCTCAAGTGGGCAGTGCAGTGGAGATATGGAGGAGGGAGACTGATCTGTACACCTGCTCGTGCTGTTCTCTCCACTCACCTCTTCAAAATAGGAATGGACCTTAGAGGAAAAATGAGCCAAATCACTGGGAAAGCAAACTGGAATCAAATGTAAGCAAGTGTGGACCCCCAGTTGCTTCCAGGTAAGATGCACAACTTTGGGACAGGAGCCCTAGCTGTGAGTCTGGAACCATGCCCAAGTTTCTTCCTTGGGTGGTGCGTGACTTGATTCTCACAGTCACACAGAGGGCACAAGTGCTGCCTGAGCAGGTGGGAAGGGCTTATGCATCATAGGTAACACAGCCCAGCACACTGCCTGGCACTCCCCTGCAGCAGCAGGCACTTGCTTAGCTCTCAATGCCTGGGAGCAGAGGCCTGGTGGGTGGCAGTCTCAGGCTCAGGAAACTGAGGAGCTGAGGTCCCCAGTGCGTCATTTCCAGCAGCAAAGCCAGGAGCAAGGACCTCATGGAGCTGATCCTCTCCTGAGGCCACAGCCACCGCACTCCAGCCTAGACCAAGCAGAACAAATACAAGTGACTTCAGCTTCCAGAACCCACTGGTCAGAGGGAGTGTGCCTGCTACCTACCAGGACCTGCCGCCTTCCTCGAGTGTGCTGCTGGCACATGGCCTCCACAAATGCTGGCTCTCCAGCACCCCTGCTATGGCTCAAAGTGGCAGTGGACTCTGTCCCAGAGTGGGGTGGGGACCTGGGCATTGATTAATGAGCCCAGCACCAGGGTCGAGGAAGAAAAGCAATAATTCCTTCTAAGAAAGACACACAGTTCCAAGGATCTAGGAAGCCACAACTCCTAGAATGCTTATTGGTGGTGGTGTTATGGTTGTTGTTGGTGGTGATGATGATCGTGATGGTGATGGGGGTGATAGTGGTGGTTCTTATTGCCTCTTTTTTTAAAAATTTTAACAAATGGATACATTGGTCTCCGGGGCCAGAATAACACCTTCCTGAAAATGAGCTTCTGCAATGTAACTTCAATTGTGGTAACACAGAGAACCCACTTGGGTATTTGCAAAGCACAAGGTGTGAGCCCTCCCCTCCTTCCTCATTTTGAAGGGGTGTCCCCAGAGCAGAGCAGCATGGAGGTGACTCACATGCCTTTATGGACCAAGCCTTGATTCAGACTGCAGCTCTCAAGTCACGAGCTCACCTCTGCTCCAAAGATCAGACACTCATTTCTGTCTCTGGGACGTGTGGACAATAAGATTTACTTCAAAGCATTGATGGGGGTAGGGCATGTAAAGCATTAATATTTGACACTCAGCAGATGCTCCAAACATTGTAGCTATTAATATTATTGCCATAAAATAATATTAGTAAAAAAGGAAAGTCATAATGACGTATGTCAAAAGCTGGCAGCAGCAGAATGGCTTTTCCACTTGCATCTGTATGATCAGAAAGCAAGGCCACACCCGGAGTCCTCCTGAGTCTTCAGATAACATGGCTACCAAACTTGCCAGAGAGAACCACTCAGTAGCTTCTCCCTCTGAGCAAGCAACAGAAGCTGAAGCCCAGAATACCTGGCTAGGGCTGTGCATGTGCCTGCCAGGCACTGGCTGCCCTGTTTTATGTCAGAGCTGGTCTTGCCCACGGGCATGGGAACACACACCCGGAACACCAGCTGGCCGTGTCCATTCTTACAGGTGAGTCCCCTAAACAAAACACAAGTTTAAGAGCCTTTGTACTACATTCACATGGACCACTGTTCAGATGCTGTGGAGCGAGCAGCCATGGTGAGCACCAAACATGTGGATCACCCAGGGAAACATTAGGTCTGGGAGCAGGTGGAACCCCTGAGGGTCTCCTGAGCTTACATTACACTGATGGGGGCAGGAGCTTGCATTACACTGACAGGGGCAGGGGGTGTTTTCTCCCTCAGTGTCTTATGTCCGACCTTCCCCCAGCCCTGCTGAGTCAGTCACTGATATCTGGATGTATGGACTTTCCACAGAGAATTCTGTTTGGGCTCCAGGTTTAGAAGAGCTAATGTGCACAAATCCCTCACTGTGTATGTGGGAAAGGGAGTTGGTAAGATAAAGCAACAGACCACCAGGCACCCTCACTAGTGGCAGAGCTGGGAGTAGAACTGAGCTCCTCTGCTCTGGTCACTGGAGTGAATTCCCCCAGAGAGTGGAGAGCCATGCCCTGGAGCCAGGAGACCCAGCAGAGCTGAGTCACCCTGAGGCTTCAGGTGGGAGCAGGGCTGGCCAGAGGGGAGGCCTGGGAGGCCCTGCATTTCAGCTTTAGTCCCAGGCAGTGCCCACAACGGTGACCATGGGAAGTGTGGCCATGGCTGGGAAAGAGGCTGCTAAGCAGAGCAGTGGAAACCACTCTGCCACTGTTTGACCCAATCTCAGTGGACTGAGGAAAAGGGATACAAACAGTGTCCAGCAAGGACATTACCTGGCTTCCGAAATACTAGGACAGAAGGGCCTTCACATGTTCAGAGCCCTGATTCCCAGAGGAGGGGACAGTTCAGGGAAGGCAAGGTCCTCCTGCAGTTTCAACCAGCCTGTGACTGGCAGAGCTGAAACTAAATCTCAACCGTCAGGATTCCAATTCTTTGCTCATTCACTCCACGAAATGAAAAGCATGTCCGCACTGGGCCTGGGCATCCTGTAGTCACTGAACACAGACAATATGAACAGAGTCCCTGGACCCTCAAGCATGGGCCCATGGGCTCCTTCTGTAAGGAGCCAGGTTCCACCCGTTCCAGAAACCCCAGGTCTGTTTGCAGGCGGAAACCCACGGTGAGAGTGGATGCTCTGTTGAAGAACAGGAAGTGGGAAAGTGGCACCCAGGGACGTCCTTTCACATCAGTTGAGAATCCATGTGAACCAGCCCCTGCTCACTGCTGGGCACGACCGTCAACAGGGCAACCAAGCTGTGCTCTGGAGAATGTGTCCAGTGGGCCAGGAGGCCCCACAGAGCTGGCCCTAGACTGAGGATGCCTCAGATACAGAATGGGGACAGATGTCCTAGAAAAGGACATGGCAGTGCCCAGAAAGGCAGCACATTGCCACAGACATGAGCAGCCTTGTGTGGAGTAAGGAACACTGTCCTCAGGGTGCTGCTCCTAAGGTGGACTCCTGGCCAGACTGTGCCAGCTAACATAGGGAACTCTACTCATATGACCTTCAGGGAGTTAGTGCAACCTCAAACATGTGTGGAGTAAGGCAAATTTTTGGGTTGGCGAAAAGCTCAGCAGGAAGTGCAGAGAATTTCTAGGGCGGCGGTCATGGTGGGTCCATGTCATTGTGCACGCCTGCCCACCCAGGGAATGTGTTCCACCAAGAGCCAACCCAGCGTGAACTATGGACACCGGGGCATCCACCCAACAACTGTCCACTTTGGAGAGGGAGCAAGGAAGCAGGGAGGGGGCAGCAGTGTTGGGAACATCCCTGTACCTGCTGCTTGATTTTGCTCTGAGCCTAACACTACTCTTAAAAAGTCCTTAAGAATATAGTAAGCATTGCTAAGCCACTTTTCACGTGTTGTCTCACAAGATATAAACACTATGATGTTATCCCCAATGAGGGTCTGAGAGTTCAAGGCTGCTGAATTGAGAGGAGGTTAGGAGGAGGATTGGGGTCCGGAGCCCATGACCCAGTGGTGCACTCGGAAATCACCTCCTGCTGCCTCTAAGCACCCCCTCAACTCCAGAGGGAAGTAGACATGGCAAGAGGCCACCTTCAGCCTCTGATGATCCAGAGCATGGCTAAATGCTGAAGAGAAAAGGAACATCCCACAGCGTGCAAAAGCCAAGGAAGAGTGGGTGGGTGGGAGGCCAGACAAGGTGGAATCCCAAGCCAGGTCCAGTGACCTACTTCCTCCAGCCAGGCCCCACCTTCCAGCAGTCTCCACCCAGGAATCCACTCAAATTATTAATGTATTAAGTGGACTAATCCACTGATGAGGCTACACCCCTCACAATCCAATCATTTTCTGAAGCCCACAAGTGCCCCATTGGGGAGCATGCTCTCAACACATAAGGTTTTGGGGAGACACTCCAGAATCAAACCTACCAGTGTGCCTGCCCTTGTGAACAAGACCACAGCAAGGCCACTGCCAGCTACTGCTCCTTATCAAACCCCTGGGGAGCTCATGGAAAAACACTTGCATAACCTGAGATCAAAGCAGGATTTTCTTCTCTCCCTTCAAAATCTTAGGAGATAAAGGACATAGTTAAGTTCTTGCATGGGCTACTAAATAATGCAATTTCCACCTTGCACTTGGAATGGCTTCCTGAGCTCTCTGCAGTGGGCATTTCCTCCTGTGGTCTGCAGCTGCAGCAGCTGGAAAGGGGCTGGGAAGTGGACATGGTGAATAGCTGCCACATCTTGATGGCCCAGAGGAGGGGCGAGGAGAAGGTGATCTGAGCCAACAAGCTCTCTGACATGCTAAAGGACAGAATGCTGCCCCAAGAGCACCAGCTGAGGTTCTGCTGGCTCATCAAACCTGGGTGCTCACTGACCAGGGGGTGAGGGACAGAGCCCAGCTCTCGAGGCCACACAGGGGCATTTTGGGAAACTGATGCACACCTTGACACTGTCCAAAGAGAGCATCCCTGGTGACAGAAGAAGCAGTCAGGAACCCCAAAGGGAAAGGACAAATTCTAAGACCAAAGCTCAAAGCTGCTAAAAATATGATCACCTAGGGACCAGAGAAAGAGCTGTAGCACGATGGCCCACTGTGTACAGGGGAGAAAGGAAAGACACCCACAGAGCTTGGAATGTGCGGAGGCCACCTGCAGCAGAGGTGGACAAGTCCTCAGGGACCTCCTGCAGTCCAACTCCTGCAGAGAGGTATCCTTCCTCATCTGCCTTTCCAGCTCCTGGAAAGAGAAAAGGAAAGGGGGAAGAAGAGGGAGAGGGGGAGGAAGTTAAGTAGGGTGGGGAAGAAGGAGGAGGGGGAGGAGGGGGAGCAGGGAGAGGAGGAACAGGGGGAGGAAGAGCAGGAGGAGGGGGGAGGATGAGGGACAGGACAAGGAGGAGGAGCAGAAGGAGAGGAAGAAGGAGCAGGAGGAAGCAGAGGAGGAGCAGGAGGAGTGGGAGCAGAAGAGGAGGAGGCAGAGGAGGAGGGGGCGGAGGCAAGCTCATCGCTGACTATGCACCGAGAACCTTCCTGAACTTCCACGCGTTTGTTCCTGTGGAAGCCACGGCTCGCTCACTGAGCAGGTGCCGCAGTCCTTGTCATCGCCACCGCTTGCCTTTTACCAGTCCCTTCATTTGGTACAGTGTAAACAGCAACACGTGCTCAGACACCCTCTGTGACTTCCAAGGATAACCAGTTCGCAGGCAGTTAACCCAAGAGGGAATGGGTTCTCTCTGAAACCCACCTCTCCAGCCTACAGCCACCAACAGGTAGCAGAGCTTCCCATTTACTCCAGTCAGGAGGGAACGTTCTAGATGCATGGCTTCTCCACCATCTAAGAGAAGTCAGTGAGCATGAGAGCAGGATCACCTGGGATCTGCCAGGGTGAGTCCAGCTCTGTCCCTTATTAGCTTCACAGCTGCCACATCCAGGGATGGGTGGGATGAGGATTTCACTGCTGAGCACCACCTGTTTACATCTTATGCAATTTGATTCCAATAAGCCCACTTCCATAAGCTCTCCCTTTAAAAAGAATTGGTCAACCTCCTGTTTTTAGACTGCCTCTACATGTCCAAACAGTGCAGGAAATTCCATGTGGCCTCTGTCCCTACAGTCCCTGTCTTCCCCTTTGGGTGGTGTATCCTGCTAACTGCACTCAGTGAGCCAGACCTGACACATTCTATTCAACTAAAGCATAGTCAGACTATGAGTCAGACCTAGAGTTTTATGGACTTGATTTTAACAAGCATCGACAACACATGTCCACCATCGTGGGAACATACAGGCCAGGACCTCTGCCCTCAAAGTCCCCTGTGCTCCCTGTTCACCTGCTGCTACTCCTGTCCCCTGGCATGCACTGGCCTTTCCATGTCTCCCTAGGCCTGCTTGCCTTCTCCAGGGCCTCAGTGCTGAGCCTCCAGCAATGGCACTGGGCCTCCTTGGGGGCTGCTTGGCCTGCTAGTGCACATGGCTTCTTATGTGTTCCCTTTCCACCTGGGAGGCAGTGACTCTCCAACCCTAGAGTACCGAGCAGAGAGCTGCGGTAGGGAACCTGAATAATCCTCTGGCCTGGCCTTTCCAAATCCTTAACACTGGGGCTCGGTGCCACCCCTCAAAGAGCCTGGGAAGGTCCTGGCAGCAGCAGGCACTTCTCAGACACAACTCTGAAGAGCTGAGAAGGACTGGGGGAAGGTCAGCAGCAGGGGAAGAGTGGGAGTGTAGGATGGCCACCTCTGCCCCACCTCATTACCCGGCACCTCCAGTGGTCAGGAGTGGTGCTGCCTCTGTCCTGTTGGGGCTCAAGTGCACAGTAGAAGCAGGGCCAGGCACAGTCTGGAAGCGACAGGGACCAGAGAAGAGGCCAGAATGCCCCAGCACTTCCTGGTGCCGGTGTTGGCAGCTGCTGAGGAGGAGGACTTTGCCTGCTTCTCATCACACCCCGAGGTGCATACTGTGTGCCAGGAGGAGATCAAGGGTTTCTAAGTTCAGTGAGCTGATCCTCAACCCGTTACTGAGCGTCTGTACAAACCCAGCAAAAGGAAAGGATGCCCTCTGAAAGTTCAGATGGGAACATCATGCCAGATGGGGAGGAGGAAGAGGAGCTGTATCCATGAGACAGTGGATCCTCGCTGCCCTGGCATCACCCGCTGGCCCACACCACCCCGGCTTCTACCTTGATGTTACCTGGGGTCAGTCCCAACCTAGGGGAAGAGGGCAGGTCCCTAAGGTCCAGCTCATCCAGGGCCTTAGGGCAGGTGCAGCATCTGTCCTGCCCGCTAGGAAACCTGTGGCCACAGTGGTGTTCTTGCCAAGGAGAGAGGCTCCCTGCTTGGGCTTGTCATCCACTGGGTGTGTCATCACGTGTTTAATGAGTATTTATTTTCTGCTTGTTTTGTGCCACATGCTGTCCAGGCCTTGGAGAGTTAGCTGTCCATCAAACAGACACAAGCATACCTGCCCTAGATGGCTTGAGACTGAGCAGAGCAAGCCTCAGGTCAGTGAAAGTCAGAGCCCTGGGGAGAATTTGCAGGCAGCCCTCCAGCGTGTGCAGGGGAAGCAGAAGTCACGACTGCCAAGGGCCTGGGCAGCAGACCTTGCCAATGGGGTGACAGCCTGCAGAGACCCAGGGGACGTGAGGGAGGAATGTGCGTGTCCACCAGAGACATTTCCCATGGAGGGGAGAGC